>JBAWJQ010004588.1:0-342920 GCA_037783105.1 Bactrocera zonata | reverse complement strand
ATTTTGAAAAATTCGATTTTTTTCATATATTTAAGGTTTACACTTTCAAAAATATGACCTTGGAAGGATTTTTCAAAATTCGACTTATTTTCGGAGATACAGCCGATTTTGTGAGGTGGCGTCCGTGTTCATTAGAATTGTCTCCTAAACTTCAAGCGTGTTTTTCTCGAAACTACTTTTTTCCACACGGTACCGGCATTATCCCAAGTTCTATACAACCCATTTACTTGAAATTTTGTGCGAACCTTCTTTATATAATCCTTTATTGTTCCTACCAGCATTGGGTCAAAATTTTTGTTTTTAATATTTTAAAAAAATTCTGGAATTTCAAAAAAAAGCGTAAAAAATGATTTTTATTTTCAGGCAGTCGCCATTTCTCAAAAAACTTTTTTTTTCGTGTCCTGAGGTAGGAGCTATAACAGCATCCTTACTGATTAAGAATTTCTTTTGATTTTTTTTTTTTTCAGACCACCAGGAGAGTCAGGGTCAATGTCACCAGGATGCGCCATTTTTTGCACCTGTCTCTCCCCTCCCTCTAATTATTTTAATTTTTAATATTTTTTTGTAAAATTTTTTTTTTGTATTCTTAAGATATCAATAAAAACACCATAGAAAAATGGATGGTAAAAATATGTTTGGTTTTTTTTTAATAAGGCGCTCTAGGAAACTCGTTATAACTCCCGAAATATTTCAAATTTCTGTCTGAAATTTTCACAGTATATTCTCAAGACATTGTACTTTCAAATTAAGCAAAAAAAAAAAGTTCGATTTTTTGAACCCAAGTTACCAGACTACTACCTTCAATTACAAATGTTTTCCATACAAGAACCAGATCATCATCGTTCGGTTTGTATGACAGCTACTTATATGCTATAATAGTCCGATCTAGAAAAATTCTTCAGATACGGTAAAGTTGTCTTGTGCAATAATCCATGCTAAATTCCCTAAAGATATCTTTTCAATTACAAAAGTTTTCCAAACAAGAACTTGATTTGGATCGTTCAGTTTGTATGACTGATATATATTATATCTGTACAATTTCTTCAAATTTTGTAGCGTTGTCTAGATCTATACCCCACGTCGAATTTCGTAAAGATATCTCGTCAAATACAAAAGTATCTAAACAAAAACTTGATCTTAATCGTACGGTTTGTATGGCAGCTATATGGTATAGTGAACCGATATCGCCGATTCCGAGAAATCAGGTGGTTAGAAGAAAGAAAAATATTTGTGCAAAAACTCGGAGTGATATCTTAAAAACTAAGGTACTAGTTCGCGTATATACAGACCGATGGACAGATGGTCAAATCAACTCAGCTCGTAATGCTGATAATTTTTATATACTATTATATAGTATATACTGCAGTACCTCCGACGTTACTTTCTTGATGACAAACTTAACATACCCAGTTCTGGGTATAAAAAACTTTAACCAAAACATTGCATTATTTGATTTTTCAGCAAAGGTTAATTTTTTGATGATTATGCAGCTTTACAACAAGACAATGCCAATGTAACTTCACTTCACTATTCGCATATGCATTTACCAATGACATTGCCACTTGCAATTTGTAGAGCTTGGTAATTCGCAACCGTGTTTACTACAACAAACGCAAACAGTTGACCGCCATCCGGCACCGACACAAAATAAAAACAAAACCAAAATTTGCTTGTGTAAACTGAAAGATAAACTGCAAAAAATACCCAACTATTTCCAAAATCGCTTCACCTCTCTATTCCAACTCAACTGGTACGAACATTTATCTGTACATTGCAAACCTACTCGAATATTATAGACGTACGAGCATTTGTGCAAACTGTTTACTACCGTCTGCGTAGAAGACCTTTGAAATATGATTGTAAGCTGAAAGAAACCACAGCGAAATTGGAGAAAGCAAAATAAAAACCATCCAAAAAATGCAACAGTCAACATTAATTTTATGTAAACTTATATAATTATAAACAAGGACATGCTTGAAGGTATTTTAATAGATGTAGCTACAAGTCTGTAGAAAATCTAACCAATCAAGCCAACTTTAACGTTTCGGACCAAAGCAATCTATGTGTATAGTCTCTTGGAAATGCGTGAAAAATCCAAAATCAGTTAATTCTCTAGAACAGCAACCTGCGTATTCGGATATTCTGAAATTATGGTATGGACGGAGGTATTAAGAAATTTTCCACAAGAGTCGAGACTAGGTAAGCGGAATGAACCCGTTTATATTTAATATGTCTAGCACTGTCATCTTGACAGCATTTCTCAAAATTATTGGTGTATGCTTTCTGCCATTACAACAATGACTTGCCTGAGATATGTGTTGATGTAATTGAGTGGACCACGGTCATAAATATTTTTGTGGAACTTATAAAATGATGAAATTTAGGTAGATGCTCGGCACAAGCTTTCTCTCTCACTCTCATACACAGTGCGACCAATTCTGCTAGCTCCGTTCCCACGAGAGTCGGGTCTACGTAACCGGAACTGACCCGAGCCAGATTTTAATCCGGATAAGGACTGTCAACTCGGCAGAATTCTGCAGCTACAACAACAACTTTAACAAATTCTGCTCTACAGTAACTTAGTGTGATGGGCAGACATACCGAGATCTGCTTACTGGAAGCCCACGGAAAGGGTTCAGCTGCATTGTGAATAATGGAAGCTCTAAGGATCCTCCGAACGGCGGTTTTTTAATTAATGCTAAACCTGCCACCTACACACATATAGAAATTTCAGGCATGGGTCACTGGGTAAAGGACGTTTGGCAGGCACCTACTATATTGGGAAAGAAGATTCAAAGTAAATTTTTTTTATGTTGACGAATCACTGCATTGTATTCCAAGCAGATGTTTTTGCTATTAGGAAAGCCGTGAAGTTAGCGTCAAAAGTATCAACAAGCAACTCCAGAGTTAACCATTTACGTGGAGAGCCTAGCAGATATTAAGACTTTAACCTCGTTTCACATATCAGGCAGAAGTATATTGGCAAAAGAGTAGTAATGAATAGTGCAAACAGGAACATACGACTTTAACTCAACGCTGCATGAGATTCCCAAGAGTAGAGTGTGGCTGTTAATCGAACAAATTTTTTTACAACCACAGAAGGAGCATCGCGAAGAATGTCAAAACGGAAACGGAATGATTGATAGGAATGAAAAACTTCAAATATATCAGATATACACAAACTCAGTCTAGTCTCAGTCTTCTACTCTGCCTTTATAGATGATACTGTAGGAACAAGATTGGAATTATCACTGGTCACAGTCTGATGGCAACATATGACTGTAGAGTGAGGCTAATAGAAGAAAAGAATCGAGAAGGCTGCAGATAATGTCAAAAACAAGGCACAAGGGAAACAATGGAGCGCTTTAAGCATGTGGTGGCCCCACGGTATGAGACTTTGGAAGAGGTATCTTTAGTACGGCCGCAGATCCTATTGCAATTCGCGTCAAGCGCTGGCATCCTGAAAGATGTCTACTTCTCATGAACTACGTAACGGCACTTTATCTAGCAACGTTAAGGACCAAAAATGTTGTAAGCGTTGCTCATTCGCCTACCAGACTAACCTAATCTACCTACCCAATGTCAGTGGTATCTTATTTATCTGTTGCAAGTGAAGTGAGGAAAATCGAAACGCTGAAATCACTAAAGTCTCTTAGGGTTTCGTCAAAGCTATTGAAAAAATGCCTTGATCCCTTAATGGATCTAACATCCTTTTTCACGATGAACTTGCCAGAATTTACAGCACGTTACAATTAAACTTCGGAAAATAGGGAATTTATACTCGTATGTCTTCAATTGATAAGTAAAGTTCTCTCTCGGTGAACAAAGACTAAACTCTACAAATCATGGACGATGACAAGTTGGCGTTACGAGTTTTCGAGAGAAAGGTTCTGCAGAAGATTTTTGGTCCTTGGGAATGAGGTGTACGAGTACATTGTCATAGTTTAACGAATTAAGAGACAGCGGCTACGGTGACTACGTTTGTCATCTGAATGGATCAAAAGGCTCAAGCTCTAAAATTATTCGACGTAGGACCCGCAGGGGAAGCAGAGGAAGAGGAAGACTTCCACTGGAAAAACCGAAAGACGTTTGAAAGACCAGGTGGAGAAGAAGCTGGCTTCGCTTGGAATCTCCAGTTGCCGCCAAACAGCGGGAAGAAAGAACGACTTCGCGCTGTTCAGCAATAACCGCGTAAGCGGTGTCTACGCCAGTAAGAAAGATGAAGAAGTCTGAATGGTTGTACAGAACATAAACTCATGAGAAGTACGTCATGGTTCAGAGAAGAGACAAAATATTGAGAGACTTTAGTTCCGTTTGCATCACAATTGACCCCTAAAGCCCTAGGAGTGTCGTTAGACGGCCACTCTACCTACATAATTTCAACCGACCTGAACAAAGTTCAAACCAAAAATTTTAGTTTTTACCCTATCTTAGTTTTTTAAAATACAAATTCCATAAAAATTGCATTTTTATGCATTTTTGGAGTGAGAAATACGAGTTAGACGCTTTAATGGCCAAACTAGTTTCGGTTAGCGGCGGAGCTGCACAGGTCTGCTAGTTGTGAACTAAAGTTTCCCTCATGTTCGTAGTGGCATTTCTGTGTGCATCCGTGTGAGCCTGCCTCCAGCTGCATGTGCAAAGTCAATTCCAACAAAAACCGCATACATTTATGTATATCATATTTACATATACATATATGCGAGTACACAAGCATGTATATGTACATAATGACTAGTTATTTTTATAGGTTAACTGTGACTTCAATTGGTTACTGCACTTGCACTTTCTATTTACATTATGGACTAGAAAACTTTCGTTTTTCTCTGCTGCAGCAGCAGCAACACCAATAGCAACAGCAACAGCAACATTTGCTTCGTTGTAACGCTGTGTTACTGCTATTGTAATTGTTATTGTTGTTGTTGTTGCAGCTGTCGCCATTGGTGTTTTGCGATTCGAGTCCAATGCAACGAATATGAAAAAGGAAAGCAACAATGCCGCACAAGCAACGGCAACGGCAACGGCGGTAAGAGCACACACAATAAAAGTAAAATTTCATGAAAATTAGCTAAGATGATTGAGGCGACGAAAGAGGCGCTGAAGTGATAGCGATAGTGAATTTTTGCTTTTGCTGTGCTGCCGAGCTGTCGAGCTGCTGTGTAACAACTTTTCATTGCTGATTGTCGACGTTATTATCATTGTTGTTTATGTTGCTGATGTTGTTGTTATTATTGTTGTTGTTGGTAACAAGCTAACGTGGCATGATGGCATGATGGCATGAAAACTCACCGACTCATCGCCGCCCAGATATGGCAATGACGCTGCTGATGACTATGCCAACAGAGTGGCGTGTGCACTAAAAGTGTGGTTGGGCGGGGGGAGTATGGTGGTAGCATTGAAATTGTTACAACGTACAACAAAACTACAGCCAGACAGCAGAAATAACAACAACAGCACTAGCAACAGACAGTTAGCGCCAAAGTAGAATTGCAACCGGTTGCATCGCATCGCTTCATAATGAAAGTGAAGTGAATTTCGCGCACACGCTCGCATACCAAAGTGGAAATGGAAAACATAAACCTGCCAGCGAGTCATCAGCCAAATCGCCAACAAGTCAGCTATCTAGCTAGTTAGTTGTAAACAATGGCATTGCCAGCAACAAAATCTCCACAACTCAAATACTCCACATGAAATCGTAAATTGTTTTTTTCTGCTTTCAATATAAAAAGCGAAACTAAAAGTGATGCAAACATTTTTTTCGAGAAATTATTGGAAAATAGAAATGCAAAACTACCCAACAACAGCAATAGCAACAACCAACAAACAAGCGCGTGCGCTTTTAGCGGCCTGCTAGCCTAGTCGGCCGGATGATGGTTGGCGGCCGGGCGAATGTCTTCGGAAAGTTGCAATGAAACTGCACACAGACAACAATTGCAGCGTACAAACCAAATACATGCATGTGCACCTATTGATAACTTAAATTGGCTTTTCATTTAATTTTACTAGACACACTCGAAATCAGGATGGTCTGCTGACCCGTTTTTGCATTGCTGCACAAGTATATTTGGGACTCATGGCACTTTGTATTCACGCTTAACGACCTATGCATATTCAACTCTACATGTCTATATATAGTTTATATTCGTATTTGCTTTGATTATGTTTATAAAGTATATTGAAATAGGTAACTAAGCAAGCAAAGTCTAAAATTTGAATCTTTATTCAGTTATTCTTTAATAAATATATTTAGAATATAAATATTCGTATCGTTAGTTTTCACCTTCAATAACATTCAGCCTAAAGTCTTACTGAACGCGTCAAGGATTTGGGCAGCTCTGAACCTTTTGGGAAATGTATTGAACAGATGCTTATGGGAAGGTCAATAATTTCAACGCTAAGAGCTTCAACGATGTGCAGATCTATCCACCTCTCCACCTTTCTGGGTCTTAACAATGAATGAAATGTTATTGGATCTAAAAAAGAAGGAGGTTTAGTCGTGGCCTAAGCTGATAACGTAGGCGATGTGGCGGTTTCGGTTATCCAAATACCCTTACACACTTTATGCACTTTAAAAGCCATGGGTCTTTGGGTCGAATCGACCGGTCTAAACTTAAATGCTAACAAGACAAAGCTAGTAGTGTTCACTAAATAATTAAATGGTACCATGCATAAAGGATAGGGCAGTCTACTTGAAACTAGTTTTGGACAGGAAACTTTCATAGAAGCCAAACTTAGACGCTAGGGTAAAGAAAGGAGCTGCATCACTTTAAACGTGTAAAAGAATGGTGAGGTCAAAATGGGGATTAACGCCTCGGATAGCTCACTGAATCTCCGCTGTGTAGAGAACGATTATGACTTACGGTATATTCGAATAGTGGCCAATAACGAAAAAGAAACACGAGGTAAGACGTATGGAAAACATAAAAAGAGCCGCCAGTATTTGCATCAGTGGAGCTCTTAGAACAACACCTAGGGAATCCTCTATATGGAATTCTATGAGGCTTAAAAAGTTTGCGGTTTTATCCATTACCATAGATTTTTGAACTTCTAGAGAGGATAGGTTAATATTGGCGGGCCTTCCAGAGAATAGATTATTGCTCTTCCCTTTTAGGGGCCAGATAGACAAGGGCTCAGGGTTAAGCGCTGTGCATTCTATGTTGCTTAAAAAGTTCACATTTTTCCCATTACCATAGATTTTCGAAGTCTTACAGAGCAGAGGGTATTGAAATTCCCTTCCAGGACCGAGATAGACAAGAGCTTAGGGTTTAGCATCAACACGAATGAATCGCAGCTAGATAACCTAGTGTGAGGTCTTCTCTGCTAAACTAGAAACATATAAAAACCGTCTTCGGTCTACCAGACCACTGCAGTGTCTTCTAAGCGGAGATAGCAGCCAAAATACGCATTCTGGCAAGGAGTATGCTCACAACAAAGAATTTTTCATTTATATATCCAGATAACCAAGTCGTTTTTTAATCACTAAAATGTCTTAGGATTTCGTCATTGATAGTGAAAGAATGCCTTGATGTGTAGATTTAATTTTCTCCTTCAACATAAACCTACAATGGGTTCCAGAACGAAATTCTTGGCAACAGTGAAGATGAACTTGTCAGAGCAGGCACCACCCTACCATTAGACTCCGACAAAGATTGACTGGACTATATTGTATATATCTCTGGTTACTTCTTAGGTATTTAATCGACAAACATGCTAAATATCTTGCTGAATCTTGTTGGAATCAATCCTTAACTTCCTCAACAAGCAGGCGAACGTGGCATGAAAGGAATGTGGGCCCCATATGTCACTATTAAAATTAATCATATCAATTCATAGAATGATTATTGCCAAGAATTTTGACAATTTATTCACATTTTTAAAATAAGTGTTTTGACTCGTGGAGATAAAAACTAACTAGGATTAGCTACTCACCGAAAACCTATCAAAATATATTTTCTGGCATTTGCTAAGATTTAACTTTTATTTTCTCTAAGGTGTTGTGTGCCTATAATGACTTTAAAATTAATAGTTAATTATATGAAAAAATATACACCTTAGGAGACCAAAAAGCGTCTAAAATTAACTAACGAGCATATGCGATTTGGTCATAACCAGTTTCAGGCCTGCGATTTTTAAGTGGCTATATACAGTTAGAATTAAAAAAAAATCGATTTTTTTTATTTTCTATATTTAAGAATACCCACAAAAAATTTTATGTCCTTCCGGTGAATATTTTTGATATTAAAGCACATTTGCAAAAAGGCGTTTTTTATAAACAATTTAAGTCCGATATTTGGGCAAAAAATAATTTTTTATTGAGAAACCGTCATTTAAAAATTTTATTTTATTTATTTCTTCAAATAATTACTAATTTGAAATTACTTTAACGAAAACTGTTTGGTTTTTTAATTTGAGAGGAGCTTCTGAAGATAAGTTCCTTTCCAAATAAATATTTTTCCTAATACTAAGAATTTAAATACAGTTGAAAGATACCATAATATGTGTACAAATTTTTGGATCAATACATTTAAAAGTTTTCTCTGAAAAAATTCTGGAAAATTCGTTTTTTTCGGCCATTTAACTATATATAACCTCTTAAGGCGAAGTTCAGCCTTTGGAGTGTACAAATTTTTACGTCAGCTTTTGAGATATCTGAATAAAATTTCAGCCATTGGTGTATTTTGATATTCTATTGACTATTTGTCGGAATCGGCGAGTTCAGACAACCATGTTACATATCTACCATAGAATCGATCATTCAGATTTTTTATTTTCCGGTATTTTGCCTTTAATTGAAAAGCTACGAGCACGTAATTTAGAAGAACAGCGCTCTAATACATAGTTAACAGTGACAGTGAAAATAAATAAAATCGGACAACTGTAACATATATCTCCCATACAAGGGATTTTTCAAATATATGTATATCTATGTATATACATATTTATATAGATATAACAAACGATTTTTTTGTACTAATAATATAAGGATTTGAGATTTTTGATACTCAAACCCCATAACTCATTCATAAAAACTCTTAAATAGAATATGTGAGGGACACGTCTGCGTATGAGTAACCTCTAGCCATACGACTTATGCACAAATATAGCGACGAGTTTCCCCAAAAAACTTCACAGCGGCAAATGAAGACTGCAGACAAGCGGCAACTGAAGAAATTTGTATATTTTACTATACATACATATGTGCAGTTATTATATATGTATATATATATATGTGTATATATGTAGATACTTATCATAGTTGAAACTGCGTTTGGCAGTAAGCATCTTACTTGGCGTTTTAGCGTAGAGCAAAAACTTGCAGTAGCACGATATAAATGGAAAGCAATGAGAGGGAAAGTGCCCAACACGCGGACATCTTGCAAATGCAACCAAGCCAAGCAATAAAGCAAGCAGTCAAGCAGCTAACCAACCGTCCAAGCCGCTAACTACGATGGTTGGGGTTGGGTGTGGGGAGTCTCGCAGGAGAAACGTAGTAGAAATTCAACCAGTCAGGCGTTTCCACTGGCTGTTGTGTCTAAGCCATCGACTTTTTGCACACACACAAACACACACACACACTTAACCATGTATGTACATATGTAGATATTTACTATTAATTGTAAAATTGTAAAGTTTGTTGGCTGCATTTTCATTTTCAAGGCGCACAACAAATACAAGTATGTGTGCGTGTGTGCATGTGTGATTATTAGAAATAGCAACAGAAATAGCAAAAGCAACAATGCAGGCAAAAATATATGCTGTTGTGTGGTGTTATTGTTGTTATTGCTGGTGCAGTTGCTGTTGCCGATATTGTTTGTGGCAAGCATGCAGTGAAACTACAGCAAACGCGGAGAAGTGGCAAAGCTATAAAAATATAAAAATAATAATAATAGACACAGTGACACTGAATGTCATGCAGTGACGGCAACAACGACAAGCATATGGTGATTTGTGTGTGCATAAACACTATTATTGCACACACACACATATATATATATATATGTGTATGTAAGTGCATAATTGGAGAGAATACATATGCAGGCGGTTGAATGGACTGTCGAAGGGCGCGCGGGACGCACCAGTCGCCGCGCCGCACAGTGAGATCAATTAGTGATCTTACTAGTGAATTCGTAAAATGTGACAACAAATACAATAGCAACCATTATCACAAGAGCAAAAACAATGCAAGCAATAAATGCAACAACAGTCATACGCACATACACCAACCCGAATAACAAACAACAAACAACAAGTTGCAACAACAACAACAGCAATGCATGAATGCATGGCAATGGCAGTGCTTTGGGGTATTGGCATTAGATGCGACCATAGCTCGTTGCCGCGCCAGCGCCAGCACCAGCAACACCGCCACCACCGCCGTCACCACCACTCGGAGCAGTCATCGGCGCAGCCGGCAGCAGCGACGACATTCAACTGATAGAGTCAAAGTTCTGAGAGAAGGCAACAGATAGCACGTCACTTGACTCAAATGGGGACATGGACAACATGCGCACCGTCTGCACCGCCGGTCCCGCTTCGTTAGGCGAACGTCGACAGTCACCCCAGCAGGCAGGCAGTCGCACAGGCGGGCAGTTGCTGTGGCAGCCACGTAAAACGCTTGCATTGCTCATGCACATACATATTTGTGTGTGTCTGTGTGCGTGTGTTTGCTAATATATAAGTGGGCTATCGGTGCATGCCAAAGCAGTCATCGAAACGACTAACGACTGCTCGTTTCGTACGGCCTTCCAAACCCACCACCCACCCCCCTACGCTCATATAGCAGCACTGTTTTAGCTAACCCCCCATACGTCGACACGTCCAGCCGTCCGTTCGTCCACACGTCGCTGCGGCTGACAGTATGTTGGTTCGTCCGCTTGTGCGTTCAGTTTTCTATGTTGACGGCGTCGCAGCCCCCGACCACCACCATCACCACCCATGCAATGTTTGTGCATTCTAATGTTACACTCGATAGAAAAACATTTTCAATTGCACATTTTCGTTCATTTTGCAGCGTTTTTAGTTTTATTTTTCGGTTTTGTGTTTGTGCATTGACGTTTGCGCTTTTCGCATTCATTGTGCGTTCTTGCAGCTTGTTGTGTTGTTTTGCTGCTTTTTATTTGCTGCAGCTACGCAGCGGTCGACAGCGCATATTGGCGCGCGTTGACGTGTTAAGGTGTGTATGCCCGTGTAATATGGTGCACACCACAGCGTTCCCCTTCAACCGGCAGCGCCAGCGCCATCGCCATCGCCATCGTCAGGCCAATAAACGGTTTGCATGCTAAAATATCACAAATTGTCGACTTGCATCGCATGGTCGGCATACAGGGTGACCATTCGTGTCGCCGTGTTCTGTTGTGTTGCAGTCGTAGCACTCGGAAGTTCGAATGAGATCAAGGCTGCAGAATTTTAAATAACAAATTCACTGCTGCATTTACGGTGCATTTGGCGTGCGTGTCGGCCGTTGGTGGCTGGTGGTGGAATTCACAGAGGGTATTTCTTTCAGGAAAATATTAGCGAATTAGGTGTTATGCCTTGTGTTTGGTGTGAAGGCAAGTTTAAAATGCTTTTCTATGTTAAATACATCCATTATTTTAGCACTTTTGAACGATAGTCATATGTTTTGGACACTGGCCGCTAAAGGACGCTGCAGCTCGGTTTAAATTTCGGTTTAGGTGTCCAAGATGTGTTCAAAAAGTAACGGGAATTTTTGAATTCAAAATTCTCTTAAATTCCCGTTGAAAAATAAAAGTATTTTTTAAATACAAAATTCTCTGAAATTGACGTTCAAAAATTAAAGAAATTTCGCAATTGAAGTTTATATGAAATCCCGATTATTTTTTGAACTCTAATATATTATATCTAGCATATGAAAGAAGCAAAGGAAAATAATTGTTTTGGAAAAAAGTGACCTTTGGTAATAATGACAAATTATTTTACAAAATATGCAACAACATAAGACAGGAAAGGAAGGACTGAATTCGGGTCTAACCGTACATTCTCTTGCAGCTTGCAAGAATCAAAGTCGTGGAAAATTTTTTCCGAGTTTTAATAAAGTAGCTGACAGGTTGTCCACCGAAATTCGGTAAAAAGTGCTTAAGGGGTTAGGGGTAGTCAGAGACACGAAAAAATCAGATTTTCAGTATCGTATTTCAGTATCGTGTTATTTTACAAAAGTAGTAATATGGCATTATTATAAAATGTGTTGACTTGAAGTCACGAAAATTTCAAAAAAAAAAAAGATAATAATAATTTCCAAAGTTATAGTTGTTTGTCTTGACCCAGTTCCAGAAAAAGGTACTTACGGTGACAACCATAAGTCCTTGGAGATTCATTTAAAAACAATCGGACAAAAAGAAATTAGTTTATAAATAGATAATTCTGGGCCTGGTCGAAGGATTTTTTTTCAAAAATTAACAAAATGGCGGCCTCTGGAAATTTTGGTCTTAAAAAATCGAAATATTCGAAAAAATAAAAATCCTTCAATCAGGCCCGAGCTTATTATGTATTCTAAAAGCTGTATAAATTTCATTAAAATCTACTGAGCGGTTTTCGAGTTGCAGTTGTCACCGATTCAAAAAACATAGTTTTGAGAAAAACGCGTTTAAAGTTTCACACTAGCACTTTGAAGTGCCCGAGCTCTCTTTGTTATTTGTCGAATAACTCAAAAACTAATTATCGGATCAACGTGAAATTTTCAGAGAATATTTATAAGATAATACACTTAACGAAAATGGAAAAAAAAAATAATTTTTTTTGAAAATTTTGATTACCCTAACCCCTTAATAAGAACTATTATCAGATAGGTTGTCTACTGAAATTTTGAACAAAGTTCCTAATGGGAACTAACGTCGAGAATCAAAGCTGTGAAAAATGCTTTCCAAATTAAAAAAAAGTATATGACAGGTTTTCTGTCGAAATAAAATATGTCTAATAGGAACTAGCGTCCATATGGTCGCTATCAGGGGGTTTGAACAGTTTTAGTTCGATTTTGAAAATATTTGATTATAAATACCTTAAACGCACTATTCCTGCCTCATTGGTGTTTAATTCGTATACCGAAAATTGATAAAAAATCAGATGGAATATAAATGTTGATT
This sequence comes from Bactrocera zonata, assembly GCA_037783105.1. NCBI lineage: Eukaryota > Metazoa > Arthropoda > Insecta > Diptera > Tephritidae > Bactrocera > Bactrocera zonata. The sequence continues at coordinate 329,826 of JBAWJQ010004588.1, read as the reverse complement.
GAGAAAAGTAGGCGTGGTTGTATCCCAATGTCGCTAATTTTTACACTATAGTATGGGCATGTCAAGATAATGTGTTGTACCGAGTTTGGCTAAAATCGGTCGAGTAGATCCGAAGATATAGTTTATACGATTTTTACGAATTCATTCATTTTCATACTGTCGGAAAAGGTTTCAACTATAAACTATATTCAGAAAAAATTTGCTTGATTTGGCTATAGTAATTTGGGAGACTACTAAGTTTGATTATGATGACTCAATTATTACACAAGTTATCGCTTGCATGGACGGACAGACGGATGAACAGGCGGACATTCACTCGGATTTCAACTCGTCTCATTAACCTGATCATTTATATATGTATATAACCCAATATTTAACTCGATTATTTTTAGCTGATACACACAAGTTTTAAGTGAACAAAACTCTGATACTCCGTAGTTGAAATCAATACTTTTCCTAGTCCCCACATTATCTAATATACCTAAAGATTTTCGAGGCAGTTGAATTTATACCGCATATATCGGTCAATATTCAGAATTATCGTAACAAAATTCAGAAAGCGTATCTCTCTAATAACAGCCTGCCCTTGGACCTAAAATGTATAAAATGGAGTCAATACTTCCCCTGGCCCTCATATATCGAATATTAGTATTTTCCAACTTTCGGTTGACTTTTGCATATTTTAAAAAAATTAAGTGAATGTATATATTCTTCTTCTTTTTATTCCGGTAGAAACCGTTACGCGGATATAACCGAGTTTACAACAGCGCGCCAGTCGTTTTTTCCTTTGTGTTTTTGGCGCCAATTGGAGATTTCCATGTGGAGGATGGAGTCATGCCTAGAAGTTCACGCAAGTGAGGAAAGCTCTCTGAGCGCCATTCACTTAGAGTAGCCAGAAACGATCCTTTTCCACATGGCTCCAGTAGTCGACGACTTCCGGGTTTAGACCAACCATCCTCTGGGTAGCCAAAGAACAACCGTTTGAAGGCGAGCTAAAGTGAGAAGGTGAAACATCCGTACCCAGGAAAAGGAAACAATAGCTTCGGATGAGGTAAAATGATAATATATACCATAGTTTAATGCCGAAAATGTGTGAAATCAATCCACGAATTGCCCTAGCTCTAATACAATACTTAAAATGATTTTCGTTAGTCTAGCAGACAATTGTTCTCAATATGTCGAAAAGGGTTAGACGATGTTTCGGATACATTTTATTTATTTATTTATTTATTTAGTAAAGTCTATGAACATTAATTCTTACAGACTAATGAAAACTAGGATGCATATCAGAATTCTAGAATAATTAAAATGACAATAATATGAATAGATAACTTAAACTAAAAAACAGAATTGAGGGTATTAATGAAGGAATCCTTAGTGTGAGAGAAATCAAGAAGAACTTTCTCGGAAATCGAGTTAAACTCACGCATAGCCCTCTTGAGGGGAGCATATTCAGCAAAATTAGTGCTTTCCTTTTTGTAATAAAATGGGGAAATGGACCTGAGACAACGCTGGGGAGTATTGAAGTTAAGTTTCGCTAATAAATAGGGACAGTCAATACCTCCGTTAATTACATTGAAGACAAATGAAAGGGAGAGAACGGACCTTCGATTATCCAGTAATTTAAGATGTAACAGCAATAAACGCGATGTATACGATGGTATTGGGTCAACAAACTTTAAGGAGCGGAGAGCGTATTTAAGAAAGATCTTTTGAACACGCTCGATCCTGTTAATTGACGAAATGCAATATGGTCTCCAAATAAACACTGCATACTCCAAAATGGACCGCACAAAACATGTGTACAGTAATTTTAACGTGTAGGGGTCGGAAAAATTTGTAGAATTTCGACGGACAAAGCCGAGTACAGAAAATGCTTTTGAAGTGATATAGTTGATGTGATTACTGAAAGAAAATTTGTTGTCAAAGATTACCCCAAGATCTTTGATTTCAGTAACGCATTTTAGGACGCGATTAGAAATATTGTAGCTGGAAGATAGGATGTTGCGTCCCCTACCAAAAGAGATCTGTGAGCATTTATCGAGGTTCAGAAAAAGCTTCGATTTCAGGCACCAATTATGAAAAGTATCAATATCACATTGAAGTTTGAGTACATCTTGTGTGTTTTTGATTATTGCAAAAATTTTTAGGTCATCTGCATATAACAGATAGTTAGCGAAAGAGAAGCAACAGGAAATGTCATTGATAAACAGCACAAAGAGAAGTGGACCCAAGACGCTTCCTTGTGGGACTCCCGAAGACGCAATGAATGATTCAGATGACACTCCATCGACACTGACAACGCATCGTCTGTTTTGCAGATATGATTTAATCCACTGCAAGAAGACCGAGTGAAATCCTAGAGATGATAACTTTTTAATTAGAATATTGTGTGATACTTTATCAAAGGCTTTAGAGAAATCTGTGTAGACACAATCTACCTGAAATCCAGCGGAGAATGCGGACATGCAATAGTCGCTAAAAACTGCTAAGTTTGACACAGTGGAGCGCCCAGAGACAAACCCATGCTGATTGACATTAATTATTGATTTAACTGCAAAAAATAATTTATTTTTAACAGAACACTCAAAAATTTTTGAAATAGTAGACAGTTTAGAAATAGGCCTGTAATTGGAGATAACGTCCTTTCTACCACCTTTAAGTATGGGAGTAATGCATGTCAATTTCCAGTCAGAAATAAAATTCCCGGAGGAGAGAGACTTATTGAAGATAAGCATGAGAGGATATACTAAGGCAGTACAGTTTTTTATTGAGTAATGTAAAAAATTAATACTGTCAATCCACATATTCACCTAGTCCCAATATACGCGATATAGTGGTTTTGATCTATCTAACTTTAAAGCTTTTATGCTGCTCAATATGTGTGATATTGTAATGAAATTAAGTGCACAGTTTTTCTTAAATATAAGGTCATATCTCGTCAATATGGTTTAGTGCTGAATAAGGATCAAATTTGAGCAAAGCTTGGCCTAAACCTCATATCATACAATGGCTTCCGAATACTCGAATTTTCCCCATATGCTCAACATACTAAATTTAGCTCCTTCACTGAAATTATTCCAGACATATCTGTGTTCATTGGACATTGTTCAAAAAATTGTTGTATAAAATGTTCCGTTACCCGTTACACCCTTCCTTTCTTTCTTTACTATTTTCTTTATTGATTTTCGAATTTTGTCTACGCTTAACTTAGTATGTATTTATCACCAGTCGTAAGTCGTCTAAAACCTGTGCTCACTCTAAAATCACTCAAATATCACTTGTTATTTCTAATAAAGACATACATCGGTTGTAAATAGTGACTGCTTGCGATAAGCGAGTCTATCGTGCCAGTGCACTGTGTGCATTTAATTAGATGTCTACTAGAAACTTTCAGTTTCGATTGCTTACATATGTTGCGGTAGGTCGTCGCTTTATCAATTATTTGTTCGAGTGTTCGAGAATACGCTAATATTTGCACACCCTGTGCCGTCGCGCCGACAACACATATTACTAATAAAGTGCAGCGCCAAATCAGTCGCATAAGCAGTGAAGCTCACACCAACAACCCGCCGCCGTCCGTCCGTCCAAGCGTCCACTTGCTTGCTCGCGCAAATTTAATGTTTTCTTAGGCATATTTTTGAATTGCGAGGAAGGAGAATAAATAATGAATTACATTGCAATTGCAAAGAGCAACAACTCAAATCGAAACAACAGCAACAACAACAACCACCACATCGACAGTCGCAACAATCGCTGAATTGTTGAATTGAAAAAGCTTTTAGCAACAACAACGGTAGCAAAATTTCCTTTTCTAGGTCTAGGCCAGATGCACAATCACATTCTAAAAATTCTCTGCTTCGGTGTATGCATGCAGGCAGGCAGACATGTTGTAGATTTGCTCTTTACGCGCATTTTTCTTCTGCATAACATGCAATTCCCGTCTAATTCTTTTAGTTGTGAACTTCTATGCTTGGCTGAAGTTAAAATGCTTTCATAAGAGAACGCTGAACTAAGGTTTGTCTTATATCTAATGGTTCTCTATATCTGGTAAAAAAAAAACCCTTAAACTTCTTTTAAGAGAGACAAGTGATGATAAGCAACAACGCATCTTAATCCAGAAGGCAATTATTATCCACAAGAATATCTCAGTGTACTAAGGGTTACTTGTCTTTATGACGTCTCCATTAAAAGTAAAAAATGCTGCCTTAAATAAGAATCATTACTGGCACGTTTTAGAAGTTAACTACTTGAAGTACTTAAGCGAACTCACTCAAGAGGCTCAGGAGCCTCAGACCGTAAGCGAACGTTCTTAGACCATCATTAAGTCCATTGTGCTCCCGGGTGATAACCAATTAAACAACTTAAGGGATTTGGCAGGCGTGGTATATATCCGATCTCAACTGAGTGTAGGCTGAGATTCGCATAGATAATGTTCCGGCGTCTCATCATCCTCAGCGCTTGCTCTGCATTCTACCGATTCCACTTTTCCCACATTCTTCCGGTTAGATGCCTTGTCATCCCACCGAATCCACTTTTCCCACCCTCTTCAGGGTAAGTGCCTTATGGTAGTAGCAGTTTTTTGGCCTATCCACCATCAACACCACCACAAAGTAACTTTGTGGTATGTTCTGTGTTACTTGTTTTCCAAGACCTGTAGTATTGTTTTAGGGTCCATTGCTTTAAACAACTCTCGAATAGTCTGAGGGAGCTTAGGGTGATTGCTATTCCAGTTGACCCGGTGCAGGACAGCTCGTTTGCCCATTCATTTGCATGTATTCCTATACATAACTGGGTGCCAAAATGATCTTAACCGAGCTACCTACTAAGAGTCTAGTTATTACCTGCTTGCATAATCTAACGCAGCAAGACTTTGTATTGGCGCTACGGTTGCCACTTGGCTATCCAATAGAAGATTTATAGAGTTGAGTTGTTAGAGCAGAACCTTCTTCTATTATGCACATAATTTCGGCCTCTAAGAGTGAGTTGTAGTCATTTAATTTGAAGCTACCTTCTGTGTATTTACAGAACCATTGGTACATTCTTCTCTACTGAGGAATGAAAACATTGTGTTTAATTCCTCATGGAGCTCCTTTTCTTTCTCACATTGCCAATTTAATCTGAGTACATTAATAAGCGATGCCGCAGTCGGCTCCAGGCAGATGTACATGGCTACATCGACTCAGTTCGTGGTGTTGATTATTTATATGTATATTTTATAGGGCCTCCGGCCATTTGGGCCTAGTTAACTTAACGGGTTACATGGGTTTACGGGTTTCAAAAACTCGATCGTCTTATTAAATTCTACAACACCTCCAGAATATTATCCTAAATGTTCAAGTTGGTCCGAGTAATAGTTTCGGAGATACAGCATTGAGAACTTGTGCGCTCGAGACTAGCTAGGATAAGTGCGCCATTTTTAAACGCGTTTTTCTCGAAACTCTGTTTTGAAGTCGGTTGGCATTTCTCGAGAACTACTCAATCGATCTTCATGAAATTTACACAAGTCTTTGAGATACAATTCTTCAAGACTTTAATTTTTTTCGATTATAACTGTTTGAAAAAAATGTCACGAAATTTTCATTTTTTGGTAAAAATGTCTGCCAAAAATCCAATTTTCAGTTTTTTCCTTCGTCCAAATGCTAAGTTACGGTTTTAACTAAAACACGTAACTTTTTCACTTTAGATATCTTGCCAACGCGGGCCCATAATTTTTCTGAGGGGTCACCGGAAATGGCCTCGCAATGGCCGAGTTTAAAATATTTTTTTTTTTTGCAAAAATTTCAGAATTTATTTCTTAATGTATGTTTGTAACAATAAAAAATTCTAATAAAATATTTAGTTTTTATATGAGAAAAAAAATTGTCGAAAAAAAGACTTTTTTACCCGAGGAAACCCATGGATTTACTTAAAATACGCTGGTCAGGTTATAAAAAAAACACTGTATTTGGGACATATGTAGGTAAGTTTACATCTAATTTCGCGAAAGAAAACAATTTGTGTACGAGATAAAAATATAAAATCCAATAACTTGGAAATTTAAATTTTTCACCAAAAATTTTTCCGTATAAATTTTTTTAATAGGACTCGTAGTTGTGTATGAAATGGAGATAAACCAATTTAACCCCTGAACATTCAACCACTACTTTTTCTTACCGAATATTTTAAATTGAATCCACTCATTATTTTCCATATTATTGTGCTTGCATCCATCAAAATATTGTAAACTCTCGGTAAAAGGGAAAATTAGCAAAATGATTTTCTTTCAAAAATATTTTTTGCGAACTTTGAAGAATATAATTAATTATTGATTTCCTTGTGCATATAGTAAAATTATTACGTAGAATCTCACAAATCTTCCAAAACGCTTGATAAACCCCCTATGAAGAAAGGAAGTCATAGGAAATATTTTTTAGGCGCACAATAGTGAGATCATATACTAAACTGATTCAAATGTATGTACACATGTATGTATGTATGTTTGTAGTTTTGTAGTTTCACATATGCTTATGTTGGTGTACATTTCGATTGGTACAATAGTACCAAGCTATCAGCAGAGTAGTTAGGTTGCAGTATAAAACGCCGAACGGCTGGAGTCTAAATAGAACGATGAAAACTATTTGTTGAGCGGAGTCACCGCAGTCAAACTGCCCCATTGTCAACGCATGTTTTAGCGCAAACACTACACTTTAAATTTTACAACAACAACAACAACATCGCAGCAACAATAATAGTAACAGTCACAAAACTTTTGATTGTAATCGCCTAACTTGATGCTGTCGCAGCTGAATGCGACTGCAGCAGTGTCGTCGCTCAGTCACTGCCATTAACAAGTCTCAACCCAATCCGACCAAAACAAACGCAACGAATCGCAACGAAGCATGCGTCGCGCATCCACTCATTGCTGTGCAGTAAGCAGCGCCGTCAACAGCCATATGGCGAAAGGTGAGGAAAGGCACGAAAAGCAAAAGGAAAGAAGAAGTAAACCACGTACAAACATACATACATACACACATACTACTAGTCACACTTAACAACATACATATGAACAAATGTATGGCAATGCAGGCCGGCAGTTCGTATGAATGGGGGACGGTGCTGGGCGGGGCGCAGCTTGTGTGTGCGGCTGGTTACCGATACCGCCGCTCACACCGCACCCGCTGCTTAGTCCAACAATCGCTGTTTGCTATATATCGTCACGCGAGTGCAGCGAACTAATTCAAGGCTGCGCATACCATACGAATTGTTGTTGCATTCGGTACATATGTATGCATGTGAATTATGTGCTGTATCTTGAGAGGCAATAGTCAACAACAATCCGCAATGCGCTAGTGTGCGTGTGCATTAGTTGATGGGGCTACCGGGTACAAACATACATACCACCATACATACAAGCTTACAGCCAAACATACCTACAAATGTATTTGAGGCAATGTGAATGTGCATGAACGCTTAATGGAGATTTTGCATATGTGTATGTGTATGTAGTGGTATATGTATATGTTTGCATGCACACTGAGTGGGGCTAACGGCGGCGAAAAGTCGCACAAATCGACGAACAGTCGCTGAGATCGCCGCCTGAGTGCACGTTGTTGCGTTAGAGATGAGGGCAGCGCGCTTTGGACACACTTCGCTTGCCGTACAGATGTGTGCTTGTGCGCTTGTGTGTGTGTGTTTGTATATGCGTTTATTCGAAGTTCAGCGCGCATAGCCTAATCGCATTTCTCGCCGTCAAGCAATTTGCGCTCGCACACCGCTATGCATTTGCTCACGGTTGGCGCTTGGCGCTATCGCAATTCGCCATTCTCTTGGATCTCTCTCTCCTCTTGATTTCATATGCGACAGTCTAATGCCGTTTTAACGCGCCGAACCAGTCGGTCGGCACACGCTGCCGCGTCATGTGCTAGCTCTGCTTTTCGAGCGTTCATTTCAGCCTGCTGATGCCGTATGCACTAAACGTGATTGCGTTAGGCCGCACACTTCACTCGTGCTCACCATAGTTTTAGTTATTTACCCCGTCTCGTTACAGTATCAGTGGGGCATTTGGCTTTTCGCAACTAAACAAATAATGTAATGGCTGGGGTTTTTTAAACCTTTGAGTAGGGCGTTGGGAATTTCATGATTCGGCTTGGATAATTCTATTACTTACATTGATAGCTTTTAATTGCGAAATCGTCCCACATCACCGCCTGCTTTATGTATGTATGTATATTATCAATGATTACGTAAATATTAATGACTAAGATTCTGTCCCAGCTCAAACGATTGTGGGAATCGAATTAATTTCTTAAAATAATTTTGCAACCCGAATACCTAAACAGTCTTATGGCGGGTTCGGAGCACGTAGACATGAACACTTTAATCAAAATTATCTAATTAATCGATAAGCGAAATCTCGTATGAATCTTTGTATACACACAAACCACCTAAGCTATATGAACCAAATTTCTCAGAACGAATATTTTTTTTCCCGTCAAAGTGAATATGCGTAATATTAGACAATAAGCGTGGCACCACCCACCGCTGTCACGACCCTGTATGTCCTCCACGAAATTCAACCAAATTTGGTGCATAGCATAATCCTCACTTTTAGATGTTATGTTTTGAAAATGGGCGGAAACGGACAGTAACCACGCCTACTTCCCATACATAATATTTTTAAATTTGATCTGATTCTTTAAGGGGTTAGGGGTAGTCAGAGGCACGAAAAAATGAGAGTTTTCAGTATTTTTTTGTTGCTACTAAATCATGTTATTTTACAAAAACAGTAATATGGCATTATTATAGGATGTGTTGACTTGAAGTCATGAAAATTTCAAAAAAAAAAAAATAATTTCCAAAGTTATAGTTGTTTGTGTTGACCCTGTTCCAAAAAAAGGTACTTGCGGTGACAAGCATAAGTCCTTGGAGATTCATCTAAAAACAATCGGACATAAAAAATTAGTTTTATAAATAGATAATCCCGGGCCTGATCGAAGGATTTTATTTCGTTTTCAAAATTAAAAAAATGGTGGCCTCAGCAATTTTTTTTTTTAATTTTTGTTAAAAATCGAAATTTTCGAAAAAATAAAAATCTTTCGATCAGGCCCGAGTTTATTATGTGTTCTAAAATCTGTATAAATGTCATTAAAATCTACTGAGCGGTTTTTTGTAGTTTTGAGAAAAACGCGTTTATAGTTTCACACTAGCACTTTGAAGTTCCTGAGCTCTCTTTCTTATTCCTCGAATAACTCAAAAACTAATTTTCGCATCAAAGTGAAATTTTCAGGGAATATTTTTAAGATATTACACTTAACGAAAATACAAAAAAAATATTTTTTGGAAATTAAGTTAACAGCAAATTAAGAGTCAATGCCGCTATCTTAGTAAAACTTTTTGGAAATAGTGCCTTTGAGGTACGCTATTTCAGATATAAAATTTTTCAAAATCGAATCATAGTCACAAATTCGAATTTTCGAAATCAAATTCAAGTCCACAAATATTGAATATATGGACGAAAGTGCCTGATTTTTTACCGAAAATATCGGTCAATCCATGAGTTCTTGTATTGAAAATCGGAGAGAGTGAAAATGAAAATTATGATAATGTGCCCTTATGTACAAAATGGGTAAAATCGTGTCAATACCTAGCGGAATTATACCTAATAAAATTTTTAAACATCTGTTGGACTTTATATCTTATATTATTGGTCAAAATCTGTAATGCCATGTAGTAATGCCAAAACTACATAAAATCGGAACAATAATGTATCATTTCTCATATATCTAATACAAGATATTCAAAGTTCAGGTTGCCTTCATACCGTATATATCGGTCAATATGTAAGATATATAAGAAAAAATAACTGAACGTATGCATATTATTGGATATGCTGTAGTAGAATGCCAAAAATCTGTTCTGTTTAGTCCACAAATTAACCAAACCCCTTTATATGTGATACACATCGTCGCCTAAAATGCAAAATAACATAAGATCACTTTTCATAAGTTTACAGGCGAAGAAAAAACTTTTAAAATAAAAACCACTCATATTGAAATAAAATTTGAGTTTTGGTTATAAAATGGTTATAGTCATACACTCATATGGAAAAAAATTTAAGTTTGCTTTATACAAGGCACTTTCCAAAGTAAACAGTACAGGACAGAGAAAACAGAACAAATGGATTTTCCGGCAAAATTAATTTATTTTATTCAAAATAGTTTCCTTCTGCTTCAATACAGCTTTCTGCACGGTCCAAAAGCATGTCGAACTAGTGTTTTAGCTCGTTGTCCGGTATGGCCGCCAGTATGCCGGTGCAAGCCTTTTGAATGGCCTCTACGTCTACATAACGCTTTCCTTTCATGGGCAAATGCATTTTTCTGAAAAGCGAGAAGTCGCACGGTGCCATATCAGGTGAACACGGCGAGTGGTTAATGGTTAAAATGTGATTTTTGGTCAAATAATCGTCCTTCGAATGTTGGGATCTGGGAAATTTTTGGTCGTCAGTCAATTTGTGCGGAACAAACCGTGCACACACCTTTCGTAAGCCCAAATGTTCGGTCAAAATGCGATAAATCGATGTTTTGGAGATGTTCAATTCCATTTCCATGAATTTGAATGACGATTTCGGCTGATTTTTGATGAATTCACGCGCAGTTTCGATGGAATTTCCGGTGATCACGAATTTTGATTGGCCCACATATTGATCGTCATTTATGTCCTCACGACCACATTGAAAACGTTGAAACCACTCGTGGAGTCTGCTACGGGATAGGCAATTATCGCCATAAACTTGTGTCATTAATTGAAACGTTTCAGTAAAAGTTTTACCGACTTTAAAACAAAATTGTATGTTGACTTTTTGTTCGAAGCTCATTTTCGCACCGAGAACACAAACAAACTGACACTTAAAACGCAATAACTTCACTTCCAATCAATGAAATGTCTTGAAGTTCTTATTGGACAATCGATAAAGATAGCAGATTCTAACGTATCAGTCAACATATAGATGGCGCCACCAGGGAATTCAAAAAGTCCTTTTACTTTGGAACGCACCTTGTAGAATAGTTATACGAGTATATTGGTTATTAAATCTGACAACGATTTTTTTTCGCTTTGAATTTGAGGTGACGATATAATGATTTTTTTTCTAACAATTCCTATGCTGAAAGTAGCAGTTAGCGTATGAGTTATATATTTATAATATTGCTTGCAAATGCTTCCCGAGTGTACTTGCATTGTCAAAGGTAAATGCACAAGTCCAGACGTTTCTCTGTCTTCAATATACCCTATACAGCGATTTTTGACTGTTCAGTTCATTTAAAAGATTTAGATTGTTTAAAATTTGTGATATTTTAATGAAATTTAGTAGATAAGTTTCCTTCTTAAGGACATTTCTTTCTTTTCAAGATCTTCTCGAATCCCACAACAATGCTTTTGGGTGTATAACGGAAGGATATTCCGTAAAAACGGCCGGTGTTGGAACAATATTGTTTACTAATTTCAAGATTTAGCTTCATACTTTCACTCAGGTTACCACTATCACTAAGTAGAGGGGTTGCTTTTATCTTAATTACGAGAACAAATCTGGAGAGGTGGCGAAAGAAGATGTATTCAGAAGTCTGAATCTCAAATCTATAATACATACATATATGTACGTATAAAGCTGTAAATATAAACTAAGCAGAGCATTGAGGTACATTTAAATCCGTATGCTGTAATCGAAATTCATATTTTAAAGCCTTCAACTACAACTTTTACAATGAAAAAGTTCAACAACAATCAATTATTGTCGTCTGATAGCTCACAGCTTTGACGCAGAGTTTAGTTGTGTGTTGCGATCAGTTGGTCATTGGGCTAGGCATTATGCGAACATTCAAGGACATCCTGAATCTGTTGCCACAATTACGAACGAAACTCGTAAAGTTCTAATAAATTCAAGCAAAAATTCTAAAGCCAGCAATAATGTTGCGCACGCTTTCAAAATAAACATACTAAAAAGCCTATACATAATGGAATTCAGAAATGTATCAGCATGTATGTATGTATGTATGCCGCAAAAGCACGCATGAAAATGTTGCAGTGGTTAGAATCTTGCGTTCATTGCTTTGCTGCCATACCACAGACACACACACGGCGGCTCGCACGCACATCCGTGGGCAGCAGCTATAGTTTTGTTTAACTATGCCACAATGAGAAGCGCGTGGCGCTCCCCTCCCTCTCTCTGTGTCATTAGTGAGCACAGTGCATAAAATCAGCGAAAACAGACGGTTGTTTTTCGAACTGAAGGTACTCGGGATTCAATTTTCAATTAGTTGAAAGGTTCTAACCAACTCGTCTTATTTATGTGATTTACTACTTTTGAATGAAGAATTTTTTTAACGTGTCTACCAAATGACTTGCTTTTAATTTTATAATATTGAACATCTCTAATACATAAATATGTATTATTCAGTTCTATGCGAACATTTCGCATTAATCACAAGTGCGTAAAGTAAAATATGCAAAATTTACATAAAAGGGAGAATATCAGAACCAACTTTAATTAAACATCGACTGAGTTGCAAAATATCGTCTGAAATATTTTCTAGAGTATTTCTTAATAATAGTCTTGATGAATCGTGTGTTCTAAATTTATAGAAAATTATCGTTTTCTGAAAAAAAAAAATTGTCATTAGTATAAAAACTTATGCCAGCGCTTCTTCCAATCGTCGAAACATTTTTCAAACTCGATTTATGAGATAGACTTTAGCTATCTTATATCTGTGCTTTGTTTTTCCCCCAAGTTTTAACGTTTAATATTATTGTAGATGACATTTTTCTGGCAATATGTGAATGCCATTACAAAAATATTGTGACAGCTTGGCGACCAAAAATGAGTCAAACAAATTTTTGATACCCTATTCTGATATGAACCGTACTCCAGTGAGAACCTTCTGCATCGATCGGCATAAATGGTAGTCAAAATAATCACGCTATGAGCTATAAGGCCGGTGAGGCAATCCCGCTGTTTTCAAAATAGTCTTTATTACCTCATGTCTAGTTGCAGATTCCAGACGTTTTTGGCAGTCGCTCCTTTCAATTTTATGAGTTTTAGTCGGTAGTATTCATCGTTAATAGTTTTTTTTCGTTTTAGAAGCTCATAATACATTTCGGCGCCGCTACTAATACTCTTCTCACTATACGAGTATCTGCACGAGGAGGTTCTTCCGGCTCCTTTAGCTAGAGCGTGTTAGCCATCAACTTCCACTGAAATATGATGACTGAACTAATGGATTTACGAATTTTACTAACAAGAACTTCAAAGGGTTTACCGGTTACCTACCGATTATCTTCTGCCTTTCAAATAATTTTTCCGTAAGTTTTTTCAAACTTTTTGGAAAAGGCATATTTTGTGAGATCAAAAACTTTATTCAGATGGATACAAGTTTCAACAATCTCTAATTTTAAACTCAAATCCGTTAAATTACACAAGTTATCGGGCGTTTGGTGGAGCAGTGTCAAGTGCTATGGTCCGTCGCGGCCTGACGTAAACGACTTTTTCGCAAAACCAAGATTTTCGAATTGTTTTCCTACAGGTCCTGAAATTGATTTAAGATTTTCTTTATAGACTTTAGACTTTCATTATGAGGACGAGTCCGCGCCGTCATACAGAGTTTGTCCGGAAAGTAATAGGACTGATTTTCTTCCGCCACGACTGTTCTTCAAAGCGTGCGCGCACCGACTGGATTCGGTAGAGAGCGTTTCTAGCTAACGAACGAGCGGCTGGCCAGTTGTCTCCGAGCCCGTGGAGAGTCAGGACAAAAGTTTTCGCGCGAGATGTTTCTGTGAGTGGTGCAGGCCGAAAATGCAGCGTTCGTTAAAGCAGAGGTACGCGATTAAACTCTGTGTGAAACTCGGTAAATTTGCCACAGAGACATTTGATATGATAAAGCAGCCTTACCCAGATGTTGCTTTAGCAAGAAGTGGTGTGTTTCGGTGACACCAGGTGGTCGCTGAAGAAGACCGTGCTGGGACACCTGCGACATCGGCAAATACCGACAATGTGACTCGCGCTGCATCGACGCAGAAGGAGCCTATTTTGGAAGTGTTTACAGAATTGTAACATTTGATTCAATACATTTTTTTAAATCGACTTAGACCTATTACTTTCCGAACAAACCCTGTTCAGACGGATCATTAGAAAAAATATTCAAAGCTTCAATAAACTGTTATCGACAAGTAGCTAGAGTGGTTGTCTCACGACGCACGTAGCTTTTCGGACCATTGTGTTACCACTGAAACTAAAGCTCCCTCAATCCATTGGCTCCTCTCTGAACTATTCCGCTTCTGATGAAGTTCATCAGCGTGAAAAGTTTAATTTGAACAAGTTCGAGGCGTCATTAAGAAATCGTCGACCGATAATTTCGTTTGTTTTCTGAGAAAAACATTCTACTTTTAGTTTTATTTTTTCTGGATAAAAATATAGAACAAAAAATTTGTCAAAAGGAATCGTTGCAAATGTTGGAAAAGGCGTACGCAGATTCAGTTTTGTAAAAAAAAAGCCTACAAAGCCCTCAAAGACGGCCGAGAGATCGCTGACGACGTGCCTCGTTCTGGACGACCTTCAATCTCTTCAACTGATGAAAATATTAAACAAGTGAAGGATATGGTGATTATTGACGAATAATTAAATATTTTTAAAAAATTTCTAAAAATAGCCGTTTTTTGCACCTCTGATACCCATCTAACTTTTTATTATATTGTGTTGGGAAAGCAAGCTTATATTATGTGAAAGAACAAAAATCTAAAACTAAATGTCATTTCGAAGTAACAACTTCGAATCGAATTAGATTGCTAACCTCCACACTTTAAAGACGCTAACTAGCAATCCTGTGTCTGCGTATGGTGAACATCGCCAAGATGAAGCCAGCATCAGCACTGAAAATAGAACCTAATGTTGCGCCGGCTGCACTTATCCAAAGCTCCGTTTGCGAATCTGAATGCAACATACGCAGAAACACACCGACACATGCACTACATACAGGTAGTCGCACACACTCGCAAGCATACATACAAACAAACAAATGCACGCTTGCGTTCCTTGCCATACACCATGCGGGGTGTATGGGTGTTCGGGTGTTCGCCGAACTGAATTCAACTCAGTTTTGAGTTTAATAATAATCAAAACGCACTTATAAATTATGCGGTACACCTTGACACCAATCAGTGTTAGAGCCTAAGTTGCTTGTTGCTTGTAGCTTGTAGCTTTTGTGTAAATGCATTTGACTGCATATAGTACATGTGTTGCTACATACATATGTCTACTTGTAGCATAGTTAATAAGCAAAAACAAAAACTGCGAGTAAATTCATGCATTCAATAGTTTATCCATTAAATCAGCTAAGATTCTCAGACACCTATTCTTGTTTTGTTGTTTTTGCTTGCTTTGCGGCTGTTTGACGCGGCTGAGTTTGAGCTCTGTGGGTGATGCACACACACATTTCAGTTCTAGGTACGGATGCGACAAACATTTTAGCTCCAAAATTCAGCTTTAAACGCCATAGAATATAGAGAAAACATGCCAAATTGTCTAGTTTTGGAAATCCCAAGTATTTTAAAAGTTGCTTGCTGCAGCCACACAACTGGTTGTTCGGATGGTACGCATATCTGCACAATTTGAGAGTTGGGCAAAACCCAGGAAGTGTACAGTAACGTCAATTTTTACGTAGTTGTAAAAAAAAATAAATAAATTTTGTGCATAATTGTTACAGCTTCGTAGAAATTTTACGCGATTTCTAATTAGTATATAACAGAAATGCATAAAAAATAGTCGAAATTTGGTACCTTCTTGGAGGATATTAAATCACGTCAAACATATTATAACAAATTCTGAATTGAATAAAACAGAAAAAAAGCCATTATAACCCCCACATCCATATAAAAAAGTTTGCTTACAAGTATTTTATTATGATTGGCCAGTATGTATACAGTTACATGCTCTAGTGGACCAACCTACATTTTTTTTTTTCATAGATCATACCCTTGCCTTGGGCAATAATGTACGCCAAGCTTCGTGAAGATAGCTCGTCGAATAAAAAGTCTATCAAGTTGATCTAAGTAATAGTTTCGGAGATAGAGCCTTGAGAACTTGTGCGCTCGAGGCTAGGTAGGCTATTTGCGTCATCTTTAAACGCGTTTTTCTTGAAAATGTGTTTTTGTAGTCGGCTGGAAAGATTCTCGAGAACTACTCAACCGAACTTCATGAATTTTTACACAGGTTTTTGAGATATAGTTCTCGAAGACTTGAACGAAAGATTTTTTTTTTGATTATAACTATTTGAAAAAAAAATGTCGCGAAAATTTCAGTGAAATTTTTAATTTAAATTTTTTTTTCCTTCGTCCAAGTTTTAAAGTTTTACTAAAACACGTATTTTTTCACTTTAGACGATCTTGTAAGTTATCCTGCTAAACGCGGGCGCATCTTTTTTCGAGGGCTCAATGGAAATGGCGTCGATATCGATGATCGAGTTTAAAATATTTTTTTTTCCAAAAATTTCAGAAGTTCTTTGTTAATAGTGTATGTTTGTAACAATAAAAAATTCTAATAAAATATTTTATTTTTTATATGAGAAAAAAAATTTTGAAAGAGGCGGTTTTTTACTCGAGGAAACCTATGCAATCCCTAAATCGACTAAGCTCGTCACGCTGATAATTATATATATATGTATATATATTTTACAGGGTTTACGTTTCCTTATGTGTGGTACAAACTTTGTGAAAAACTAACATGATAAAGAAGATCGAGTGGAAATCGATTTATCCTCCATAGCTGCTGTTAACATTACTCATACGCCGTGGGTTTTAAGTAACACAATGAACTAATTCTTATACGAATGTTTGTCCTACTTATGCAATTAATTAGTTAATTAGAAATATTATTTCAAAATGAGGAAAATTACTCAAAAGAAAGCAAATATAAGATAAAATATTTCAGAGAATAAAAAATAAGTAAATTAAAGGCTGTGGTATGTCAAAAGTTGGAAAATGCAGCATAAAACAAGCCATTATCTGTTATATGGATATAATAAAGTTTTCAATAAACTAAATAATCCTTAGTCAGTTTAAAACTGAAATGAATACCAAAACAATATTTTAGATATATGAGAAATAACACAAATAGCACGACTTGTGAATAACCTTTATATATAAAGTAATACAGAGTAAATAAACGTTGAGTTTTAACCTTCCCAAGCTCCAATAACCCCAATACAAAAGCGTTATGTATTAAAATAATATGGCAGTTCACAGCACATTACATATGAATACAATACATGTTTGTACATACAAATGCATCAAATACGAGCTTCACATGTAAAAATTTCGAATATTTGTTACAGGCTAGAAATGACTTATATTAGAAGTACCCAAGTGGCAATTTTGCTGAAAATAGTTAGCAAGCACATCCTTATATCTTCTATATCGTCACCTAAAATGCAAAATAACGTAACATCACTTCTCATTTGATCAAAGGTGAAGGAAAAACGTTGAAATATAAACAGCTTATATTGAAACATAATTTGAATTTTGGTTATAAAGTGGTTATATATTGGTTACATATTGATTATATATTGATTATATATTGGTTATATCTCACAGCGGAAGCTATATACATATATGTATGTATGTAATGTGATGTAACTTTTTTTGCATTTTAGCTGATGACATATTATTATTTTTTTAAATATTATGAAAAACAATTTGAAAAAAAGAGGAAAAGAAAATTTCTGAAAATATTTCTAAAATAGTTATTCACTTCTCATTCCAGCTTTATGCTACATGCGAGATGGTATAGTAAGGCTTAATATCCAGGAGCTGGCATGTTATGAAAGTTGAACAAAAAAGTTGGAACCACGCACCTCTAAGTACAATACAAACATATATCTTAAGAACTACTTAACCAATTTTAATTAAATTTGGAATAATAAAATAAAAAAAAATTCGAACTTGCGGTTGACTTTATGCCGTATACCTGTATACGATTAATATTAACTATTCAGATTTTTGAGATACAATTCTTAAAGACTTGGACGAATGATTTTTTTCGATTACAACTATTTGAAAGAAAAAAAATTTCGAAATTTTCATTTTTTTGTAAAAATGTCTGCCAAAAATCCAATTTCGTTCAAGTTCTAAGTCAAAGTTTTAACTAAAATTTCTATTTCTTTTAACTTTAACTGATTCTATAATTAGTTATCTAACGCGGAAGGCCCTTTTTGCCGAGTGGTCACCGGAAATGTCGTCGCAATGGCCGAGTTTAAATTAGTGTTTTTCAAAAATTTCAGAATTTTTTAGCTAATAATATTTGTTTATAACAACAAAAAATTCTAATAAAATATTTCATTTTTTTATAAGAAAAAAATTGTTGAAAAAAGGCTGTTCTTTATCCAAGAAACCCATGTAGCTTTATAAGGTAATCACTCCAAACCTTGCCTTAGCCCCAATGTAAGCGATATATTAAATTTCTACATTTTTCGGATTTTGCCAACACCTGAAGGCTTTTATCCTAACAAATTTCAAGTGTATGAAAACTTTGGTACATCCAAATTAGCCCTTCCTAATTTTTCACTTCTTCGTTTATATTTTGAATACTTCTACTAGCAACTATTTTTTTAAAGCTATCTCAAATTTTCTTACTGGGAAAACTTTTCAGTTTTCATACTTAGCTGACATATGAGTAGCCACATCCGACATTTGGAAGCATTGCCAGGGGAAAGTAACGAAAGGCCTGTTGAAACCACAAGCGAAACTGATTTAACATAATCCAGAACATGATATGCATAGTAAAAATAGTCAAAGTTGTGATTAGCTTATATACATACATATGTATGAAGGCCACAGCAAGTCATGGCTACCAAAACACCAATACATTCAAAGAATTTGTGCGGAAACTAATACATACACATCGTGTATCATAAGGACTTTGTGTAAAAAAGGAATGAATGATCACAGGTTTCGGTTAGAATTATCAAATGGGTCTTAAGGGGTCAGTAGGGTAGTCTTTTTGAAAAAAAAAAAAATTTTTTTTTAACATTTGCTCGACGTTTGGAACGCTCGGAGTACACACCTCAAACTTTAAACGCGTTATTCTCAAAACACACTTTTTCATCAAAATTTTTTCATGATTCTAGTAGAGACGATAACCATTCAGGTACTTTTTAAGAATAAATTGGGTTTTTGTACTTTAGATGATCCAAACATGAGAAATCGTGTCCGCCAGAGAAAAAACGCATCTCATTCACCCAGTCATTTCTCCGACAGATGTCAACAAAAAATTCCGAAAAAAAATTGTTTATAAACTCCACGATATACCTCATAATATTTGAAAGGAGTTCTGTTGTAGAATAAAAAT
Source organism: Bactrocera zonata (assembly GCA_037783105.1). NCBI lineage: Eukaryota > Metazoa > Arthropoda > Insecta > Diptera > Tephritidae > Bactrocera > Bactrocera zonata. Next base: position 310,457 of record JBAWJQ010004588.1, on the reverse strand, counting down.
TTCTATGAAAAAAAAAATTTCAAAAAAACGGGCCAGATTACCCTACTGACCCCTTAAGAAGCTCATAGAAACTTGAACCGAAATCCCTGGTTTCACTATTGGTAGTTAACCAGTTATTTAACCGCTAGGATCCTTGTAATGACGGTTAATGTCAATTTTCTAAGGAAAACCGAATTACTTCAAATTACTTCAGCATATAAATTTCTGACATGACTCGGGCTTCAAAACTGTCTTTCTTACAACTTCACTTCACTGTAATGTATTCATATCTGCAAGACTTTTAGCAACAATTTCTTCATCTCTTGAATAGTACTACAAAAAAGTAAATTTCCAGAAGAAACTTTGGCAAATCGGGATGATATATAAATTAGAGTTTCAGGTCTTACTGCGTTAAAATGCATTGCATAGAACACTACGCAACATATGTACATACAATATAAATAAATAAATAAATGCATATTCACATATATATGTATGTAGGCACAAACATTTGTATGCGAGCATTGATACGCTTTTTTTTTACAACTAAATATAATCAAATTGCCCTTGAAAATATCAACTTTCATAGAATAACATTGCACGAGAGCATTCGCATTCGCTAAATACGCCTTTTCGCCTATTCGCATTGCACAGTCGCTTGGCGACACTTACAACAACATACATACGTACGTACGCACGGATGAGGAGGTTATTAGCCGCTTTCAAGAACAGCCGTTAGAATTTAAATTTTCGCATGCACACACTTGTGTGTGTCCTTTGACGACTACTCATACATACAAAGCAACATTTACAAGTCGACGTATCTACATTAGTATATTATTATTTCAGTATTATTCGCGTACATCATAAATGCACTCATACACCAATCGGTATATACATACATATGTATATATGTAAGAAATTTCCATCATATCTACATTCGAAACGCACTTCGTGCACTGTTTTGTTGTAGCAATAGTCGTTAGACGTTAGAAATATAGCGAAGTGAATACACTGACTTAGTTGATCGGATGTGTTATATTATGTATGTATATACTTATATGTATGTGTATGTATATGTATATATTGGGTAGTCGAAAAAGTCTTTTCGCATTTTTAATCAAACTTCAACTTATTTTTGTATTTATACTAATAAATAAATAAACAAATATGTGCCATTTTGGTCGACCACTTTTTGCCATTTTTCCCCTAGACACATTATTCCATCAGTGTAAAGCTTTCATATGTGTAAATCGAAATTTCGAAATTTCCAGAAAGGAAGCAAGCAAACCATTGTTGTGCTACCCGAACTGATACAGCATTGTCCCCGTAAACTTCATAAATTTCATTGGTGGCTTGCGTGTAGTGCTTCCCTTTTTATTCAAAAATTTCAAAATAAAGCGAATTTCTTCATTATTTTTACTCACATTTGAACAGCTATACCTTTTTTCAACTTCCCCGAATTAAATTTTTTTTGGCTTAAAATCTCGCCTTTTCAACACTATATTGTATGACACAATATGGTTGGTAGCACTGGAGATATACGACTGCTACGATATCTATTGACAAAATACGAAAAGACTTTTTCGACTACCCAATATATGTTCATATGTATGTATGTATTTGAGGAGAAGATATGCTCATAATAAATTTTTAATTATTTATTTTCAAGAGCCTTCCCCCCGAAATTTTCTCGAAGTTTGCCGTTGCTTATCGAGGGCTGAATAATACAAGCAAATCATTTTCTAAATTCAGATTTGGCTAAAACCGGAACAAAACGAAGTTCAGTTGTTTTATAAAAACCTTAGGCTTTTTCAATAGAGAGGTACAGAGGTAGACCAATAAGGACAGAAAGCGACGCCACATTTTTCCCGCTTTTTTGACATACATCTCTCTTCTGTAAGGTTTCCGTCATGGAAAGATATACGATCCAACAATGGATCGGAATTATTAAAATATGCTACCGAAATTCGGAGTTAGTGTCAGTGTACATTGTCATCATAATCGTCCTGTCAGATCAAGAATTAAGCGTTTAGTGGAAAAATTTGAATCCACAGGTACAGTAAAAAATGTTTCCGTGCCGGTAAGACAAAAAAGTTCTGACATCTCTGTGACGTCGTTGTGGCGAATTTTGCGAAAAAATCTTCGCTTACATCCTTACAAGATCAAATTGACGCAAGAACTGAAGCCGCTTGACCAGCAGAATCGTCGTATTTTCGTGAATTAGGCTGAGTAACAACTTGAAAATTATCCGGATTTTCAACGAAAAATCATCTTCAGCGATGAGACACATTTCTGGCTAAATGGCTTCGTCAATAAGCAAAATATGCGTTATTGATCAGGCAGCAATCTACACGTACTTCATGAGTCCCCATTGTAACCCGAAAAAATTACTGTTTGATGCGGTTTATGGGCTAGCGGCGTCATTGGGCCGCACTTCTTCCGTCATGATCAAGACCGGCATATTTAACCGAATATTTTTGGGCCGAATTCGATGACATAGACTTGAACAATATCTGGCTCAAACAGGACGGCACCACAAGCCACACAGCGATTGTCACAATCGATTTATTGAAAACCTAGATTGGTGAACGTGTTATCTCACGAAATGGCCCAGTCAATTGGCTGCCTCAGTCGTGCGATTTGACGCCATTAGGCTATTTCCTGTGGGGCTAAGTCAAGTCTATGTCCCATGCCAACAAGTCAGGGACGATTGATGAACTCCATACAAATATCGAACGTGAAATTGCAGCAGTATCGGCCGAAAAATTTTAAACCGTCTAAAATTGGGTTCAGCGTCTGGACTACTGCAACGTGCCCGTGGTGGCCATGTAAAATAAATCGAGTTCCATACATAATGGCATCGAATGTGCTTTCACATGACTTTTGTAGCGCTCTTATTGGAAAAGCCGTTATTTGTTGTTTTCACTGAACATTTTCAAGAACAGTTCCTCTGAATTGGTAACAAAGAGAAAAAATGTTAACTTTTATGACAGCTAAAAGCCTTGTGATCCCATCGCAACAATTTCTTCGGAGATTGTATCGCTGACTTTGACAATAATCCATGCTAAAATTCGTGAAATTTTATTGTCAAATAAAAATTATTCATATACAAGGAATTGTTTTGGATCAGTCAGTTCGGGGATTTTACCGTATGTTTGATCCATAATTTATAAAAAATTATGTGAAGCTATGGCAAGTTTAAAAGCTCAACGGACTAGGGTAACTGGATTGTTCGAAATTCGACCGAGTAGAGTTGTCTACGCCAATTATAAATATACGAGACAATATTCTAAACAACTGATAACCCTTTACAAAATAATATCTATAAATATATACATACATACTTACATGGGTAAAGTACAGAAGTCTATTAAACAAACAAGGACCATTTATTTTAAAATATTACCGCAATAAAATCAAATGCCTTTAACTCAAACTCAAATCAATGCTCAACACAGAAAATCTTCCTTGTGTGCATAATATTAGGTTTGCTTTACAATTTACATATTATGAAGGCTCAAAGGTTCAGCAACATCAACCCTACTCCGACTAGGCCAAATTTGTCGGCCACCGCCCAGCTGGTGCCAATGTACGCCAGCATGCGCGACGTTCGAAAAGCACAGACATCGATTTGTTAGCACAAGTACAATTTACGCGTACATATAAACAGTTATACGACAGTCTGAGCACTTACACCCCAAACACATGTAAATATGTATGTGTATATATATTTATGAGCACACACTTGCACGGCACTCTTGTGTGTTGCTTTTGTGTTTTGTTGACTCAAATACTAAATTTCAAGTTCAAGGTTAAGCGACGCCTTGCCTACGGAAAACTCCAAGGCAGTCGCCCAATGATTCCTCATTTTTATTTTACGCAGAAAATCCTATACTTAAACAACCGCCCGAAAATTCGAACAAAACGTAGCCCAGACAGACGTTTACACGCACACATACTACACAACGGCATATAACAAACGGTGGTTATTTGTGGCAGCGCGGGGGTGGTATACGCACATCGGGTAAACGGCCCACAATAACGACAAACCGACAAGCGTCGTCGCGTCATCGCGTCATCGTCGTCGTGTCTAAGTATATAAAAAGGACACAATTTCATTTTTAGGTTCTGCCGTCTGACACACCCACACCAGCGTTGACGGCACGCACACCAAATCATAAAAAGACACACCGACAGACACGCACACATCGAAAAGCGTCGGAAATGTAGATGATTAGGTAGGATACACGATGCATACCAACACACAGTTATGTATACGCAAAAAAGGAATGAGAACAACTGCGAAATCATAGGCGTATAGCAGAAGAGGGTCTGCTGAGTCTTGCAAAGTGGTTAGGCGCAAACCGAGACGCAGCCTCAGACGACACAGCTGCACCATATATCAGGATGGCAGCTGAGGCAGCAGCCAAATCGCTGAACAAAACGCTGCCATGAAATTCATCAACACTGCCTGTTCGGCCCCCCAAGAATTCATACCCACTTCCCCGCTACGAAGCAGCTTGTTTCAGTGAACTCATTTCGGCAACAAACAAAAGACAACAACCAATTTTCGCTGCCAATCAAAAGAGCGCAGACGGCCCATTTTCACTAACGAACACGCACCCCATGATGGACCCACTTTTTATGTGTGATTCAACCGAAAAAGTCTATGCAAGTAGAACCGAGTGAAAGTGAAATGAGTGCGGAAAATAACATTTTATTCACAACTGGGTAATATAACGGTTGTTGTTTGTTGCTGCTCTCGAATTTTCGCTCATTTTGTTGCATTACACATTTGTGTTCGTTGGTGGCGAAAAGTTGCACACCCGTCTGGCGGTTCGGTCGCGACCATACACGGAAAGAGGCAATATCCTTTTGACCTTGAACGTTCATGCTCAAGCTGAGAATTTATTGACCTGACATTGTTAGCACTCGCAGACAAATATCCGAGTAGACATCAATAGAAAGCGACCGCACAGCCCGCCGGCCGCCTCGCCAACCAAAAAGCACATTTTTTTAGATTTTTATTTTTTCAAGTCTATAAGGATGTTGGCAAAAGGTACGCCGGCGCCACCAAAACCCACCAAAACAAAACAGACGTGCGTTGACTGGAAGAAGCTAAACTAAGCACGTCTGCCACTGACGCACATAGATACTCGTACATATGTAGGTATGTGTGTACACACATTTATGTGCTGTGCTCCACACGAATTTGTTGTCTGGTGCGTCTCGGTTTGTCGCTAGTCGTCACTGCCGTCTTATTTGTTCTTTGACTTGTCTGGATTGTTGCCTTCTCGGCGACAGTCAGTGTGGTTCGCAGTAGGCGCTGCGACGCCTGCTTCTTCTTCGTCGGCCTCGTCAACCGTCACGTCTCTAACGCTTAGCGCATTTGTATATAATGTGCCGTTATCTGCAGTTTCAAGGTAGTGGGATCTTGTTCCGCTTGCTGGCTTTCACCGCTGCTGCACACCAAAAACCATATCCCTATTATGTCCCTAGGTCTGTTTTATGTATGTATGTGCTAACTGCATTAAAATACTTTTGTTGTGTTCGGTTTCCAGGCTCGCTGAAATGTCTCTCATCTACAAATACACTTTAATATATGTATGTGACATTTGCTTTAGGAAAAGGAAACGCCGAAAACGGTGTGGTAAAGTGGTACCCCAGACAGAGTTTCATGAACTTACGTCTGGCTATGGTTTAACAAACTCAGATTTTATTCAAGGTCAGCAGCGCGTACATATGCATGTATGTATATATATACATATGTGTGTATGTAAGCGCGAAACTAGGAATCGCTAAAAGCAGCGAAAATAGCGAAATTTTACAAGAGATGTCGGCAAATCCAAATAACACCAATTTTAACAGTTAAAATATTTTTGTTTTTACGCTAGTTGAGTTATTATTTTTTAAAGTTTACCCATAACATTGTTCCAAACACTGTGATTTACATTGAAATTTGACTCTTCTGTAGACATTTATATTCGTTATTAAAATTTCTTCATAAACTATAAATTTAAACACATTATATTAGCTTTAAGGGGTTAGAGGTAGTTAGAATTTTCAAAAAATTAATTTTTCCTTTTTTTGCATTGTCGTTAAGTGTATTATCTTAAAAATATTCCCTAAAATTTCACGTTGATCCGATAATTAGTTTTTAAGTTATTCGAGAAATAAGAAAAAGAGCTCGGGCACTTCAAAGCGCTAGTGTGCAACTTTAAACGCGTTTTTCTCAAAACCATGTTTTTTGAACCGGTGACAACTGCAAATCGAAAACCGTTTATTAGATTTTAATGAAATTTATACAGCTTTTAGAATACATAATAAGCTCGGGCCTGATCGAAGGATTTTTATTATTTCGAAAATTTCGATTTTTTAAGACCAATTGATTTTTTCGCAAAAATTTAGAAAAAAATTTCCTGAGGCCGCCATTTCGTTAATTTTGAAAAAATAAAATAAAAACTTCGATCAGGTCCGGGATTATCTATCTATAAAACTAATTTTTTTTTGTCCGATTGTTTTTAGATGAATCTCCAAGGACTTATGCTTGTCACCGCAAGTACCTTTTTTTGGAACAGGGTCAACACAAAAAACTATAACTTTGGAAATTAATTTTTTTTTTTTAATTTTCGTGACTTCAAGTCAACACATTCTATAATAGTGCCATATTACTGCTTTTGTAAAATAACACGATTTAATAGCAAAAAAAAAAAAAATACTGAAAACTCTCATTTTTTCGTGCCTCTGACTACTCCTAACCCCTTAATAGAGTTAAAGGGTGCTGAATGCTGAATATTGTTAACGTTGAAACACGAGTGCGTATGAGTAATTTGTAATCGAAGGCATATTAAGGAATCGTCTCAGTGTGACCCTTCGAAAAATCACTGCTTATTGCAATTAATTAATTTTATAATGCTGGAGTTAACTAACCAATCCGTTTTTTTATAAATAAATACAATCATTACAAATACAAAATTATATTTTAATATATGTTTATTAATTTGGTGTACGACAGTTAAAAAATAAAGTTCTTGAAATGATACGTTACAAAAGCTCCTGTACGATGTCCACGATTGTGGCCGCAATTTTGATGCATAACAAAATTTTCAAAAAGGTTATTAATCTGTAAGAAAGTCGCTATCGCGTCATGGAAAACTGCGGCGACGTGAACAAGGAGTATCGAATTTGGCCCTTTTTTTAAGACAGTTTTTCGTAGAAAGATATAGGAAGATTTCAAAAATAAAATAAAAAATTAAAAATCTCCAAATCAGAACTAAATATCTTTAAACTCTTCCCTTGAGAGTGGAAACCGTTTTGAAAAACACCATTCTGAATTTCAAATTCAAAATATGAAAGAATGTTGATTACTGCAACACAAGAAAATCGATTTTTCGAAAATTTCACACTGAGACGATTCCTTAAGCTTAACTGAATTTGTTCTAATAATCAAACTTTGTTGTTAAGAACTTGATTTTTTTTTTCAGTTTAAAGGTCAGCTAGGTGCTATGGTCGTTCGATCTGAAAAAATGTTCATAATAATTCATACCAATTTTGTGAAGATATCTCGTCAGATATAAAAGTTTTCCATAACGAGAACCTGTTTCTGATCATTCAGTTTCTATGGCAGCTATATACTACAGTGGTCCGATATTGGCGGTTTCGACAAATGGGCACATTTTTGGAGAAAACAGTACGTTTACAAAATTTTCAGTTCGATATCACAAATATTGATAGTAGACTATATATTATATATAAGGCAGAGGTCAGCGGGGCAAAAATTTGACTTTTTAATTTATCTGTTCCAAATGTCCCATCAAACTTATAATTAGTGTTAAGTATACGCTTGTCTTTTTGAAGTACATAAAGATTATTCGGCGATTTTTACGATGCGTCAAAGGCGAAAAAACCACGTCAAAGCAGGTCAAAACTCAAAGTTATATTTACAGTTATCTTCGATTATCGAGGTGTGTTGCACTCCGAAAACTTTGCGACCGGCCAAACTGTCAACAAGGAATACTATTTGAGTGTTATGCATCATTTGCGTGAAGCTATTCGCAGGAATAATGACCGACAACTGCCGTACCACGATAAAGCACCGTCGCATACTGCACTGATTCTTCGTAAGTTTTTCTCCAAATTTTCAACCGATATCGTGCCGCCTTCCTATTCAGCAAGCACGAACGACCGCTTGGGGTAACTTTTATGAGTGAATTGAAGACATTAAACGTTAAGGGGGGTATTCTAGTCTAGAAATTTAAAAAAATCGATTTTTTTTATTTTCAAAGTTTAACTATTCAAGAATATGTGTACAAGAGGATTTTTCAAATTAAAATTATTTTCGGAGATATAGACATTTTTCTGACCCGGCATCCAAACTGGTTTGGCCGGCACGCGAAACTTTAAAAGCGTTTTTCTCAAAACTCGGAACGATACCCACGATTTCTCAGGTTCTATTGGACCGATTTACTTGAAATTTTTATAGAGTCTTCTTTATAGGCTTGTCTATGGCTGGAACTAGCCCCATCCCCAAATTTTTATTTTTATTATTTTTAAAAATTTCGAAATAGTCAGAAAAAGTGATCCAAAAAAGCTTTTTTTTTAGGCAGTCGCCATTTTGTGAAATATATATATAAATTAATAATATTTTTTTCTTTTTGGTTTCAGATAACTAGGAGGGTTGAAATCATGGGTATGGTCACGTGGAAATTTTTAGAGACCCCCCACTTCGTCAGCTCATAATTTTTGAAATTTTTCACTTTTTTTAGTTTTTAATTTTTTCTCTACTTTTATAAAATTAACAAATAACTTATAAAAAATGGATAGTAAAAATATTAATTGCCTTTGTTTTTTATTTCTGAAGCGGTAATCCAACCGAACTCTATGGTTTGGACATGGTTGCAACCAGAGCAGAAATTTTCTTGTTCACTAATTTCAGCTAAAAGGCTGAGCGCTCTAGCCTTATTGCAGTCTAATCGTAATCGTTTTCAATTATTTTCAAAAAATCATTAAAAAAAACTGTTGCACTTACCATCGAATTCGGTCGTTTTCAGCGGCGCACTGTTGTTATTGTCTGTGTTGATGATGCTTTTGGCCAGTAACTTTTCAGCCAGCAACGGATTGGATGCAATTAAAAAGCGTCGCGCATTCGCCTCATGCGCATGCGTCACATTCTCATTGCTGCTGCTGCTGCTGCTGCTCACATAAGAATTACTGCCTCTTAGGTCCTCCCGGCGCCCAATATGCGCATTCGCTGTTGGTTTTTGACTTTGGCTTAACGGTTTCGCAGTGAGCGATTCGCAGTGTGAAGTTAACGCTAATAAAGTGGACTCGGCAGCACCCTCTATCGTTATGCCCACATCTCCACCACCCGCCGAACCATTTGTATTAGCGCAAGCAGGGCTAAGTACACCATTGGCTACAACAGCTGAGGCCTCCAACGACGATACAAAGCTATCGGGCACTACTTGTTCGCCAATGCTGTTGTTGTTTTCCTCCTTCAATAGAATATTGCAAAGAAAGGAAGAAGTATTTTGAAATAAAAAGAGGGATTCGGGGTATGTGTAATTTTACACGTTAGACTAATTTCAAATTCAATTCAATAAAATTGCTATTTACTTTAACCTCAACTGTGGCCAGATCCGACAGTAAGCTCTCGATTTCGAAATTGCTTTCAGACAATTGGCGGAATAGTTCATCGGAAGACTCAGTGCAGAGCGGTTCAAGTGAGTTGAGCTCCGTGTTGCGTTCATCGAGTTGTGTTGATTCGTTGCCATTCTCATTGTTGTTGCCAGTGGCGGCTTCCTCCTAAGCGAAGTAAGAAAGAAAGCACGTTAATTGTATCAATTGAACATTGTTATCGACAATGCAAATGTATGGCATATGTATAGCCTACTTTGAGGCGTAGTATACGCACTTGCATGCATGGAGCGATATCTAAGCCACCAACCATACGGCCATCATTATCCGGACACCAGAGTAGTGCGTCATCGATAAATGGCATCGCCGATAAGGCAGAGCCACTGCAAACTTCCGCCAGTGCCAGCGTGTGTTTGTGTGCCACGCTCGTAAAAAGTATTCTGTCAGTCGGCAAGGGAGAGCTTCGCTGTACGGTAACGATTTTCTACCGATTCGGCTGGTAAGGCAGTGACGGTTTGTGTCAGCGATAAATTATTTTACGTTATTGCACTTTAAGGTTATTTTTTTTTTACTTTATCTTCTCTCTCTGTGTTCACTAAAGCACTTAATTATTATATTAACAGTTCTTAGTTTATGTTTAACTAGTTTTTTATTTAATTTTTTAATTTTTAATATATTTTCTTTTGTAGAAATTGGAGGCACTTTACTTACGACGGAATTTATATTATATATCAGGCTAATCACTAAATTACGTTCTTAATTTAATATTTTCTTTGTACAAATAGTCCGTAATTTCGCAGTGTATAATGTATAACTATTAAAAATTTTGGACGAATATAGTTTCCGATAAATTGTATATGGTGTATATATATGTTATAGTAAAAATCGAAAATATCTAATATCACGGCTTTGGAGTTTCTATAATTTTTGTGTTTTTGATTTTTTTCTTTTTTTGCAAATACTTAAATTTACCGAATGTTTATAAGAACAGGGCTTCCAAACAGTGATTGGTGATATCGAAACGTCGGTTTGTCTGAAAAGAGAAATACCGATGGCAAAATTAGTGTGATTGATTTTTAAAGGTATTCACTGAAAAGAGGAGAACAAATCTTACTGATTACATTCTTTTAAAATTGTAAGTAAACCTAAAAGTTTAATCATTTCTCATTGTGAGCTAGAATGTGCATTTTAAAACTTTTGAACTCCAAGTTTTCGAGCTATCGATCTAATATTTGAATGCACAAATCCTTTCTTTCCCAAGAAGCTGCTCATTTGCTGGAATCAGCGAATTTATAAGTATCTTTTCGGCCATTTTTAATATGTCATAAGCTGTAATATGTTTTTTTTTCATTGTATTCAGCAATGTTTAAAAAATTTTCAAAGAAAGCTATACACAAGAACAACATTTAGAAATTTTAAAAATTTAGAAATTTTATTATCAAAGTAAACGTTCTCCTATCGCAACTTTTCGTGCGCTTTTACCATTTTATGCTCGTAATAACCGTCCAACTGTGCTCGCTATTCGTCGAATTGTGGAAAATTTCGAGCGTCAATTTTCTTTACACAATCAAGCGCCAATAAGGCAAAAGACCGCTCAAAGTAATGAAAATATTGCTGCCGTTCACGCAAGTGTCGCTGAAGACCTCAATTACTCGATTCCAAGGCGTTCTCGCGAATTGGGATTGTCTCAAACCATAACCTGTCGGATTTTGTGAAAGGATTTGGACTAGAATTGTTCTCACTCAAGTACTGAAGCCATTAGATCACCGTAAGCTTCGTGAATTTGCTGATTTTACCTTGGAACAACTTCAAAACGACAACGATTTTTTTAAGAAAATCATCTCCGATGAGGATCACCTAAATCACTGCGGTAAATAAACAAAACTGACGATTCTGGTGCGAAGAAAATCCACAAACTATTCATCAACAATTATATTGATCTAAATTGACAGTTTGGTGTGGTTTTTGATCTGGTCGAAATAATCGGTCCGTATTTTATTCGGAATGAAGCTGACGATGGAGAACGGTAAGGATCGACAATTACCAAAAAGATCGATAACAACCGGAAAGTATTAATAATAAAATAGTTCAAAAACATATTTTTTTACTTAATTTCTTCAATACTAAGATATTTTTAAATTTTGCTCTTCCAAGCAGGATATATATGTATGTAAATCTAAAAGCTCAGAAAGATGAGGAAATTAATATGGCGCTGTTTGTCTGTCATCTGTGCCAATACCTCTTGTTGTAGTGATTTTACAATTAAAAAAATTTCAACGGCTGCAAGGGCCACTAAAATTTTTTGAAATTTGATTAACCTAACTCATACTGTGAAAACATTTTTTTTTATAATCTAATTAATGAAAGAGGAAATTCGAGTAATAAGGATCATTAAAAGTCGTAGAAAGTCGCTTATGAACAACCGTCTCAAAAACAACAATATTATTGATAACAATTTCAACTGCCAAAAAATCACTCAAGAATAATGCCTCAAATGAAACAGAAATCGTAAATTCAGTTTAAAGATTAGACTATTGGCATGGACTCGCCTAAGGTATTTTAAAGATTTGATGCAAACTTGGCATATAACATTCTTATGATGTTCTTTAAGGTCGGATTGAAATATCGCTCGATTCGTTTTCTTAAGCATGCATATATATACTAATGTAGTTTATTTGAATAATGTTTGATTGTATATAAATTACAAATATTTTAAATCACTTTGTATTTTGATAAAATTTCGTCCATAGATGGCGCTAAATAAGCATTTTAGCAAATGAAAAGGAAGTATAAAACATCCCGCTAGATGACGCTATAGTACTGTTTGCTCCAATATATACGGTCTACTTTTGTTCATATCGTAGATTCAAAATTTTAAATTAACAACAAATTTGGCGTGTATTTAAACAAATAGTGTGTGCTAATAGGCCAGGGTAGATAGTTTTTGATTGCAAAAAAGCAAAATAGGCGGTTGAAACCTATTGGAAACAATAGATAAAATAACAAAAATTAACGGAAAAATAACATACGGGCGATATATGTAATACCATGTTCAGACCGAAAAATTAAAAGACTAGATTACATTTAAGCATTTCATAACATTTCATAACAGTGTCCTCACTGCCGTTAGAAAGATCAAAAAACAGCTGTTATTGTCATTCAAAAATTCACATCGCTTAATATTTATCAAAAGAAAAGATTGTCATATAGTATTTTGAAATAAAAGCCGTCTTTTTTTAATATTTTCCATATAATAGAAATAATGGATGCATTTTTTCATTTGTTATGTCGATTTTCAGGTGAAATGAGATTCATTGCTTTAAAAAAAAATTTTTTTGCATGTTTTTCCCTTTGTAGTGTCTTAATCTGCTGTGATAATGTAACAGATTTTCAGTGCTGACAAGTAGATTGCGCAAAATCAGAGTCGCACAGAGAGATTTAGCGTGGATCAGTTTCAAATCATTTCAATGAAGTGATTTGGAACTGTCATTTTTGTACGGCGAAATCTTGATAAATTTTTAAGATTAGTGGGATAATCCATTCAACAGCCGAAATCGTGTGATTTAGTGTCGGTCTGAACATGGTATAACCTCGGGAACAGGAGCGGAAAGCGGGTAATTGAGAACACTATAAGTAAAATAGCTCCTACTACGAAATAATACGTAGATGAAATAAAAAAGCAGCTTTGAATTGTTTAACGGGGTCTTTTTTGCATTTTTTAAAGAAAATTTTACATAGGTCATATCCATTTTGGTATACCAGCAAAAAGTAGATTTCAAATACATGAAACGTACTGACTTTTTAGAAAGCACTTTAATTTTATACTGAGAAATAATAATATGTAATATTTTGAAAAATCCTATAAAGTATATATATAAATGATCAGTATGTTGAGCTGACTCGATTTAGCCATGTCCGTCTGTCAGTATACATACGTATATACAAACTAGTCCCTCAGTTTTTAAGATATCCTTTCGAAATTTTGCAAACGTCCTTTTTTCTTCAAGAAACTGCTCATTTGTCAGAACTGCGCATATCGGACCACTATATCATATAGCTGCCATACAAACTGAACGATCGGAATCAAGTTCTTGTATGGAAAACGTTCACATTTTACAATGTATTTTCATAAAAGTTGGTACAGGTTATTTTCAAAGCAACAATGTAATCTCCGAAAAATTGTTCAGATCGAATTACTATATCATATAGCTTCCATACAAACTGAACACTTAATTACTAAAAGAAATGCACCCTGGAAGGGTTATAAAGTTAACGTTTTTTCTTGTTTTATTTTGAGATAATGTAAAAAAAGTTATATACATACATAAAAGTTAAAGATCTTTTCTTTACCTACAGATAGTTTTTAGCTATACGGCTCGTAGTTTTTAATCCTTAAAAACTCAACCAAGCTTCTCCCCTTTCTCTCTCCGACACTAGATCGCTCGTAAAATATTTTTTCTTTGATTATTGTTAGTTTATATTTCGCTTCCAATGAGTTTCGTTCTAGTATGAATATCTTTCACTTTTTACCGTTACCAAAGGCTTCTGCGCTGGTCTACAATCTTTATACTAACATAAATTACTTACAATTAATACAACTACAATTCTTTGGCCAGTTACTTTATTTTGACGTCTCTGTCATTCTATAACAAGGGTTGGTAGTAATAGCTGATAAACTACGACTGGCTACTCAGTTGCCTGTGATTGGTCGCGACGGTTATACATAATTAAAATTTTGGTATACGGTTGCCTAGCATCTACTATAAGTGCACTCGAGGTAGTAGCCAATCCTCCATATTACTCATATACAAGAAATACAAATACTTTGTTGATTTTTTAGGGCAAAAACTGAAACGTGTGGAAAAGAAAATTTAACTTGGGAAGTTTTGCAATTGCCTCGAAATACTACAAACATCTTAACTTTATTTGAATTACCAATGTGTTTAATATTGATTTCTGCCTGAACTGTATGCTGACTATATGATACGTATAGACATGGAAGTTGCCGGAACTGGACATAAAACTAATTCGATAAATTTGGCATTGCATCAAATCTGAAGCTCATAAACCACTGGTATATAAATCTTGTACATCATGTACATACTGTAAGAATGACCTTTTGATGCTTTTAGTGAAAGAATTACAGCAGAAACTGCTTGGAGTTTAGAAAAGATCAGCTGATTGCCTTGTATGTAATAAATATAATTTTTGTCTTTACTTCAAGTATTTAGGGCTAACGATTTGAGTATATCTTTGTAGCTCTATATTTTTTATATTCGTCCCACAATTTTGTGGCTATTAACTGTTAGAATTTTGGTATCATCGACAAAAACGTGGGCCTGTCTGTACTCCTTCTCTTAGTACTTCTCCGATCCCTGTGGAATTATTAACACAGAGTCTGAGGCACATATGTAGCAGACAATAAGGGGGAAATATAAGATATACATATGTAGATGTTAACTTTGAACATATGTCATTTATCATCATTTATCATAACTTCAACGGAGGCGAGAAGATATTTATAGTATCGAGAAGAATTCGTTGGTGGAAATGGCAATTGAGGTTTTTACGTATGGCTCAGAGCTTAAGGGAAATATTGTTAAAAAGTTATTGTTGAAAACTCCAAGTCAACTGTAGTTTCAGGCTGTCATCAAATGAGAATCGATTCTCAACCAGAGGTGGATACCAATAAAGTGCCCGTTAGTTTTCCTTACCATAGCAAGGCGATATGAGAACGGTAACCAACTTGTTATGAAGTGCCAATAGAAACATCCTAGTTCCTGCTTGACTATGATTTTTACAAGTAACTAAAAAACTTTGAATATGAGATCTTTAAGCATACAGATGAACTATAGCTAACTTTATCCACTTGCGATCTCCAACTCAGAGATCAGCCTTAAAACTCAAGAGTATCTCTGCGTCGTTACAAATTGGTCAGTCAGAAGCAGTTTTGCCATCAATCAAAATAAAACCTACTTACTAGAAGATACAAAATCCCGGTGGCACCGCTGCCGAAAATGGGAGAAAATCGTCTGCAACGGATAAAGTGAAATGTAATAGAATCGAGTCTCTTCGTGATAATATTGGTATGGGTGCCGAGCCACAGGGAAATCGCAGGCAATTGTACAGCTGATGAGCTAACAAGAAAACACTTACAATAGAACCGCTATTAGTAGATTGGGAGCAGGTCTGTGCTCCGGTATCCTCTTGCGTTCTACTAAAAAATTGCTGGGCTTCGCGGGAACTTGGCAAGCGCAAGGCCACCATCGGTAAATGCACTGACGCAAATTATTTTTGACCCTAGATCGATCGTAAAAGATCCAGTGATCTCTTTGCCCTTAGTTGTGGGGGTTTTAACAGGACGTTGCAGTATTGGCATCAATGCTGTAAGGTTAGGAATCTTATCACACGTCATATGCAGAAGCTGTATGAAAAAAGGCGAGGTGGAAACAACTCAACACTTCCTTATTGACTATCCCGCGTTTGGAAGATCAAGGCTTAAACACTTGGGAGCGCATACCTTCAGACATCTTACCAAACTGGCGGGAATTGAAATTAAACGCCTTTGTAAATTTGTATTGGCTACTAAGCGTTTTGCTAATTTATAAGTTCGAAGTTTATGGATTCACAAGGGACTACATAAAGCAGTCCACGTGAGATCTTTCTAGATCAGCCATCTAACCTAAACTAACCTATAGGAAGATTGTTGGTTAAGTAAATTTATAAAAGTACAACAACTAAACATAGTATCGTGCTGAACTTTCTCATAACCGGGAAACTGTGAATGTGATTAAAGGTTCGAGAAAGTTGTATATCCAAATAATACCACCAGGTTTTGGAAGAGGACTGATTTGGGCTAAAAACCGTCGAGTTACTATTGACGGAATATTCGGAGCTTGGAGGTTTGATCTCAGCTAATTTTGAAGACTATATCCTTCGTTCGAGAACTACACTTCTTACCGTTTTTAGCTCACAATAACGTACCCGTAGATTTGCGCAGTTCCTGATCAAAGCTTATAAGAACTCATATAATTAATGTGTTTTCTTTTAATTTTTTTGGTAATTTAACTAATTTTCGTATCAAACTAGTATTTTATCATGGAAAGAGTTACGCTTGAATAACGTTTACAAAACATTCAACTTTATTACGAAAATTCACGTTCTATAAAGAATGTGTTTCGCGCGCTTCGCTCAACTTATGATCAACATAATTAGCCTACTGAGCGTACCATTCGCAACAGCATCACCCAACTTGAAACCCAGCATTCATTATTGAATAATATTCGACCGAATAGACCACGTCCAGCTCACAGTGAATAAATTATAGCAGCCGAAACTGAGAGTATACACGAAAACCATGAAGAGTTGATTATTCACCGTTCGCAGCAACTCGGACTGCCATTGGCGCATTTTACGTCGAGATCTTAAATTGAAAGCGTACCAAATACAGCTTGTGCAAGAACTGAAGCCGCTCGACCTTCCCATGCGATATCGCTTTGCTCTATGGGCTCTTGAAAAGTTCCAAGAAGATCCTACGTTTTGGAGCCAAATTTTGTTCAGCAATGAAACCCATTTATGGCTCAATGGGTATGTAAACAAGTAAAATTGCGGCAATTGTGACGAGGAGCAACCTGAAGAGATTCAAGAGCTGCCATTTTATCCAGAAAATACAACGGTTTGGTGTGGTTTGTGAGTCGGTGGAATCATCCGTCCAATCTTCAAAAATGATGCCAGTCAAAACGTAACCGTCAATGGCGACTGTTATCGTGCCATGATAGCCAAGTATTTGATGCCTAAAATTGAGGCTCATGATCTCGGAGAAATTTGGTTTCAATAAGACGGCATCACTTCCCACACATCACATCAATCAATTGATTTATTGAAAGATCACTACTATGTGCAGTAATTGCAGTGTAATTCCATGCTTTGGGCTGGTCTATTGGCCACCAAGATAGACACTGAGACTTTTTCCTATGTGGATATGTAAAGTCTAAAATCTATGCGAACAATTCCGCTTCGATTCAGGCTTTTGAGTAAAACATCGCGCGTGTCATTCGCTAGTTACGAGCCGGAATGCTCGAACGAGTCCTCAAAACACGGACTCAACGGATGGACCATCTGAGACGTAGCCGCTGCCAACATTTGAAAGAGATAATCTTCAAAAAACTATTTCCAAAGAATGTTATTTCGGATAATAATAAACATTCCTCATTAAATTTGAAGTTTCTATGTTTTTCTTTAAAAAAGTAGGGAACCTTGAAATGCATAACACTTTAGTTATGATTGTGAGACACATTCACAGTTGAAGAATGAATAACAAAGTTTGTAATACACGGAAGAAAATGTCTGATACACTATGAAATATATGTGGGTATAGTATATGATGATCAACAGATCTGACTTTACCATGCCCGTCTGTCCGTTTGTATATACGTTTTGAACATACGAGTACGAGAACTTTTCCCTCAGTTTTTGAGATAACGCTCTAAAACATTGCACATGTCATTTTTTCTTCAAAAAGCTGGTGTATTATCGGTACCACTGATATCAGATCCATAAAGCATATACTCTGTGATCAAATTGAAAGGTGAATTTTGAATTTATACTTTGCGTGTTTTTCGAATTGGTATTTTTCCTGTAAATTGGTAGTACTGTTAGGGACATCTATGCTAAATTTCACGTAAAAATATTCATTAGTATTTAAGATACACTGTAAAAGTGAATTCTTCAATTTTCACTATGTTTGAATTTATTGAAAAAAGAAGTGCATCATCTCATACTGCATTGGTTATTCGAGATCATTTCGCCAAATTTTCAACTAATATCGTGCCGCAACCACCGCATTCGCCTGATTTACCTTCGTGTAACTTCTGGCTATTCAGCAAATTCCCACGACCACACCGAGGACACCGTTTTGGCTCAATTGAGGATATAAAAGCTGAATCAAAAAAGGCTCTGATGGCCATCACGACGGAGGATTTTTCCAAGTGCTATGATGACTTGAAAATTCGTTGGCATAAATGTATTGCAGCGGGAGGGGATTACTTTCAAAGAGATGAAGTGGTCAAAATTCACCTTTCAATTTAATCACAGTAGTACATAGCTGCCATACACACGGAACGATCAAAATCAAGTTCTTGTAAGATATTTTCATAAAATTTACCACGGCTACAATATCCTAAAGCTACAATATCAGACTACTATAGTATACTAAATAGCCGCTATAAAAACTAATCGATCAAAATCCAGCGCTTGTCTTTTGTATATGTGAAGCGGACTTCGGTACAACCGACGTTAATGTTCGTGTTGTTTAGAATACACTTTTCGTTAAAGGATCTCTGATAGGTGAATAAACAGATCTAACGAAATGAAATGTTTTTGCATACGAAAGTTGTTTGGGAGCATTTTAACATCAGTTGGGCAGCTTCCTTGTAAGGCATTAGAAAACAATGAAAACATTTGCCGTTTGTCCACATGAACAACTTATACTTGTATTTACAACAATCATAATAATTGAAATTATTAAAATGCAAATGCGGGCATAATCATATTTCACAGTTAAGTAATTAGCCGCTGTGAGGAACCGAAACCAGCAATATATGTATGTATGTATGTGTGTGTATGTATGTAAGTGTGTTTAGTCATTGCGCCTCGTAAATTCATAATTAAATTAATGCTTGGGAATTCTCAACGAAAGTGTTAATACGTGACGACAGTGCACATATACATACATACATACAAATTTGCACTTGTACAATGTACGTATACAATATACATTTATGTATGTACGTACTAGCATGTATGTAACTATTATTAGTCGAAATAAAGGTGAATACAGTTATGCTCATGAAAAAAATAAATCAAACTCATTTCTATAAAACCTAGTTAAAATCGCACCCTTCCTCGATGCGCACCCTCCCGGGCAAATTACGTGCGGGCTCGCTGGCGTCAACCTGTGCAGATGAACGTAGAAAAGCAAAAAGTGCCAACAATAGCGTTAACCCAGCTTGATGAGAAGCGGTAATGATTGATTAGGATGCGAAGCTTTGTTTGCGAACTCGTGGAAATTACAAATAAATAACTGTGCATTCAAAAAGCAACAAAAATTATGCAGATATCTAGCAATGAGAAAACGAGAGAAATAAAAATAATAGAAAAAAAAGTTGTATAAAGCAACAAAATAGAAAAAAAATTGAGTTGTGTCGACCAGTGTAATTCGAAGCCCCTTTCTTCCGGAATCTTAGAGTTCAATAACTCCGAAATGAAATTACAACTGCCCTGCATAGATTACATGCCATAAAACCGAGTAGCGCGCAATGCAGCGCGCTTACACAGACGAAAACACACAGCTGTATGTGTGTTGGAACGATTGTTCACACCAACAAGCAATGAACAGCCTTGCCACTGCCGCAAAATGTTGCCGACAGCGAAGCGCAGCGCCGTTGAAAGAAAAACCTCAACTGCAACATCAAAAACCAGATAAACCGAGGAAAACACTTTACATAACATGTTATTGAACTATGGAAAATAAAAACAACCAGTTGCGATATGTTTATTATTGTTGTTGCTATTACTGGTGTGCTGCTGTTGTTGCTGCGGCTGCTGCTGCTGCCGTCGCCGCTGCTATTTCTATTGCTAACTCCACTTAGTCGCTTAGTCGGCAACATACAATGCAAGTTAATGCGAGGCACTCCGGTCGTACGCTCCACGTACTCGTGTATGTGGCGGAAGAGAGTTCGGGCCGAGAGGGGGGGTCATTGCAATAATGCAACGGAGCCATTGCACAGGCGAATGCGGCTGAGCCAAATTCATTATAAGTGAAAGTCGGTTTGTTGCTGCAGTTCGTTAACATTGAACTACGTGAGTTGGTGCGCTGAGCTGAGCTCAGCCGAAACGAAGCGAGCCGAGAGTGAGTTGCCTGGCGAGTTGTTGTTGCTGCTGCTGTTGTTGTTGTAAGCTAGGCAATTGCACACCACTCAGCATGCATAGTCATAGCTAAATTGCATTAGGAACAACAGCGCTGCAACAATAACAATAAAGCGCAACAAAGAAAAGCAAAATGCAAAAGCCACGTACACACACACGCACACATATACGCAACACACTCATACAGTGACAGCACATGGATATGCAAAAAGAAAGAGTGAACAACAAAAACGCCAAACAAATATTACTAGCATTAGAAACAACAGCAACAACAACAATACACGAACAGCAATGCCAATCGAACGAGCAAGCGTCGGCTGTGTTTATTTTTGCACATTGTGGCAAACTTGTTGTTGGCGATGTGCAACAAAATGCAGCGCGCCCGACGACGACGATGACGATGACGACAACAACGACGACTCGCTGGCGGTGGCAAACGCGAAGGTGATGGCGCTGGCGGCGGCGGTGGTGGTGGCGTGCACGAGGCCGACGATAGCGAAAAGCGAAATGTGCAACTACTTTCGGCGACCAGCTGCATATTGTATGAGCGATGAGCGTTGAGCCATGCGGGCTATGGCGGCGGGTGGGGCTGAGTGGTTTTTCTACCCAAAACGCATGCGCTGCAGTAATAATGGAACGACTGACTACCAGTGAAGCGTAGTAGTAGTTGTCTAGCAAGTATCTAATGCCACTGCCACCAGCGCAGCGCAAACACATACATACAAACATATGTATGTATGGTACATATGCACATGCAATATGCAGCACACATAGCGACACTAATCAGTTGCAGTTGAAAATGCAACAACACCAACATGTGCGCATAAAGCAATACCAGTCTTCTTCTCCATTGTATTGCAGTTTGTCTGCCAACGGGCTGCACACCGACAATGTGATAATGTTGCCAACATATTGTGAAATACTTATTACTTACTTTATACCACATTTATGGCGATTACACAATTTTTTTTTTTTTGTAGTAGAAAAAGTTTTTGGAGTTAAATAATAATAGCATAGAGAGGACGCTCAAATTGTTCACACCAATGCAAGTGCATTTGTTTGTGCGTATAAACCTACAAGCAGAGTCTGGGAATAAAGTTTCAAACCTTATCATTTTGCTATACGATCCCACTGATATTCAGAATATGCTGGTATACATATGTGTCCTATTAAACTAGCACTCGCCGAACTAGCTTTTCATAGAAGGCGATTTTTGCGCTTTTAATCAACAATTCTTCAAACATTAGTTGCTGGAGACAGTGAACAACAAGCAGAAGCGTTCTTCGACTGCACCGAAACTATAATACCGTTCACAGGAGTATTTTTTATAGCGTAAAGGGATAAAAGGAGATCGTCATCTTGACTATAGTAGTCCCATCTAATAATTTCTTCGAAGTTTGTATCCTAGCCTTGGACAATAATTCTTGCCAAATTTCGTCATATCTCGTCAAATACAAAAGTTTTCCTTACAAGAACTGTATTTTGACCGATCAGTTTATATGGCAGCTATTCGATATGGTAATTCCATCTGAACAAATTCTCCGGAGATTGTAACTTTCCCTTAAAAAATAATTCTTGTCAAATTTCGTCAAGATATCTCGTCAAATACAAAAGTTTTCCTTACAAGGACTGTATTTTGATTGATCAGTTTGCATGGCAGCTAAAGGGTGATTTTTTAAGAGCTTGATAACTTTTTTAAAAAAAAAAACGCATAAAATTTGCAAAATCTCATCGGTTCTTTATTTGAAACGTTAGATTGGTTCATGACATTTACGTTTTGAAGATAATTTCATTTAAATGTTGACCGCGGCTGCGTCTTAGGTGGTCCATTCGGAAAGTCCAATTTTGGGCAACTTTTTCGAGCATTTCGGCCGGAATAGCCCGAATTTCTTCGGAAATGTTGTCTTCCAAAGCTGGAATAGTTGCTGGCTTATTTCTGTAGACTTTAGACTTGACGTAGCCCCACAAAAAATAGTCTAAAGGCGTTAAATCGCATGATCTTGGTGGCCAACTTACGGGTCCATTTCTTGAGATGAATTGTTGTCCGAAGTTTTCCCTCAAAATGGCCATAGAATCGCGAGCTGTGTGGCATGTAGCGCCATCTTGTTGAAACCACATGTCAACCAAGTTCAGTTCTTCCATTTTTGGCAACAAAAAGTTTGTTAGCATCGAACGATAGCGATCGCCATTCACCGTAACGTTGCGTCCAACAGCATCTTTGAAAAAATACGGTCCAATGATTCCACCAGCGTACAAACCACACCAAACAGTGCATTTTTCGGGATGCATGGGCAGTTCTTGAACGGCTTCTGGTTGCTCTTCACCCCAAATGCGGCAATTTTGCTTATTTACGTAGCCATTCAACCAGAAATGAGCCTCATCGCTCATCGGACACGGACGCGAAACACATTTCGAACCGAACACTGATTTTGGTAATAAAATTCAATGATTTGCAAGCGTTGCTCGTTAGTAAGTCTATTCATGATGAAATGTCAAAGCATACTGAGCATCTTTCTCTTTGACACCATGTCTGACATCCCACGTGATCTGTCAAATACTACTGCATGAAAATCCTAACCTCAAAAAAATCACCCGTTATATGATATACAATTTCTTTGGACAACAATGTATGCAAAATTTCGTGAAGATATCTCTTAAAAGACAAAAGTTTTCTATGCAAAGACTTGATTTGGAACGATCAGTTCGTAAAACCTCCATATGCTATAGGCCTCCGATTGAAAAGTTTGTTCGGAGATTATATCATTGTCTTGGGAAATTATACGCGCCAAGCTTTGTGAAGAAATCTCGTCAGTTCGTATGGACCACTGTCTGTAAACGGTAGTTCCGGCAAATGAACAGCTTATTTTCTTGCACATAAGTTAAGTAAAGTTAGGTTAGATTGCTGATAAGACGAGGCATTACACTTGGACTATTATGTACCGTCCTTTGTAAGTCATAGAAAAAAACCTTGTAGTTGGAAATGCGCTAGCGGCCCTGAATCTATCACAAATCTGCTTAGGTTGTTTATTTATATTTCTGAGATTTCACCTGGATATCCAAAGGTATGAGTGTTTTGCTGGTCTGATCTGAACAAAGCGAAACATGCGAGGAGGAAGTGGCATTCCATAAGATGTTCGGGTGGACGGTCGGGAGATCGTTGGAGACAAGCCTCGTTCTGGACGACCTTCGAACTGTTCAACTGATGGGTGGATGCTTTGGGTATGAAACGTGTTTTTGCTCGACTCGTTCCGATAAAGCGGTCTCATTGGACATACTTGATCATACGAATTCCGATCCCATATTCATGGGCCGGAGGAACAGACGCTCAATAAGGAGTCCTCTTTGACCGTGTTGAGGCTTTTGCGTGAGAACATCCGAGGAAAACGGACGGAATTCTAGAAAAACAATTCATGGATTTTACATGATGATAATGCTCCATCGCATGGTGCCACGATTGTGACCGAATTTAAAGCAAAAAACGCAATGAATCCCATGGATCAACTGCCGTGTTCACCAGATTTGGCTTCGTGTGATTATTTCTTGTTCCTCAAACTGAAATTGCCGCTCCTTGAAATCCGTTTTCTATCGATCGAAGAGATATAACCAAATTTGCTGAAAGAGCTGAAGGTCATCCCAAAAAGTGCTTGTGAAAAATGTTTCGAGAACTGATCTAATATCAATGGTGCCGACAAATTCTTAGTGAGAAAATAACGGGAGCAGAATTTCAGGTCCATATCCCGAAAGCTGCGGAGTATATACAGAAAGGCATACATGGCTTAACCGAATCCGGTTGTGAGAAACTTCGTGACAAACTTAATGTACTCTGTTCAGGGTCCAAATACCAATAACTTAACTTGGCTATACACAAGAACAATCTCGATGCGGTTAAATATTTTATTAACGACATTTCCTTAATGTTAAGGCTTATAACTAATACTTTCTCTGGGAAACCCCGTTGAGAAAAGACTGATTTCGTCAAGGTTGGCAATAATATTTGTCACGAAGTTATGGCAGTGGCGACCGCGACTATGGTCACATTTCTAATTTGTTGTTTTTGCTTGTCGCTGTTTATGTTTGGCAGTTGGTTGCCAATTTGCCGGCGGGAACTAGTTTTCGTTTTGTTACTCAATCGTTGGACAAACATAACCAAGTACGTGCATAAGCACTTACATAGGTTTATGTGTATGTATGTGCTTTTATGTGCTTTACCTACAAACTCTTGTAAAACAGTTTAGACATTTTGCTATTGGAAAATTCACAATTTCCAGTTTTGATGCATGCATTTTCTTTGAACCGATCTTTCTACTGCCGTACAATACACTACAGCTCGGTTGGAAAAACGAATCTTGTCGAAGGAAAACTTGTCATAACAATGGTGAATAAGGAAAATGTGAAATGGCAGTGAATCGGGAAAAGCGAAGAGTGTGCTCGGGCTGTTTGAATAGCGAAATCAAACATTTCCCTTTCAGCCGCAGTCAGGCCCATACAGAATATACACACGAAAACTTGTCTATATACATACATATGTATATGTATATATGTTTGTAGCGGTAAAACATTGTAGAAAAGCGAATAGCAGAGCATGTTAAGAATAACTTGAGTGCTACTCTTCAAGGCTTTTCTCATAAATTTTCCAAAGCTGCATAAATTATTTAATATTATTTTATTAGCTACACATTTTAGAATTTCATACCGTTTTTTTAACATTTTGACACTCAAGGCGAGTTGCCACAGCAAACATTAATACTATAACAACTAAAGCAAAGGCAGTCGCGTTTGAACCTTAGCTTGCACTTGAAAATCCCCAATGCGCATGTCAATAGCGATGGCATTGCTTCGAAAGGTTCCTTTTACCTTATCTTTGAACACTCATACAGCCATTACATGAAAACATGGCAAGTGTTATGTAAGAGTAGGTGCGCGCCTCAATGTGAAGGCCTTAATACTCAGTCGAACATAAAACGACATAAGCAGTCAATTGCTAATGAAGGGTGCTTTTTTAGACGTCTGGTTTTTTAGCAGAAATAAAATGCATAAAAATTAATATTAGGGCCCATATTTTAAGTTTATTTTAAAGATAAGGTTTTACCGTTAGATAGATAGATAGAAAATTGAGGCTTTGAACTGCGACCTATGGTCTATTGTGCCCTCTCCTATATCACATATGGTCACAAAGGCGCAGCGCTCTGAACAATTCCAAGAGCTTGTGGAGCGCGCCTGAGGTGATGTAATCTCTCCCCACGTATGTAGATGGACCCTAGGACCTTGAGCTTGCTTTTACAAATTGCTGGTTAATCTAAAATAAAGTGCTCTGGAGTTTCCTGTTCCATGTCGCAAAAAGGGTAGTTTGCTCAAGAGGCTATGCCCATGTTGGACAAGTGCTTCCAGAGCTTGCAATGCCCTGTATTGGTTTTGACATTATGTTTTAAAACGATTTCGGCTAGACCTGGCTAGAGGCCCAATTTTCGTCCACCTTTTGCAGTAATTAAGGTCGTATGTCAGTAACGCCACGAATATTCTCTTTCGAGACATCAATTGTCTTGGGATTATCTGCATAAAAAAGTGACATCAAATAACTTCAAAAATATTGCCAAGCGGTTTCAAATTGAACGATCTTGGAGGTCAAGCCACAGGCCCACGACGCAAGACAATGCGCTGACCACAATTTTCCTTCAACAAATTGATTATTTCGTTGGCTCTAAGGCATGTTGTGCCGTCTTGTTGAAACTAAAGATCGTTCAAGTCTT
The DNA here is from genome assembly GCA_037783105.1 of Bactrocera zonata. Taxonomy (NCBI): domain Eukaryota; kingdom Metazoa; phylum Arthropoda; class Insecta; order Diptera; family Tephritidae; genus Bactrocera; species Bactrocera zonata. The sequence goes on along the minus strand of JBAWJQ010004588.1, from coordinate 284,166 downwards.
TAATCATGGCTCTATAGCATTCCCCAATGACTTCAACATTATGGCCCGCTTCATTACGACCTGGATGCTGTAAATCGCAGACGAGGAGCTTCAGACATGTCAGAACACTGCACTCCGGACTATTAGAAGATGCCTCTTAATGTCTCCTCTCGACTATCTGCGTAGTGAGCATCGTATACTCGTACTCCCAGTTAAGAGGCATAATTAACTCCTCTCTAGGTTGTTTCTGCTGGTGCGTTTTCGTAAAAATCATACCAGCAGTCACCTGCTTCAAGCGGAATCTCCTCGTTGGAGCATCTAGAGGTCCTTCTTCAACTACGTCGACGACATACGACAATATGACGACCAGACTTCGGACACCACTAACTTCAGTTATACACTTACCGCCATTCACAGTGGTGCCATAAACACCTTCAGCGACTCTCTCTCAGTGAATTGCATACCTACAACCCATTGCAGACGACTAGATGGAGTTGTCATGGCAATCGAGAGTGACCCTTGTACAGCTTCGTTCTAGATACTGTAGCAGGTTTCAATCTTACTTATCCAGAATCGATCCCATCAAATATATGTCCAGCATACAACGAGTCCCCGTATGCCACTAACCATCTCTTTGCGTTCTCAGCTAACCCTACACGTCTGACACCCTTCTTCCTATGGTCTGGCGCGGCGAAAGAGCACATTTCCTAGGCTTACTGTCGAAGACTTACCAAATAATGACTTTTTGAGCTTTTAAACGGTTTCTCAACAATGTCTTGTAGATTATCATCACCCTAGTTCTCTCTCGACGAACAAAGTTCAAACTCTACAAGAAACTCATCATCCCGATCCGGCTATATGTGCAAAAGCATGGTTGATAATAGCAGCTAATGAGTCGGAATGAAGAATTATCGATAAAAAGGTTCTGCGGAAGATTTATGGTACTTTGCGCATTGGCAAGGGCAAAGTCGATGGAACGATCAGCTGTACGAAATATACGACGACAATGACATAGTTCAGCGAATTGAGAGACAACAGCTACGCTGGCTGGCGGAGGAAGAGGAAGAAGAAAGGTCAGGTGGAGAACTGGCTACACTTGGTATCTCCAATTGGTTCAAAAGAGCAAAAAAGAGGAACGGTTGGCACGCTGTTGTAAGCACGGATATAACCGCGTAAGCAGTGTCTACGCCTAAAGTGTGCCTCATCCTGTGAAAATTGGGATCGGCGCATATCATGTTTTGGGCCCATTTACCAAAGGTTTTTCCGGAGTAAGTTTATTTATTATAAAATGGCAAATCAAACTGGGTGCAAATCAAGCAATAACTGTCAAAAATAGGAACTCTTTCAAAACCGTACGTCTAAAAAAATACCCTTTACAAAGGCGCATACAAAATTGCATGGCAGATTTTTGTTTTCGAAAATTTTTTTCTACCAAGCCACTCTCACTTCAGAACAATCAATCAATCAATTTTAATTTAAGTAATTCTTATGAAAAGATATGGATTGGAAAAATAATGCGAATTGTACTCACCTTATTAATTATTAAATATTAAATTTTTAACGCGCCGAAGATTGTTTTTGTTATTCGTTTCTCTGTAAAAAGGCAGTGTTGGATAACGATTTGTTAATTTAGTTTTTAATATTATTTTACAATGCTGTTCTATACATTATCAGTTAATCAGTCGTTTTTGAGTGGTTACACCATGTATATTTGATTAAAAAGAAACAAATTATTATTTAAAAGTTTTTGTGTGCTTTCCTACGCGCTGTTCTGTTTTACGACTTCACAACTGCAAACTGTTCTTAACCGCCTGTACACATAGCTCATACCTCTCAAAACCGCGGAAGCACACTTTAAATTATCGACGAATACCGTTGGTTAATTTGGTGTTTTGTTAACAAATGATTTATTCCAAATAGTTATGGAATTGCAAGTTTTAGTTGTTTTTGTTGTTTATTTGGTTTCTTTTAATTTTAACACTGCTATATTGGCATTTTTATTTTGCATCGAATTCCATGAATATGTAAAGTCTTGCCATTAACATCCACAAATCCCACCTTAGTTCTTCGGGGACGCATTTATAGAAGTTTATATAACCCAGCATTGAAACGTGAGCTCATTGAAAACTGCAAAAGACAACAAGAAAAACAAACAATATTTATTATTTGTGGAAATATTTAGGATTTGTATAAAAAATATTTATATACCCTACATAGGTTCAAATCTTATAATATAAAAGGTATATAAAGATCATTATCTTGATCTAAATAGATCAGTTTCTATAGTGGTTCGATCTGAAAAATTTATCCTGAGCGCTGGCTTGGATTTTAATCTATGACAAATTTCGTGAAGATACCTTGTCAAATGAACAAGGTTTCCAAACAAGAACTTGATTTGGATCGTTCAGTTTAAATAAACTACTTCGGTGATTTTAGCATTCCCTTTTACAATAATCCATGCCGAATTGCTGGCACATATTTTGTAAAATAAAATAGTTTTCCGTACAAGAACTTGACAGTTTGTATGACAACTCTGTCTATGCTGCAGTAGTTTGACATTGGCGGTTCCGAAGAACAAGCACCTTAAAGCGGAAAGAACTCTGCACAATTTCAGAGCGACATCTAAATAACTCTAGACTCTCAATATATTATGTGGTTTTCGAATTTTGCTCGTCTGTGTTACAAACTTCGTGGCAAACTAAAAGTCGTTTAACTTAAAACTCTCAATGTTAAAGTACTGGAGTAACCCAAGATCTTCTCGGTATTCATACTAAAGGGTGATTTTTTTGAGGTTAGGATTTTCATGCAGTAGTATTTGACAGATCACGTGGGATGTCAGACATGGTGTCAAAGAGAAAGATGCTCAGTATGCTTTGACATTTCATCATGAATAGACTTACTAACGAGCAACGCTTGCAAATCATTGAATTTTATTACCAAAATCAGTGTTCGGTTCGAAATGTGTTTCGCGTCCGTGTCCGATGAGCGATGAGGCTCATTTCTGGTTGAATGGCTACGTAAATAAGCAAAATTGCCGCATTTGGGGTGAAGAGCAACCAGAAGCCGTTCAAGAACTGCCCATGCATCCCGAAAAATGCACTGTTTGGTGTGGTTTGTACGCTGGTGGAATCATTGGACCGTATTTTTTCAAAGATGCTGTTGGACGCAACGTTACGGTGAATGGCGATCGCTATCGTTCGATGCTAACAAACTTTTTGTTGCCAAAAATGGAAGAACTGAACTTGGTTGACATGTGGTTTCAACAAGATGGCGCTACATGCCACACAGCTCGCGATTCTATGGCCATTTTGAGGGAAAACTTCGGACAACAATTCATCTCAAGAAATGGACCCGTAAGTTGGCCACCAAGATCATGCGATTTAACGCCTTTAGACTATTTTTTGTGGGGCTACGTCAAGTCTAAAGTCTACAGAAATAAGCCAGCAACTATTCCAGCTTTGGAAGACAACATTTCCGAAGAAATTCGGGCTATTCCGGCCGAAATGCTCGAAAAAGTTGCCCAAAATTGGACTTTCCGAATGGACCACCTAAGACGCAGCCGCGGTCAACATTTAAATGAAATTATCTTCAAAAAGTAAATGTCATGAACCAATCTAACGTTTCAAATAAAGAACCGATGAGATTTTGCAAATTTTATGCGTTTTTTTAAAAAAAAAAGTTATCAAGCTCTTAAAAAATCACCCTTTATAAGCGGAACACTCATGGTATGGGCAGCTTTTAGCTTATTTGGAAACTCTTCTATTTGATTTGTTCAAGTTGGACAGAAATAAACTTATACCATTTGATTAAGAGTTTCATGGTCCCACAACAACATCTGTATCATACTTATCTAAGAAAACGCGTTCAAAGTTTTTTAAGCCGATTAGGTTGGGTTAGATAAGATAGCTGATCAAAGATCACGCGTGGACTGTGTGTATGTAGTCTTTTGTGAAGCCAAAGAAAAGAATAAGTCCTGTGATCGAACTTACAAATTAGTAAAAATGCTTATTAGCCAGAACAAATTTGCACAGGCGATCCGCCAGCTCGGTGGAATGTTTCAGAGTATGTGCTTCCAACTGCTTAAGTCTTGACGTTCCAAATGCAGAACTGTAAAGAAGGAAGTGTTGAATTGTTTCCGTCTCAGCTTCTTCCACACAGCTTCTGCAGATGGTGTCTGGTAGGATTCCCAGTCTTACTGCGTGGAGGCCAAGAGCGCGATGGCCCGTTGAAAGCCCCAAAACAAGAGATAATCTAGCCTTACTGGTATATGATGTATAATATTTTCAAAAAGTCGAAAGTATGTGAACATTTTAATGTCAAGGATGCAACACTCTATTGCAGGTCAGTTGCCGAAAATGTCGATAAAACAATAGAAATCTTCTGGTCCCACTGTCTTGTAAGCCGTTTGAATTATTTAAATAAGATAGCATGCAAAAAGAAGAAGACAACGTCACTCACAAACAGTTGTGGTCGAGTCGTGATCAGATGGCGTGAACGGTGACCAAGCCAGGCTTGTCGGTCAGGGAGATTTTGCTATGTATTTGGTGGGACTGGCAGGTAATCATCTACTATGAGCTATTTTCCTACCCCCAAACTCTCAATTCTGATCTGAATCGTCTGAAGGAAGCAATCGCTTCGTAGAGGAGCTTTGGCCAGTAGGAGAGAAACTGTGTTTCATTGGCTAGAAGTGTCTTTTGAATCAGGGCGACGGGGAAAGATTTCCCAGCAGCAAGTAACTTCACTTCAACTGGGTACCAGGCCACGGAGGTATCGAGGGCAATGAAATATTGGACGAGATTGCCAAGAATCAATCCAAGATCAACATTACGAAACCCATGCATTGTCTATACGACGATCTCGAAAAATCATAGTAAAGAAAATCAAAACCCGATGGAACGAGCTATCTGGATGCAAAAGTGTAAAAGTCATGTGCAAAACGTAGATCGGAAGTACACAAAATTCCTATTGGCACTCGATAGAAGAGACTGTAGGAATATGATGACACTTACAAAAGGAAGACTGCAGGAAATGTCAAGGAACCAGGGAAATAATGGAGCATATCTTGTGTACTTGTCCCACATTGGCAAGACTACGCTGAAAGCATGTGGGGTCCTCGCGGTATGATACACTGGAGGAGGTATCGATAGTGAGGACGACTACTCCTCTTGGACTTAACAACTGAACTCCATCTGGTATCGCAAAGGACCAAACTGGTATATGCGTGGCTTATTGGCCTAGCACATTAACCTAACCTTACCCTTTATAGGTACATTTCTTAAAGCATAAAGGGTATACAAATATTATTTTTGTGATTTTGATGGGTCCGATATCGGCAGTTCGGACAAATAAACAGCGATATCTCAAAAATTGAGGAACTACTTCATCTATGTATGTACATATATACAGACAGACGGATAGACCGATGAACATCCTTAACCGCCTCAGTTCGTCAGATAGATAATATATAAACATATTTTATAAGATCTCCGGCGTTTCTTCCCGAGTGCCACAAACTTCGTGACAAACTTAATATACGATCTTCAGGATATAAATGAAAGGCATTTATATACAAGTATAAACATATCCGTTTTAGAGTTATTTTTTAATTGCGTTGTTTTTGAAAAGAATGTAGAAATATATTCAAAATGTGGTCACCAACGCGTTTTATAGTATTATTATTTTCCTTGTTCATACATACATACATACATATGTATGTATATGTTCGTATGTACTTAAATGCTTTTCGCAAAACATTCTCAACAAAGGTGTTCACGAGTGGCGATCTCAAAGCTCACTCGGTACGAAGCGAAATTTTGCATGAACACACACATATAAGGTACATACGAGTATGGATGACATTAGTAGTAGGTAGTTTTAGTACGAAAATGCGAAATATCGAATAGGCGCACATGCTTCGAACGAAAGCTTTTTCGATTTCATATGCGTATTTAAGTGCTTATTTATTTATAGGCGTATGTGTACGTATGTTTGTAAACGCGATTGTGTATAAACAATAAAACGGCAACTTATAGGTAAAAGCGAGTCATGCTTCATACATGATTTGGCAAAATGCGCGGTATAAGGTGCCGGGGCGCCTATATTATTATTATTTATGTATGTGAAGATATATATTTATATGTATTATATACACGCATAAGTATGTACATATGTGTATATACATATGTATGCATATTTGTCTTCATTTGTGCCTTTGCATTTATGCATGCATTGGTGCGTGCGCATGTGTCCCGCATTAGCCGAGCATGTTTGCGATGACCTTCCCACACTGTCATGGCTAAATAAAAAGCTCGGAATACATCATATACGAGTACTCAAAGCGCTTATGCATATATGGTGTTTGTACATAAGTGCGTATGCTCATACATATATTATACGGAGAATACCAACTTATGCAGGCCGCCAATATCGAATTATGGCTCTATAGACGGAAAATGAGGAATTGAGAATACGCTAACCAACAAAAATTACATATTATGAATTACTATAACAGGTTTCGGAAAATATTAAAAAAAAAATCATTTTATTCGGGAATTAAAAACCCCAAAAACCCAAACAACGATAACACTTTCGGCGAATTTGCTGTAGTCACATAAAATGATCCTAAATTTGATACAATTACCGAACCTAATTCGGTTCCAGTCAAGAAGTTATAGTCTTAAACGAAGTATAATCAATAAGGACCCGACTGTCAAGATTTTATGCAATAATTAGGTTACAAAAATATATATTAAGTATGTATTATGTAGGTTACCTTTCTATTTCACGATTTAGCAAGTTGACTGAACATCTGGATCCCACATAATTTGTCACTCGCTCGAAAAGGCTCGCATCGACTGGTAGAGAGTTACGTGTAAAAAATTAAGGTAGCGTTGCTTTGAAAAACGTCTATGACATCACGATAGGTGATGAATCGTCAAGTGACTCCTTTTCATTACCGTATGTTAAAAATAAACTTAGACGACAAAGTTTTTCGACACCTAAAGAAGCGATTGATGTATTCAGAAGGCATTTTTGGGAGGTAACTTCAATCAGAGTGTCAAAAGTGCTTCGAAAATTGGTTAAAACGCATGCAAAAGAATGTAACGGGTGATCCAAGCAGAGCTACTTTTTTCAATAGCCTTTTTTTTGACAGATCAAGCGTTAGTCGTGCCAAGCTGTCATGTTATTTTTGTTCAGTATTCTTTAGCATTTCCTTATTGAGAGACTTACGTCCGGACAACGTTTACAAATCGTTCAACTTTATTACGAAAATTCTCGTTCTGTAAAGAATGTGTTTCCCTCAACTAATGGTCAACATAATCGGCCTACTGAGCGTACTATTCGTAACACCATCTTGAGACCCAGCATTCATTATTGGTTAATATTCGACCGAATAGACCACGTCTAGCACGCAGTGAAGGAACTATAGTAGCCGAAACTGAGAATGTACACGAAGAACGTGAAGAGTCGATTCGGCACCGTTCAAAGCAACGGACTGACGTATAAAACAACTTGGAGCATTTTACGTCGAGATCTTAAATTGAAAGCATACAGAAAAATTGAAAGCTTGTGCAAAAACTGAAGCCATTCGTCCTTGCCAAGCGACATCGTTTCGCTCTATGGTCTTTTGAAAAGTTCAAAGAAGATCTGACGATTTCCAGCCAAAATTTGTTCAGCGATGAGGTCAATTTCTGGCTCAGTGGGTATGTAAACAAGCAAAATTGTCGTAAATGGGACGAAGAGCAACCTGAAGAGACTGAAGACCTGTCATTTCATACAGAAAAAAACAACGGCTTGGTGTGCTTTGAGGGCTGGTGGAATCATCGGTCCATATTTCTTCAAAAATGATGCCGGTAAGAACGTAACTCTCGATGGCGACCTTTATGGCGCTCTGATAATCGACTATTTGATGTCTGAAATTGAAGCTCGTGATCTCGACGACATCTAGTTTCAATAAGGCACGTTCCCACACATCGCATCAATCAATGGATTTATTAAGATAACACTTCGGAGAGTAGATAATATCACATTTTGGGCCGGTCGATTGGCTACCACGATTGTGTGATTTCACACCCTTAGACTTTTCCTGAGGGCATATGAAAAGTGTAAAATCGAGTCATCGAAAATTGGATTCAACGGATGGACCATCTGTGACTTAGCCGCGGCCACCATTTGAAAGAGATAATCTTCAAAAAACAAATGCCAAAGAATGCTTTTTCGAATGATAGTAAGCATTTCCCATTAAATTTGAAGTTTCTGTGTTTTTTCTTTAACAAAGCAGGGAATCTCGGTTCACCCTTTATATAGATCTTAATGGAGAACAATTTGGAAAAAAATAACAAAATCGGTTCGATGATTCATATTTATTTTTGTTCTCTAAACCCGAACTATAAAAGGCAACCCTCGTATAAACAGTTTTTTAGCCATACACCTTTAAAATTTTGATTAATTCGGTTATGTTATCCAGCAAGCGATTTGAGTGAAATAAAGTAATTACGTATGTCAAGTTGTGGAGTACGTATACATACGTAATGTCATATTTACGTACTCGTACACGATTCACATGCGAAAAAATTCAACAATCACAAATCGTGCAAGTTTTATTTATCACATCTTTTTGGCCGCTGAGCACCTGCGCCAATGCCACAATGCCACTGCCACTGTCAGTGCCACTGCAACGCAGGTACATTCACACTGCAGTGCTGCTGGTAGTGCTGATGGTGGAGCCGAAAGGGTGTGTGAGCTGCAGGGGCGTCAGCAGCAGAGCAGGATGACCGCCACCAAAACGAATCGGCCATTCAACTCAAACGGAGCTTGAGCTTTTATTTTTTTTTAACTTTTGACAATTCGATTTGAACAAATAAAAAAACAAAAATCCAAAACTGGTAATTACCACAAAAGCAGGACAGTTTTGCTAAACGGAAGTAATATTAATAGCAACAAATTATTTTTGTACGACTACTCATAAACGTTTATAGATTATATTTTTTTGTTACTTATGGGTATATAGTATATTGAAGTGGGGGCGAATAAATAAATAATATCTCAGCGCTGATGAATACAGTTACAAACGTAAATTTACGCAGTAATTGTATGCACATACCTTAGCAGTATGTGTTGTGAGGAGTAGAAGTAATGGTCAAGAAATTAGCACTGCAGTTCTAATTTGCACGCTTTCTTTCAATATTTCAGCTAAGTCGAAGGCTTTATATCACTGATGAATGAAAGCAAAAGTAAATCAAATATTATGCTTGAACTTAAAAAATTGGTTGTTGTAGCTGGATATCCAATCCTTATGATATTGATAGTTTTATCTTTTGTTTTGGGGTATAAATCTCATGTTTGTCTATAATTTTCGATAATTCGATTGTGTGCTCGATAGTTCAATCAATTAAACCCAGTCAAGTTCAGCTTTGAATTGAAATAAGAAATCTCCTTTCTTTTCTGCATGGGTTTACTCCGGTAAAAAATAGACTTTTTTCAAAAAACTCCTATAAATTAGGTATTAAATAAAAAATAAAAAAAATTAAATAAAAAATAAAAAAATTAAATATTTTATTAGAATTTTTGGCAGGATAACTCCTTACAGGATCATCTAAAGTGACCAAATACGTGATTTAGTTAAAACCTTAGAACTTGGACGAAGGAACAAAAAAAACCGAAATTAGGATTTTTGGCAGACATTTTTCAAAAAAAAATTAAAATTTCGCAACATTTTTTTCCAAATAGATTTAACCGAAAGAAGGATTGTATCTCAAAGACCTGTGTAAAATTTCATGAAAATCGATTGAGTAGTTCTCGAGACATCTTACGAACCGACTTCAAAAACACAGTTCCGAGAAAAACGCGTTTAAGGACGGCGTACTTAACCTAGCTAGCCTAGAGCGCACAAGTTATCAAGGCAGTATCTCCGAGACTATTACTATTAGGTGTTGTATATAATTTAAAAAAAAACCATAAAAAAAATCAGACTTTTGAAACTCGTAAACCCATGTAACCCTTCAAAGAGGAAAGCAAACAACAATCCTAGAATAAACAAAAAATGTTAACTTCGGCTGTACCGGCTTTAATACCCCTCACAAGTTGATGTTTTTCTTAAAATAATTTGATTTTGATCGAACACTTTGCTCGTAGCAGCTATAAGCTATAGTGGTCTAATCTGGTCCAATATGCTTGGACACGGAAGCCTTACTTTGGACAATAGTTCATGTTAAATTTTGTGAAAATATCTTTTCGTATAAACAATTTTCCTTACAAAAATATTTTTTCGCTCGGTTAGTTTGTATGATAGCTTTATGCTACAGGCTGGGATTGTATGGCTGCTTTCAAATAAAAACATTTTTCCACACAAGAACTTGATTTTGGTCGTTTTTAGTCCACCACGTCCAGGACGGCCATCAACATCCACTGATTATCAACACGTCAATAAAATTAAGTAATTGGTGTTTCAGGATCGACGATTAATAGTCAGAGATGTGTCATCGTTAGAATATCAGAAGGATCAATGAAAACCATTTTTAAAAATCATTTGGACCTTAGAAAAATGAAAGCACGATTGGTTCAAAAATCATTAAATTATTTCGAAAAAATAGTATTGCGTTAACGTCTGTGAAACAATTCTTTCCGACTATCATGATGTCATAAAACTTATTATTACTGGCGATGATCGTCCGAATATCGAACAAAGTTGAGCCGAAGCTGAAAGGTCCACGTCAAAGAAGGTCAAAAATCAAAGTTATGTTGAATGATTATCTGGTTGCGGTGAACCACCAGCCAAACTGTCAACAGTGTTATGCGTCGTATCCGTGAAGCTATTCGTAAAAAGAGGCCGGAATTATGGGCCGACAACTCTTGGTTTTTGCATCACAATAATGCCCCGTTGAATTGATTCTTCGTGAGTTTTTCGCCATTGAAGGCTATTCCCGAAACTGATTTTAACATCTGTTTCGAGGATTGGAAAAAGTTTTGATATTGTGGCAAAGGGGGATTGTTTTGTGGGGGACAACATCGATTTTGTAGAATAAATTAAGACTTTTTAAGTTATGAACCAAATCTTACTATTTTTTGCTCACAACAGTAAATGATGGTTTAAATTCTATCGTTATAAGAGCAGCGAATGTGGCTAACGGAAAATTTACATAAACTATGTGCTTATGCCTTCTCCTATCATCTAATTGCTTTGCATAAATAATTTGAAGGTTTGAGTTGTTCTTTTGAAGGTCATTCGGCTAGAATTTATTAGCTAAAAGTTTTCTTTTTTAAATTGTCCATAAGAGCTAATTAAATAAGGCGCCAGAGTTTTAGTTTTGACTCATATTGTTTCTACAAAGAAGAACATCTAAAAATATCTTTGGTTTTTAAAGCAAAGGCCAGAAAGTTGCCTATGAAAAAAAGCGAAACTAATTGTGGAGCTGTTGTACATAAAAAAACGTAGATATAACCACAAGTGCATATGTATATGAAAACAGTATGTAAAATTTACATCTTTACATCTGAAGGATTACACAATACATAACTATGTAAGTACGCCTGGGCAATATGAGAGAAATACAAACACATTGAATCAGTCTTCCTTTGTTCTCAATAGCTTTAAAATGCAATATTTAAATGTCTCACAACATGTTTGTGATCACTTGTCTATATAGTAAATATGTGTATATATAAGTATGTGTATGTGTTTGCTATCGGACTAATCCTTTGTTCTTTTAAATAGTAATTGTTAATAATTTCATCATTTCTATTAAGCGGACGAACAAATAACAAAGATGCTGAAACATCTTTCATTCGAAAAAAAAAACAAATTATGTTAATTACACTACTCAACAAATCTGAAGAAAAAATTTGCGACTGATGTTCATCACGTGCATCTCTTTTTGTTATTGTAGTAAATGGTGGTGGTTGACACCCCTTGACACAGCTGGTCATGCTGATCATTTACATGTATACTTTATATGGTCTCCGGCTTTTCCTTCCAGGTGTTTAGGGTATAAAAATGATTAGGAAAAGCTCTACGTCCATCTTTATAATCATAATATGTGAATATGTGTGCTTGTTCTGTGAATTTTGTCAAATAAACGAGGGTTGGCTCCTATATTTCCAGATTCGAGAAAAAAAAACAAATTTTAATCATCAAAAATCCCTGTATTGTATTTCAAAATACAATACATTTTGACAAAAGAGTATCCAAAAATTGTAAATAAGCGACAATTTCAGTTTGGGCAACAAGAAAAAATCACACGGAGTCAAATCTGGTAAATACGGCGGTTAATCGATGATATTCATTGCATTTTTGGCTTTAAATTCGGTCACAATCGTACTCTTTTAGAATAAAATTCAGCTTTATCAGTCGAGAAAGAACGCGTTTCATACCAAAAATATCCATCAAAATCATTCGAACGAACTCTCTTGCCATCTCTCTAACACCTTCGTGATGATTTTCAAGCACCATATCCTTTACTTTTTTAATATTTTCACCAGTTGAATAGTTCGAAGGTTGTACAGAACGAGACTTATCTTCAACGGTCTCTCGATCGTCTTTGAAGGCTTTGTGCCACTCGTCGGCTGGTGTTTTTGATAAAACTAAATCATCATAGGAGTTTTCCAACATTTGCAGCGAATTCGCTCATTAAATTTGATAAGAAATACAGAACTTTAGATAAATTCATAGTTCGATATTTGCATCCATTGTAAAAATCTACCGAGGTGTACCGATTTGTAAAAAATAAATGCGGGAAAATGTTCCTCATTTACTTTAATTTTTTGGTCGAGAAGAATATTTTAAGTTACTGTTAACATCACAAATAGCGCTAGTCAAAATGTTCTAAGTATGCATGCCTTCAAATACATACATACTATATGTCAAACTTTACGACAAAATTGTGAGTTGCCAGATTGTGTTTCCCAAAATATAAAAGGCTACCATTTAAAATATAGATATGCAGCCGAAGTTACAGTTTTTTCTAATTTCCGCAGATATTATATAACAAGTAATGCCTGAATGAGATATAGGGCCCTGTATATACATACATACATACATACATATAACTGAAATTTGGAGGGGATTTTAAGGCTGGCACTTTTACTATTATATATATTTATTTGTATTTGTGGCTTTATGCTCAAATAAATATGTACAGTATGTAAATACATATACATACATATGTATGTATATATTTTAGTGTGCTTGTACGCAGTTAGAATGTGTGGCTGTGCCTAAGTATGTCTCACCGAAGCGCAGCTCGACCTCAAGGTCGTTTGGCCTAAAACGTTGCTAGACTGTTTAATAACATAACCAGAAGTGGCTAACAGTGTTGATTGTGAAAAATGTTTCTAGAATTAACGCGAAAAGCATTTGCCATATATGTATGTATGTGAACCACAAAAACAATAAAATTTCAAAATAAACTAAATAACTATAAAGTAACTTGCATAAGGTGAAAAAATTATGAATCAAAGAATACAAAAAAAAAAAAAAAATTTTAATAGAAAATTAATTTTTAATTCAAAAAAATTAGATTTTAAATTAAAAAAATTAAGCAAAAATTAATTTTAAATAACTAGTTTTAGTTAAGAAATTTAAAAAAATTAATTTTAAATAATTAATTTTAATAAAAAAAAATAAAAAAATTAAATTTAAAGTAAAAGAGTTAATTGAATAAGCTATTATATTTTAAATAGAAAAATTTTATTTAAAATAAATTTTAAAATAAAAATAAATTTTAAAATAAAATTTTAAAAATGAAAAAATAAAACAGAATTAATTTTAATTTGAAAAAATAAATTTAAAATAGAAAAAAAACTAAAAGCAAAAAAAAAAAAAATAAATTGAATAAACTACTATACCGAAATCAACGGTAAAAATTAATTGAGTTATGAATTTTGATGAGTAAATTCGCAAAAAATAAACAAATATCAGCGATAATTAGCAAAGAATGGAGATTATAAGCAGCGACGTGCAAATATAAAAATAGAGTCCACATTGTACGAATAGCTAACTGCATTTGGGCTTATATTAGAATTTATCTTATTTTATAAAAATATAAACACAAATAAATTTTCTAGACGCTGAGTTGTATTTATTCGTATACATTTTAGAGCATTTGTAGGAAGTTAAGAACTACATCTAATAAACTGTAAATTTCAAACAAAACAATAAGTATTATACGCAACCTTCAACAGTCTAATACATTAATATACGCTTACTTTGTTAGCCCACAATCTCCCCCCTCCCATGCCGCTATAGCACCTGCCTTAGGCGTGTAGAATTAGCAAGAGCCAATCTAAAGCATAAAAGCACTGCGTCCAATATTCAAGCAACAAATAACAGCGACTTAATTCAACGCAAGGTAGTTGTTGTTATTGCTTTTTTGTGCAGTAGTCGCATTCACATTCGCATTTGCGGTCGCAGTCGTCGGCGCAGTCGCAGTCCGAGTCGCAGCCGCAGTCATAGTTAAATTCACATTCAGTCATATGCGTATCAGGAAGTAAACATTTCAAGGATTGACTCATTAAAAAGTCGAATGCGAATGTGAAAACAAAAACGTTTTCAACGACGACGGCCGGCAACAACAATGGCAAATGAATAACAAACGCGTCGTGGCAGTGACGGTGATGGCCACGACAATCGACAAATGGCTATGCCAACGTCGTATGCGGCAGCGAAACAATCGTGCGTTAGAATGCGAAGACCCAGTAGGAAATTAGAATTAAATTATTTTTAAGTTGACGTGCATATATATTCAGAAAGCAGTACATAATGGATGTTAGCTTTAATAAAATAGTAAGAGGTAATTTTGGGCCAAATTTTATCAGCGCTAATTTTCTAATATCTTTATATCTTCATATATACATATTTACAATAAATGGTACGTTCATACATATTAGTCATGTTTGGTAACCTTTGAAATGGTAAAAAGTGTAAAAATTATAAGATGACATGCCTTGGAAAAAGGGCTAAAATAAGAAAAATTAAAGGAAAAATAATATACGAGGAATATAAGGGGCCTGGTAGATTTTTTAGGTGAGTTGTTCCAGGAATACCACGATATGGACATAGTTCAGTGAATTAAGAGACAACGGCTACGCTGGGTAGGTCGATACGTCCGAATGAATGAATACACTCCAGCTCTGAAAGTACTCGGCGAAGTTCTCTCCACCGGAAAAGCAGTGGAAGGGGAAGACCTACCCTCCGTTGGAAAGACCAGCTGAAGAGTGATCTGGCTACGCTTGGGATCTCCAATTGGCCCTAAACAGTGAAAAGGAAGAGCGACTGGCGCACTGTTGTTAACTCGGCTAAAACCGCGTAAGTGGTTTCTATGATAATAAAGAAGAATGCAACTATAAGAAAGCAGCTTAACAATACTTTAAAAGTATTGGCTTAAGGAAAAACTTTCGTTAAGTAAACAACAGCTTTCAGTTTTTCTCAGTATTGCTTTGAAAAAAAAATGGAAAGGTTTAGAAATATGTCCAGGTTTATATAAAGTCAAAAATCTGTTCGTCTAATCTTAGTTTGTGCTTTAGAATACAGTTATTCTATTAACAGAACAAGAAAAAACTATAATATTAGCTACATCGAAGATATAACATCCTTCACAGTATCTTTTTATTGCATAAAAGGTATATAAAGCTATTTTTCTTGATTGTGAACGATCAGTTGATAAGACAGTCTTAAGCTATAGTTGTCCGATCTGGAAAATTTCTTCGGAGATTATAACAATACCTTGAATAATAATCTATGTAAGGTCTCTTGAAGATACGTTGTGAAATAAAAAGTTTTTCTCACAAGAACTCGAGTTCGAATGATCAGTTTGTATGGTAGCAGTATGCTATAGTGGTCCGATAATGGTGGCTTCGACAAATGAGCAGCTTCTTGGTGAGAAAAGTATGTGCGCAAAGTTTCAGAACGATATTTCAAAAATGACTACATCCTGTTCAAGATATAAAAACACAAATAATATTAGAAAAGAAAAGACGAAATTTTTATCCAAATAAAAAAGACTCCAATACGACTACGACTGTATAAAACCGTTATAATTCATATAAATACATATGTGACATGGTCTACGAAAAGGGGGCTTAGGTGTCAAAAAAAAAAAAAATTGGAAAAAAAAAGGTTCTTTGACACCTAAGCCCCCTTTTCGTAGACCAGGTCACATTTGTATATTTTTATACTCATAAATAAATGATTTTGAAAATTTTGTTTCGTTTTTTTTTTCAAAGCTTAGCAGCTGGCATTCCGGTTGGGTATTGCAATGCAGTTCAAGCTCAAGAAAATCAAAACAACAAGACGACGAATGATAATAGAAATTCGTTAGGTCTATATACTGCTGCTAGTTACAATTCAATTACACATTCGTCGCTTCCCCCCTCACCGCCACACATATGTATGTATTTATATGTACATATGTATTCATATGTATACGTGCGTTCAGTATTGCAAAAGCTCGCACTGCGTTGCTAACCTAGAGAGCTTGCGAACAAGTATATATATGTACATATGTATATATAATATGATATTGTGCATTTACATAGATATATACATATTTACAAGCACTTATACATATGTGCATGCCAACATCTACATAAATATACACAAAGAGGCGTAGTCGTGTTTTTCAAAACTTCGGCAAATATTTTACTAAACATTAATATGCACAAATGGGCGTACATAGGCATATATAATATATGTAAATATATATGTATGTATTTCTGTACATATGTATGTATATATGAAGTACATATGTAACAATGTAAGCATGACTATATTGTTCTGTTCTATTCTAAATGTTATCTACGCACTGCACATGCATTTCAGATCAGTTCAGTCGATTTTTGTTATTTAGCTCCACTCAGTTTTAGTTCGTTTCAATTATCGCAACGTTCTATTGCATTTACATACATACATACATATGTACATACATACATATATGCAATTTCAATTCACTCGCCGACAACACATTCGTATATACCGCAAACTATTTTTGCGAAAAGCTGGCGCTGTTAGAATGCATACGAACGTGCGTGTGGACGCCAGCGTCGCCCCGAAGCCTTTTGCGAACACCCCACCCTTCCTACTGACTGAATTTAACGTTGCGGCGAGGGGTATTTTCCTACCCGCATACTTGAAAATAAGCGCAATGAAAATATTATTGAATTGTATAAATATCTTTCAATGAAACGTTTACTTGATGTTTTTAGTTTTTGAGGCGGTATTGTTGTTGTAATGTGTTTGTGTATGCGCGCGTTGTAAACACTTAGAAATAACCTTTTTCATGGCATTTCCCTCTTCGCAATAGGAACTGCCGCTACCGCTTGCCAACCATCGAGCGACCGAGCGGCGATTGCTTCGCTGGGAGGCACGACAGCTAAGAGCTTTTGCGTCGGGTCTACTAATGACCGCGGTGTAATACGCATGTGTGGTTCGTTTGTGCATTCGGGTACGTAATTTCAGTTAAATTATTGGCGATAACGTCTATGTGCTCACCTAACACTTGAATGCAAAGCTTCCGGTTATTGCTAGTATTTAGTTATTTCTCGTAACTCTCAAGGTCCTTTGATACTCACACTTAGTAATAAGTGTACAGAGCGGTTTATTTAGTAAATGCTTTCATCATAATTGTAAAAAATGCATTTTTATTAGCCATACGAGTTTTGCGTTTAGTATGATTAATAGTTGTTGGTGGTGTTAAGAGTCGAGTCCCGTTAAAATCCGAAAAACACGTGTTGTTTTCTCCTTTTAGTCTGTTGCAATAATGTTTCCGGCAATTTCTTTTAAGAAAATGCATGTCAACTAAATGTCACAGTTAATATACTTCTACAATGAGCAAGGAATAGTAAGTTTTTTTCATAATTTTAAAATTCTTAATTTATTGTATTTCTAAAGTCTATGTCGTCAACCTCAAGGTAAGCCCTTATAACCCCAGTACACTTGTGCCAACGTTTTTTTTATCCTCGAAACAGTTTTTAAAGTCAATTTCCTGAATAGCCTTAAATGCTCGCAGCGATTCAGGTTTAATGTTTTCAATTGACTCAAAACGATTTCCCCGGAGCGGTCGTTTGAGCCAGAATCGCCAGAAGTCACAGTTTCACAGACTTTAACGCGATACTGTTTTGCTTT
Organism: Bactrocera zonata; assembly: GCA_037783105.1. NCBI lineage: Eukaryota > Metazoa > Arthropoda > Insecta > Diptera > Tephritidae > Bactrocera > Bactrocera zonata. The sequence goes on along the minus strand of JBAWJQ010004588.1, from coordinate 266,072 downwards.
CAAAATGGTTTTCACTGATCATTTCGTTATTCCAACGATGCCAGTTAGGTCTCTGTCCGTTAATCGTCGATTCTCAAGTACCAAGTCCTTTATTTTATTGACGTGTTGATCATCAGCTGACGTGACGTACTTGACGGGTTTCGTCGTCAATGACCCTCTTTGAATACTTTGTATCAATCAAAAACATTTTCTCTCGAGGAACAATTGTCACCGAAGGTCTTTTCCAACATTTCGAACGTTTCAGCAACAGAAATTTGATTCCGCTCACAAAGGTTTAAGGAATTTCTTTTTTGAATAATTTCGCTCATCGTCATGATTATTTGGCACAGACGTCACTGACAGTCATATCAATTCGATTTTGTTCGGTGAGCTTTAATCAGATATTGAATAATCCATGCTAAATTTTGTGGATATATCTAGTCAAAGAAAAAGTCGTCTATACAAAGACCGGATTCACTTTGTATCATAGCTATGGTGTACAGAGGTATATTCTGAACAATTTCTTCGGACATTCTACCGTTGCTTTCGATAGGTAATATGTGTACAAGTTTCATGATGATCGGTTAGGTGGTTTCGACGTGAAAGCGTAGATCGATTTAGAATTACCTTTTTTAATGAGTTATAAAATTCATAAGTAAAAAAAATTCTTTAAATAATAATATTAATATATTTTAAACGTTTGGGTTTACCAAACAAAACACCAAAATCTATGAAACGACATATTTTTGCTGGAAGCGATATTTTAATTATTTCTATATATATGACTAGAGAACCCGTCCACGCTTCACTGTGGCTGATACATAGATAATACTATTACCATCTACATATATATATGATTTCTATTAGTTGGATTATAACTATTAGTTAATGAGATATAATATTTTGTGAAGCAACTTGTGTTAGTTTACAAAAAAATGGATCATAAAGCATTTCGTGTGTTAATAAAGCATTTGGCCTTTTTTGGAAAATACTGTTGAATTCGGGCTTAAGGAAATCCACCGTTGAAAAGATATTTGCTAACCTGGAAACAGGCGAAATGAGCAAAGTAGGTGCCTCGCAAGTTCATAATCCAACAAAAACAACGAATAACTGATTCTGAGAAGTGTTTAAGTGCTCTCTAATCGGAATAAAGCCGAAATTTTTCGTCAGTGATAGAAACATATGTAGCTCTATCATTTTTCACTGGAGTCCCATCGACAGTCATTCTAGTGGACTGCACATGATGAAAGGGTTTTCAGGCGTGGAAAAACGAAAAAGGCGGCGGGAAAGGTTATGACAACAGTCTTTTGGGATGCACGTGGTATAATACATACTCAACGACTGATTACTGAACCAGTTATAATCTATTTCACTGGGTATTTGGTTGCAGTTATTTTCTTCTATTCCAAATACTTGGCAATTGTATTAGTTTTGAGAAGACTTTGTTTAAAATCGGTTCAGCCGTTCTTGAGTTATAAATGATATAACTAACCTTGTTTTTATATACATATATAGATGTGTGCGTTTTTTTTAAGGAAATGAAATATTCCTACAAACATGAATTTTGAACAAGTTCTTATGATTCCAAATGTAATTTTTGTATTTATGAGTTGTATTAAACTTAAAAGCTACCTCTCCACCAATTTTCAGCCAAATCGGTTCCGCCGTCTTGAGTTATAAATGGTGTAACTAACATCAACTTTCTTTTATATATGTACATATATAGATATTAAGAATCAAAAAAAAAACTTAAAGGTGGAAGGTTTTTCGTTACAATTAAAAAGTCATACTTGAAGAGACTTTCTTTGAGGAATCGTAAGAACGCATTTTTCAGAGTACCAAGCACAAAGAGCCGTTTTTTCAGTATCTAAATAATCTGTACTACAATCCAACTTTCCAACAACATTGAGAATGTGGACATTCCATGTGGTGCTGGACATTTGCCATGACCACAAACGACGTTATTCTAGAAAAATAAAATGCTATAACTCGGCATCTGAGTTTGGTACACAACGCAGGTTTTTCATGCGCTCATAGGTGGTAAGGATATGCTTGGTAAAAGTATTTGATGGTATAGTGTGAAAATTGCTCACATTTCTTACAGGTTAAGTCCAAACGACTAAAAGTGTCGTAACTGCCTCATAAACAAAAATTAAACTTAGCTTAGAACACATCTAAAACTTACATAATGGGCGTGACAAGGCTCAGATCGATTTGAAGCGAATTTGGTCAAGAATATTCTCACCATGTCCTCTTGATATCTTTTGAGTATAAGCGTAAACACTTTTCATGTCATCACCTCATTTGATATACGCAATCGATAACTTAAGCAGGAGCTAAAATATCGATTGGTACATATATGCCCTTAGACGCCGGTCTGAAGGGTTTCGAAAGCGGCTCATTTCTTCTTGTAGCCTCAATATATGTACATTCATCGTTCGAAGATTTCAACTGGTAACTGGCGAATGATACGCATGATGTTTTGCTCCAAAGCCTCAATCGTAGATTTCAGATTTTACAAATTCACACAGGAAGAATCCTAAAGGTGTGATATCACACGATCTTTGGTTGGCCAATCGACCGGCTTAAATTGTGAAAATATCTGTTCACCAAAGTGATCTCTCAATAAATCCATTGATTGATACAAAGTGTGGGAAGTGGTGCTGTCTTGTGGAAACAAACCGTTGTCTTTTCTGTATAAAATAGCAGCTCTTGAATCTCTTCAAGATGCTATTCGTCCCAAATAAGGCAATTGGGCTTTGTTACATATCCATAGAGACAGAAATGGACCTTATCGCTGAAGAAAATTTGGCTCGAAAACGTCGAGCCCATAGAGCAAAGCGATCTCGCTTGGGAAATTATTTAAGATCTCGACGTAAAATGCGAATCGATTCTCCTACTCGGTTGAATATTGTCTAATTATGAATGCTGGGTCTCATGCATTGTTGATGGTATTGCAAATAGTACACTTGGTAGGCCAATTATGCTGACCATAAGTTGAGCGAAGCGCACGAAACACATTATTCACAAATCGTAATAAAGTTGAACGATTTCTAAACGTTGTTGAGGCGTAAGTTTTTCCACGATGAAATCCCAAGCAATACTGAACAAAAATAACATGACAGCTGGATACGGTTCACGCGTGATCTGTCAAGAAAGGCCATTGAAAAAGTACCGCTATTTAGACCACCCGTTAATTAAGCTCTTGGCTTTGTTTTGCAATATTATAAGATGTTGTAATCCGATGATGTATAAATACTGATATCAAAATCTATTGAGACTTTGCAGTAGTATGGTTTGAGGTTAAAACAGACATTTGGCGACTACTGTTTCGTGGTACCTTGATTTCGCTGCCTAGTTGAATACCTACTTCTTCAACGTGTTCCGAGATCAAATGAAAGTTTTGCTGCATTTCTTTAAACTTTTGTCTGATAAACGTCGTCTGATAATCTTCGTTGTAAGATCCTCATCAGGTAACTGTGATTGCAGACTAAGTGTTAGAAACACTGAATTGCAGTTAAAAGCTGTGAAGCTGTAGTTGCAATCTCAGGATCCTTCAAGTTTTACCGTCTTCCTGTGCTTTATGTTAACTACAAATGGATACAACTTAGATATATGTAGCTTGAAAACGGTTCCATAGCATTCAGCCATTTTTGTTAGGTAGGTAGGTAGGAGTGCAGCTCAATTAGCACTTGATGTGGCATTTTGATACACTGTTCGTAGAACCTCCTGTATCCGCTATTACGTTTCACTTCCTCTCTCAAACCATTTTGAGGTTTCGACGAAACTACTTATGTCTGATATGCTTTTAGTGGAGATCCATTCAAGGTTTGGTTCTTGATGGATTCCAAGTGTTTTGTGTCGGATATGTGCTAGAGCTAGGCATTCGCAGAGAAAGTGGAAGATTGTTTCCTTGTTCCCTGCTACTCCGCAGCCACGGCAGATGTCGTTGTAGGGCAAACCCATTTTTGATGCGTGTTCCCCAAATGGCCAGTGCCCTGTTGTGGTAGCTGTTACTCTGTAAATACTTTTTCTTGACCTATTTAATAAGTCGTTGGTTCTTTTCCTGTCACATACTGGCCATAATTGTTTAGTTATGACGCATTTTGCAATGTTTTTTCACCTGTGATTTGCAACTTGTTGAAACTGCCTATTGATCTCTCCTTTGATCGATCCTAGCGGGTTTGGTATTAGCTCCGCCTCGGATTCGTTGAAGAAAGCTCCTGCCTTTGCCAACTCGTCCGCTTTTTCGTTACCGAAAATGTTCCTGGAACCGACACTATGTATATTCAGTTTAACTATTTCCACCCCTAGTTAATTTTCCACCACAGACAACGGTGAAAATATGTTTCTGAATAAAAATTTTTTCTAACCAAATTTTAATTTACAGCGAAAAATTAACTAAACCTATTCAGATTTTCGCAGAGCCCCCCAGTATCCAATAAGATAATGATTTTCGGATTTTTATAGCATATAAGATACCATAATCTTAATTAAATGCATGAAAAGTGAAGGTGTCTAAAAAGTAGGACTCTCGGTTAAAACCTTTACCTAACCTCTGTGTACACTTTATGTATGTGGTATCGGTCAGAGGAGGAGATGTATAGTATAAATGTTTCGATTATCATCATGTGATGTGGCAGTAAATATGAGCGATAACGATAAGTACCTGCTCACAGCAATATGAATAATACGGTTATTTCTATTCGTGATCTTGCTTGAAAAATATATACATATTTCGGAAAGTAGAGAAATCAAAAACACAGCTGGAAATATTACGCATACCTTTAAATCTAGCTAATTCTTTAAGAACTTCGAGGAAAATAAGAAGAAGCACATACAGAATTGTTGTACTATACTATATATAAATGTATGGAAATATTTTATGAATCATCAAGTATTTCAGTATTTCCATAGGTTTGTACATATGTATGTATGTACATACTTATTTGCATAGATGGATCCTTCAAATTAAGTTTTCCATGGCGAGTTTAAATTTTAAGTAACCTAACTTCGATTCTAAACTCTATTTGGTCACATGCCCACACCCTTATCTATATGCAGCCAAACATCTTATCTACATATACACATATACATATGTACATATAGGCAATTTGTGTCTTCCGCGCATCTGCAGCCACTTCTTGAGCAACTCCCGCATCGGTGCCTTACTACCGCAGCCACGCATTGGCTGCCATGTCTTTGCCTTTCCAAAATGCATCAAATCGCGTGGCATGGCAGGCAGCTCCAACAACTACAAAAGCAACAAAACACAACACTGAACACCGAACACCCCAGGCGTCGCACATTTCCCGCTTGCATCGCTCACTCAACCAACGAACCAACCAAGCAGCCAACCAACCGACAGTGAATGTGATTGTTGTTTGGGGCAATTGAACTTTCTTAAGAAATTGCGACATATACACTTTGAAAAGCTCTGGATTTACAAGCAAATGTACGCCAATGACCGAGTTCGGGTGAAAGACCTTCGATAACCATCATCATCATTATTATCATGGTAGTCATTGCACCAACTCACTCGCTCACTCACTAATATTCTCGCATTGCACACACTCTCACTCCGTTCGTCATCAATTTATAACGAGCGCGCGCGGTTGCTCGCTCACCAAGCAACCAAATAACTCGCTCACACAACCCATCAGGCCAGACAAAATAACTAAACAGGCAAGTCAGCGCCTGGCAGGCGAATGTGGCATTGCTCACCGCGAATTGTTGGCCTGCCTGGCTGTTGTGTTGTCTGCCAGTTGTTGTGCCGCGCTACATCCCAATCATCAGTAGCATTTCCGCCCGCTCTGCAACACCTTCTGTCGTTTGGTACGTTCGCAAATACAAAAGTAAGATTCAATGAACTAAATATAAATGAAGGCGCGTACGTTGTACCAGTCAACCGCATTGAGAGTAAGAGTACAACGTGCTGTTCGCGCATTCATCCATACAGCTCTGGCATTCGTACTGTGGCGCAAATTCCTGAAGTTATGTGATCTATATACATATGTATATAGTTACAAAGCGAGTGCTTAGTGTGAGGACTTCCTTTTACTTGGAACCTAAATTCTAAACTTCGCGTTATAAATCCCTGGCTCGAAACCAGTTTTGGACCCATAGTTTCTTAGACAATGTTGTTCAGAATAACCCGTAGAGCATTCTTCGTACATGCGATTTTTCCATAAATATGTGTACGTCTCGAAACTGAGTCGATAAGACTATAAAATAATTTTGACTTAAAGATTTGTCTTCTTACCAGATAGGAATCGCCGAAAGAGCTAAAGCTATCCCAAAAATCATTTTGAGAAGGGTTACAAGACGCTCATAAGTACATTGTATTGAAAGGGAACCATTTTGAAGATAACAACATTAATGTAGTTTATTTTCTGGAGACCCCTCGGAAAAAAGTTGTACCTACGTTGCAGGATAACTCTTTACAGGACCATCTATACTAAAAAAAATACGTGTTCAGTAAAAATTGAGCGACATTTTTGTTTAAGGGGGTATTCTACTCTAGAATCTATCTAATTTTTACTATCCATTTTTTATGGTGTTTTTATTGATACCTTAAGAATGCAGAAAAAAAAATTTAACAAAAAAAATATTAAAAATTAAAATAATTAGAGGGGGGGAGAGACAGGTGTAAAAAAATGGCGCATCCTGGTGACATTGATCCTGACTCTCCTCGTGGTCTGAAAAAAAAAATCAAAAGAAATTCTTAATCAGCAAGGATGCTGATATAGTCCGGGAACACGAAATTTTTTTTTTTTGAAAAATGGCGACTGCCTGAAAATAAAAATCATTTCTTACGCTGTATCTCCGAAAATAAGTCGAATTTTGAAAAATCCTTTGAAGGTCATATTTTTGAAGGTTTAAACTTAAAAAAAAATCGAATTTTTCAAAATTCTAGAGTAGAATACTCCCTTAAATAATCGTAATCGAAAAACATCATTCGTCCAAGTCTTTAAGAATTGTATCTCGACAGATCTTGCCTACCGACTTCAAAGGCACAGTTTCCAAAAAATGCGTTTAAAGATGACGCATTTAACCTGGCTGTATCTCCGAAAATATTACTCGGATCAACTTGAAAGTTTAGGACAATATTCTAGAGGTGTTGTTAAATTTAATAAGTCAATAAAAAATAATAATTTTTTGAAACCCGCTAACCCATGTAACCCCTTAAATAGCTTTAACTATACAATGATTGAGGTATTTTGCAGAAATAAACACTGTGCGCTCGGTCTGCATGAGTATCTATAGGCGAAGACACAAAAGAAAAGCAAACATTGCAAAGCACAAATATTAATCAAGTAGAAAAAAGCTCACATATTGGCAGCATCATCAACAAACAGCAGCAACATATTGTTGCTGACAGTACCGCGCATTTGTTCACCGCGCGTTTGAGAGTTGGAGAACAGAGAACGTGCATACGAGCAATATCTTCACAACGCTCCACTGTAAACGAAAGCGAGAGAGAGCTGAAAACATAACTCACTGACATTGCATAAATGCGTATTTTATATTGATAATCCAATGTTTACAAAATAAACTTTTGCTGTTAAGCGTACTTTTTACACTGCTTATATGCATGGTTCTCTCGCTGCATTCCGCAGCACTCAAAAAATAAGCTCTCTGCTAACAGAACTAACTCAACATTCTGACATTGCAGAAAGTATGCACGCGCGTTTGAATGTATGTATGAACGCTCTGTTTTTGCTCTGATGACGTAGTTAGCACTCGTGGAGAGCACACATACTTTATACTCTATATTATATATTCTACCAACCGTCCAAAACAAGGCTAGAGTTTACGTTTTATTTTTGTTGCTTATTCTTTGGTTTAGCTGGAATTTGTATTCTGTTATTGTTTGTTGACGTTTATATGGTTGCTGTTGTTTTTTTGTTGTTATTTCTATTGACGTTTGTGTTTGTTCTTCGTCAGTTTAATATTGTTAGGAACTATCAAATATTATCTCAGATAAGAAGGTTAGTATCAAAACAAAAGCAACTTTTGGCCTCTAATGGAAATTCAGACCTAACAGTTCTTAGTTTAAATGTTTATGTGGCACATGTCGTATAAGTAACATTAAAGCACAAATACACATATGTACATATGTATTTCACGTGTAATATTCAAAATACGATAATTCTAAAACTTACTAAAAATTAGAATTATTAAACGCTGAACAGAAGGAGACGTAGAAGACCTTATAAAGTACCAATATATGAATGATTAGCGTGACGAGGCAAGTTGATTTAGCCATGGTCATCTGTATACATATACCCAGTCAGTCCCTCAGCTTTTGAGGTATCGCTCTGAATTGCGAACGACTTGTTCCCCCCAAGAAACTGTTTATTTGTCGAAATGGCCGATTTTGGACGACTATAGCATTCTTGTATGGAACCTTTTTTATGTGACAAAAAATTTTCAGCAAATCTGGTACAGAGTATTTTCTCAGATCAGAGTGCTATAACATATAACTGCCATACAAACTAATCCATCAAAATCAAGTTCTTTTAAGGAGTATTTTGTATTTGTGAAGTTAAAATTAACGATTTTTTTATTTTTTATTTTATACAAGGTGCGTTCCAAAGTAAACAAGACTTAAAAAAACGGAAAAAATGTTTTTTCGGCAAAATCAATTTATTTTACTCAAAATAGTCTCCTGTTGCTTCAATATAGCTTTTTGCACGGTCCAAAAGCATGTGTTTTACCCCGTTGGCCGGTATGGCCGCCAGTATGCAGGTGCAAGCCTTTTGAATGGCCTCTACGTCCGCATAACGCTTTGCTTTCATGAGCAAATGCATTTTTCTGAAGAGGGAGAATTCGCACGGTGCCATATCAGGTGAATACGGCGAGTGGTTAATGGCTAAAATGTGATTTTTGGTAAATGATGTTCTTCGAATGTTGGATTCTGAGCAATTTTTGGTCCTCAGTCAATTTGTGCGGAACAAACCGGGCACACACCTTTCGTACGCCCAAATTTTCGGTTAAAATGCGATAAATTGGTTTTTTCGGAGATGTTAAATTCCATTTCCATGAATTTCAAGGATTTATCATTTATGCACATATATATTAATCATTTAAGTCCTCACGTCCACTTTGAAACCACTCACCATCACCATAAACTTGTTTTATCAAATAAAACGTTTCGGTAAAAGTTTTACCAATTTTAAAACAAAATTTAATGTTGACTCTTTGTTCGAAGCTCATTCTAATGCACCAGTCGACATATAGATGGCGCCACCAGAGGCGCTAGATTCAAAAAGTCCTGTTTACTTTGGAACGCACCTTGTATTGAGGAAGGCAAAAAATAGTGTTCGTAATGCACTCTGAAAGGCTTACATAAATTTTTGCGAGTTATTTTCGAATAAATCTTATCAATACTCCTGACTTCTTTTAGGTTCATGTTAATTTCACCCGAAGTATTCGTTATACAGGACTTCGACGCCTTTTGCGAACTTTACCAGCGACTTAACATCTAATTCTTATTCTTCATCTACTTCCTTGAACTGAAAAGCTCCAACATACATATATAAGACGATTTCTAGATAAGGATGAACAAAAGTAGGCATGAGAGAGAGACTACACTCTGTATGTATCGTCGTAGCTTATGTCCATCCGGCTAACATCATTAGGTCAACAGCCGTCAACAGTTACCAGGCGCGATCTTAGCAATTCTGCATATCCTTGGGCATTCCATCTCATCCTGATGTGTCCATCATCTCCTTCGTAAAATTTCGTTTTGTATCGTTTTTATGAATCGGTAGCCGACGGATGACACTTTTCGCAATCTCATTAGCAATATTGTTTCCCGGAACTCAGTTTTCTGGTGACTTGGTATCGGTGCCCACTTCAGAAGCCATTTTCAAACCGTCTGTGTAGATGTTATAAGTTCCTCTGACAAGTCGCATGCTCTTTTATTCTGCCATCCACACTCTATTAATGTGATATGAAATCTTTACCCCCAAATAAAGCCTCAATCCCCTGTTTATTGAGCTATGTCCGAAAGTTCTTGTGGAAAATTCAGCTAATGTCGACAATCTTGGAGCTGATTTTACTGCGGAGCAAAAGTTTGAACCCAGCCGATAGGCCTCATGTAGAATCGAGCATTTACTGATATGCTTAGAAAGCATCACTGATCCTTTTCACGCTCTCCTTTACAATGAGTTTCCACATCAATTCCCTGTGTTTGGAAACAACGATTATTTTCTTAAAATAATGCATCTTTACCGTACTTCTTCGTGCATGCCATTAAGTTCATTTTACATATCTATAGCTGCATATAATAATTGGAAATATAAGACTTTGAATTTAATCTATATTTTATTGTTATATAAAATCTTGCCACTCTTTCCAAAAAAACACAACAAAATGGGTATTAAAACAGAAAACCTTGCCTCAAACTCTTGACAAGCCATGAACTGCCTTTATCATCCTAAAAAAGAAGCCAGTCATTTACCTCTCCAAGTTATTCATCGATTTGCGGTTGTGCCCACCAATAATTAAAACAACAGCAACAATAATTGACAACGATACCCCAAAGTGTAATCACCTAAAACGAGGCAATCGTAAGGACAGTTGTTGAGGTAAGTGCACGCATCGTGTGTCGCGTTGCCAGTTTAATGGCACCAACGCCGAAAACTTTTAGTTTTACACGGCCGTTCATGCGGAGGTTCAAGGACCTGCTTACGACAGCAAGCACCTACAACAATTGGTTATAAGCTAAACAATTATACAATAGCAACAACAACTACATGCATATGCAGCAATGTCAATCGAATTTTAGCACTCTTAATGCCAGCGAACTGGGCTTTTTTGGCTTCTTTATGAAGTTCGTACTGCCAAAAAATAAATATTTCATATTTTTATAACATAGCACAACAACAAAAACATGCGCATAAGTTTTGCGTATGCACTTAATGGCGCATGTGAAAAAGTTAACCGAAATAGGCAAAGTAAAGCGACAGCGAGCATTACCCGCCAAAAAAGTCTTGAGGAAGCGCAAAAGTCTGCGAAAGGCAGCGAAACGACGCGTCAGCGGTGAGAAACTCAGCTCGTCAGCTCCTCGGCTACGCAAACGCAAGTCTATTCTATGCTAACATACACTTTGCCAACATACACACTGCCAAAAATTCGTGCATCTCGCATGAGGCCGCGCATAGAAGCGAACGGACAGACGCATCGTCGGTGAAGCCGAAATCGAAAATGGTGCTGAATTTGAAGCCGAAGCTAAAGCTTTTTCGAGGTCATAAAAGTTTTTGTGAGTTTAAATCAAGGTGAGTCACCTTGGCCTTATTTTGTTTTTCGGCTGTGCTGTTGTAGTGTGCGCGAGCAACCGACAACCAAAAATGAAATCGAAAGAGCAAAAGCAAACGCAAACACAAAAACAAAAGCAAACGTTTTGCACTTCGTCGCGTGGCGTAAAGCGTAAATGAGCTGCTGCTTGTGCTGCTCGAACTACGAAGTTGAATAAAACTTGTGCGCGCTGGCTAGCTGCTTGTCTGGCTGGCATTGTGTAAGGTCATGTTTTCAAATAACTTAGATGAATGCTTTGACAGAGGGACGCAAGAGCGCAACAGCGCAACGCTTTCGGTTGTGTTAGGTCGGCCGTTGGCGCGGCTATGACGCGTCGGCTATCGCATATAACTACCACAAAATTAGCAATTCAATAAAAGAACAGGTAAATTGTGTTTCAAAAAAGGGGCACACATGCTCCCAAATACTTAGGCACATACAGTTGTTGTGCTTATTGTTGAGAGTGAGTTCTAACTGTACTTATGTTACAGGTAGTATTAGTACTGTAGTAGTACAAGTAGGAGTAGTTGAATCCAAAACTTATGAAATATAAGTAAGTAATAATTTATGCCACAACAATGTGTGTATGTCTAACTTGAATATTTATTTATTGTTCTTCGGTGTGTGCGTCTTCCTATACCCTTAAGTCCATCAGTTTTGGAGATATCGATCTGAAATTTTGCACACGATCTTCTCTCATCAAGAAGCTGCTAATTTGTCAGTATTGCTGATATCGGACCACTCTAGCATATAGCTGTCATACAAACTGAATTATCAAAATCATGTGCTTGTATGGAAAACTTTTTTATTTAACAAGATATCTGTACAAAATTTGGCATAAAGTATTACCCAAGGCACCATTTTAATATCCCAAAAAAAAATTCAAATCGGATCACTATAACGCATAACTCTCACACAAACCGAGCTATCAAAATCAAGTTCTTTTTTTGAACATTTTTACTTGCGAAGGGTATTATAGCTTCGGTTCAGTCAAAGTTAGCATTTTTTTCTTATTGTTTATTAAAGCCATTCTCTAGCGTCTTATTGCCAACAGTTCGTGTTCTCTGTCGCGTCTTTGTCTATTTTTTTATATTTTTTCTCCACTTTACCTATCCGCCGAATACTTGTGCGCCTATTAATTTTTCTGCCAGCCTAATAAGAACTTACAAATGAGCTTTTCGTTGCCACAGCACGAACTTGAGCTCTTCTATCGCTAGCACGCGTTGTACAATACCCCAAATATACAGGCAGATAGCCGAAAACAGGTAAAGACAAATTAAGCGCACAGCTCACAATTAAAGGTCAACCATTTCGCATCAATGCCAAAACCACTAATCTAATATTAGTTAGTTGTTATTTGTTGCTGTAACGCTAGTTACCGATGCTTAGCCAGCGTGTGATAAAATTGTGTATAATCGCATAAAATTTCTCGCATATTTATGCGCATGGGTCTAAATAATTATGCATATATGTGTGTATACTTATGAACATGTTTCCCAACTAGTGAGAGTGAAGCGTCTAAATCGTTTTAAATTGAAATTACAAATCAAATCAATAGCTAAAATCAGCTCAGATAAAATTTCACACACTGCAAATTCTTAATATTATTAGATATTTGACCAACATAAACAATTTTAAGTTAGAGAAGTTCAAAATGAATGGAAATCTTTGGGTATTTTGCATACATTGGGGCTAGAGGAAGATCTTGACAGATTGCATTAGCTTTTGACCTTACTCAACTCAACACTAGAACATGTTTCAGGCGAATTTGTAAAGTTAACTTAGACACTGAGCGACACATTGGTCACATAGTGTGCTATAACAACAAAAGTTATTCATTTGCAGACCAACTTAACGCATTTTCGAAAAATTAAACTATCGTATAACCAATATAAAACATATTACAGTGTAATACTAACCGTAATATACGGCATAAAGTTCACTGAAAGTTCGAAAGTCTTCATATTAGTTGTATGGGGGCAAACATAAGTATTGACCCGATTTTACTCAGTTAGAATCAAGCGCACACAACTGTCAGGATTAGGTTTTCTCTGAGTATTAGTAACAGCCTCAATGTATATTTTCGTTAAAAAATTAGTTATATGGCTAAAACTGAGGACTAAGTTATACCCCAGAGGCACTATTTAATCAAGGTTTAATTCCCATAACTTTATTAGTTTATATTCTCTTAATTTAAAGTTACGTTTGGATTTTTTATTTATGGGAATTAGTCGTGGTATTTGTCTGATATCGTCCATTTTCACAATGTAGCATACGAACGAGAATGTAATTTCTAAAACTTAGCGGAAATTAATCAATTAGTTGCTGAGGTATACGATTTCGTCTAAAGGTGGACGGGAACATGATCATTTTCCGAATTTAATACCGACTCTTATGAAGTCTTTTCATACCAGCTCGGCAGTAAAATTAAATGATTCTGACGCAATGACGCCACCTGGTCCTTCCAACGGTATGTCTGCCTACAATCTAAATATGACAAAAGTGGATAAAGTGACAACATGATTTCACCTCGTCTTCCTCCAAATAGCTTTGGCAAAGAGCATCTTACGAAATGTGCGAGTAGTCGCACCGTGTGTGCCTATTCAGAACATTTACAATTGCGGCAAGATTGACTTTGCCCAATGCAAGTAGTTTGGAGAGCCTCTTACGGCAAGAAACCGAAAAATCTCGCAGTCGCGCAAATTCTGATTGTTGACCAGCGCCTTCCAAGTACAATAAAAGTCCGTATGTTCAGCGCTAGATCGCAAGAGGACATCGGACAACTGGCTTGCTTCAATTCCGATGAAATTGGGGTAAGGGCATCCTAACAAGCTCATCGGCTTTGCAGTGTCCAGCAAGTCCGCTGTGACCAGGCACCCAAACATGTCTAATATGGAAAGATCTATATCAATTATTTCATGGTAATACAAATAACCTTAGGTTAGCTTAGGTTAATCTGGTAAGCCAATAAGCCACGCATATATTAACTTTGGTCTTTCCCGATACCAGATGGAGTTCAGTTGCTAGGTCTAAGAGGCCTAGTCAGCCTTTAGGATGCATGCTCTAAAAAATAACCGTTATATTACTCTGAACCAACGTTTAGCGAGAGTATAAAAAGTAAGACATATTTTAGTAACAATTTCGCATAAATTATCATATTAACTCTACCCAGTTGTGGATATGATACGGTACTATTGAATACCAAAACAAGAAAAAAACGTTAACTATAATACTCTTCACAAGTAGTAAAGGTTCCTCCCGTTAATAAACTTGATTTTGACCGGTAAGTTTATATGGCAGCTATATGCTATATTGATCCGATTCGAACAATTTTTTCGGAGATTGTAGTATTTGCTTGGGCAATAATTCATGCCAAATTTCTCGAAGATATCTCGTCAAATAAACAAATTTTTTATTCCGATCGTCTAGTTTTTATGGAAGCTACTTATATACTATAGGGATCTGATCTCAACTATTTCTTTGAATATTATAGAAATGCTTTGAATAATAATCTGTGCCAAATTTCGGGAAGATAACTTGGTAAATAAAAAAATGTATCTACACAATAACTGGATTTTGATGGATCAGATTGTATGACAGTTCTAAGCCATAGTCGTCTGATAGCAGTGGTTCCAACAAATGAGCAGCTTATTGGTGACAAACGGACGGACACGGATAAATCGAGTCAGCTTATCATGCTAATCAGTTATATATATACGTATATATTTTATAGGACTTCGGACGTCTTTTTCTGGGTGTTACAAACTTCGTGGCAGACTTAATACACCCTGCTAAGGGTATAAAAATTACCAAAAAAATAAGTATGTTTCGAAATATTGCTTAATTTTTAAATAATTACAACCTTAGATATTGTGTTCTTTAATGTTTGCTTAAGAGTAGCTTAACAAGATTCAGAAACAACTGTGCCTATATACACATATGCACTGTGGCAATGCTGGGGTGATAACATAATATTTAAAAACCTGTATGTATGTATGTATGTATTACAGAATTTTTGCGCAAGATGAAATAAGAAGTGAGCATACATACAAATGTTCGCATTATGATTTAAATAATAACAAAACTAAGCTCAATTAATATTGTCCTCTGTGGAGTTTTTTATACAAAATAAGCAAAGTTTAAACTTCATAAATATATAGTAAATATGTATGTATGTATTTATGTAAAATATATCCATATTTATATCGGAACTTTTTTCATCTTGAGCAAATGTGTCGCAACAAATGAACTCCATACTCCATAAATACGTCAATGCAGTATGTCTTTGCTCAATGTTGTTAGCTGAAACTTTATCCGAAAATACTGTTAGCTTTTCAAATCGCAACAAGCCGCGGTTCTATTGAAAACCAGTGGGCTAGACTTTGCAATGATTCTTGAATACTCTTTGCCATAGATAAATTTTAACAATGTACGTTATGTTAAAAAAAATAAGCACTCAGTTAATAAACTGTGCTGAAACAACATCTGTCTTCAAGTACATGCCACATATCCATACATATGTACACAGACGCAAACCGCCGTAAAACGCTTAGATCTGCTACAATTGCTTTGACTCAACTCACGTCCAACCACGCTGCTACCAAATTATTATTTTGTTAAGCTACCCATACATTTTCTTTCGAGCTTGTTGAACGACCGCCCTGCCAGTGCCACCGGCAGCAATATAACGTTTCTCATTGTTAGATTTGCATATACATACATACATAGTATAGATTTGTTATTACGATTCTTACTAGTATTTTCATTTATGTTTTCAGCCCTGCACACGTGTATGTGTGTGTGTGTGCAGCTATTTCTGTCTATTCTACAAATAAGCAACTACTACAATATGTTTAGTGCGAGCGAGTATTTCAGTTTTTCAAAGCGTGTTTACAAAACCTTGAGAAGTGAAACATAAGTTAACTGTATTTTCGTTGACATTGTGAAAAAGCACGTAACGATAAACAGTCTAGGCGCTCGAAAGAGTCAAGTCGAGTCTAGCTGGCTAGCACATTAGTAACGTATGCGCACACAGCCACACAAGCACGGCGTGTTTGCATAGAGAGAACACAGAAATTAAGATGACTGGAAAGAACGCGATTTGAACCAAAAATAGCGAATTTTCAAAAACGTACTGAATATTCAAATACATATGTATGTAAGTACTAAATTTTCATAAAAAGGTACTGAATTTTCAAAAAGGTGTTGAATGTTCGAAAAAGTACTGAATTTTAAAAAATGTTGTTGAATTTTCGAAATAGTACTCAATTTTTGTATAAGTATTGTTTTTTTTCAAAAAAGTACTGAATTTTCCAAAATGTAATTAATTAAAAAAAAAACTGGATTTTCAAAAAAGTATTGAATTCTCAAAAAAGGGTTGAATGCTCAAAAAAACAACGAAATTTTCAACAAAGTACTGAATTTTTAAAAGCGTACTAAATTTAAAAAAAAAAATGTTGAATTTTCAAAATAATACTTAATTTTCAAAAAAGTACCAACATTTCCAAAAGAATACCGGATTTTAAGAAAAGTACCAAACTTGGAGAAAAACTATCCGACTAACGTTCCGTCATTCTGATCTGTCTAATACGACCGGAACAAACCTAGCTGCTAGTGATTAGTTTATACTCAGCACCCTTCTCAATGCACCTCTTCATCATGCACCTTGTTATCGCCTGCTGAAACAGTATCTCTCGTAAATAATTCTCTATTTAAAGTTTGTATGCAATTTTTTTATATTTTTTGTCATTTTATTACAGTAAAATCCAGTTCTGAAATTGTTGTTGCGGTTAATATCAGTTGTTATTAGTGTGTTGTTAGTGCCGCTAGTCTCGTTTGGTTGTTGCGTTCACTGCGTTTTGTTTGGCATACGAGGCGTAACAAGTGCACTAGTCAATGTCTAGGTCAGCGCATAGAACACACAGACACACACACTCACATATTTTTATGTATATACGCGCCCGCATTTACAGTCGCTCATGTTCGTACATAAATATGACAATGAGTATATGAAAATGCATAGAATTTTAGATTGCAAAGCTTAGGAGTGTGTGTGTGTGCATGTGAGCTTGGTTTTGCCTGGATGTGTGTGTGTGCCAGCGCAAGTGACAGTTATGAAAGTGAACTAGTGAGTTCACTTTTTCATTTCTAATTTAATACAGTTAGCTAAGACCGAAAGAAAATAAAGGGAAATTGTTCACGAATTCGGTAAAACCACTTCGGGCAGGGCCACCAGATTAAGCGGTTACATGGGTTGCACGGTTCGAAATTTTTTTTAATGCTATAACATCTCTAGAATATTGTCGCAAATGCTCATGTTGATTCGAAAACTATTTGAAGATACAGCCTTGAAAAGTTGGGCTCTCGAAGTCAGTTATTAAAATTTTGAACACCTTTTCCTCGAAACTGTGTTTTTAAAGTCGGTAGTCGCGCCTCACCGATCTTAATGAAATTTTACAAAGGGTTTCGAAATATAATTTACAAGATCCTGTACGAGGGATGTTTTCAATTACAATTATTACAACAAAAACATCGGATCGAAAAAAATTTAAATATTTTTTGTATTAATTTTTGCCAAAAACAAAATTTTCTGGTTTTGGTTTTTCCTTCGTCCAATACCTACTTCATGGTCTTAATAATATATCACATATGTTTTTATTTTTAAGCAGGCCTGCTGTCAACGACGAGACACTTTTTTCCAAGAACCTGCAGGAAATGACGTCGTAATGTTCGATGGTTCATTTGAAAATTTCACAAAATCTTTGTAAAATATGTATTTATCTTTGAAAAAATATTTTATTTTCTATATGGAAAAAAGTGATGAAAATTGTTCGTGCTCGGGGAAACCCATGTAACCCCTTAAAGCTTTCAATAGCGTCCATCCAAAATATTTTCACATATTTCATAAATTAGTCAGCACAGAAAATATGTGATTGTGAACAGAATATTTTAAGTTTGCCACGAAATTTGAATTACTCAGAAGAAAACGTGAAGAGCTGAGTTGACATTTCCGTCTGTCTGTATAAATGCTAACTACTCCTCTAGGTTTTAAGATATCGATCTGAAATTTTGTACACTTCAAGAAGCTGCTCAATTGTCAGAAAAGCCAATATCGGAACACTATAGCAAATAACAACTAATTAAACCGAACAATCGCAATCAAGTTTTTGTATGGAAAACTCGTTTCCTTTGACAAGATATCTTCACGAAATTTGGCATGATCTTCATAAAAGATTTCTATTTTCATAAAAAGTATTTTTTCTTATTAAAGACTTAACATTCGTTTATACGGTTTCAGATTTACAGATATTACTATGAGAAATCCACCAGTGAAGGCATAGATAGCATCGCAGCAGCCGAAGTTTAACGCTGTTTCTTGTTTTCGAATTGAAATTGTTGTTTTTGTCAATATTGGTAAGAACAAATACGCAGCTAATTCAACATTTCTTCCAGTTGGCAACCCTCTGAGAAATGCACTAATTTTTAACACGATTCAGCATTAATATATTTCAGCTTTTTTTGTTCGAATGGGCTTCAAGTGGGTCAATATATTAACGAAACAAAAAAGAAATATGTGAAACCGAAACACAAAAAATTGTATTGCATATTGGTTACTGCTGATTTTGGGGTCAGCAAACATTGCATATATTCGCGTTTTACCTTCTATCACTATGCAGTACTTCAATGCTTGAATAATAAACAAAAAACGAAAATGTATTGTTTCTTGTGATTAGTCAGTCAAGTTTGCTGGACATAAAAAGGCTTAACCCCGAAGAGTTTGTGATTACTGCAATTATTGCACAATACTTAACAAACCCTTTAAGCATTTTTTTAGCCATTATTGTCGTAGGGAACCAATTGAGGGCTATACTTTATTTCTTGTCAATGTCTCTCCTCTCGTGGCCCAATGACGCTTATATCGCACATTATGTTGCAGCCCAGGCAAGCGAGTCGCCACCCACAAAGACTTTTTCTTTAAACTTACATTAGTAAAATTGTGATCTTTTGAATGATCTCCGGCACGAATTAGTCAATAAGTTATATAAAGGTATTGAATAAGTCTTCGATATGAAGGAACTAATTTTGGTAAGCTCTAATAATGGGGTTTTTAAATTGTAAGACCACTGTAGCATATTTCAAACTGAAATCTTTGCTATTGCGAAAACAGTGGAGCTGGTCTTTAATGCACCTGCAGGCAATTCCGGAGTCAGCATCTACGTAGGCAGCCAATCAGCAATCAAGGCAGTCTCCTCGTATCGCATTTCGGCCAATAGTGCCTTAGGAAGCAGGGTAGCAGTGGAAAGTGTTGTCGAGGGCAATGAAATAGTGAACGAGATTGCCAAAAATGGTGTACGGCTAACATCCGAAAACGGAACTCATGCATTATCTATACGACGATCTCGACAGAAGCATGGTAAAGAAAATCAAAACCCGATGGAACAAGTTACCTGGGTGCAAGACTGTAAAGTCATGTGCAAAACGGTAGATGGGAAGTGCACTAAATTTCTATTGACACCCGATGGAAAAGACTGTATGAACATAATCGAAATACTATCTGATCACCGTTTGGTGTCAGCAGGAAATGTTTAGAATAGATCACTAGGGAAACAACGGAGCAAGACTACGCTGTAAGCATCTGGGGTCCCCACGGTGTGATTCACTAGAGGAGCCATCAATAGTGAGGCCGTAGAGTCTGTTAAAATTCGCATCAAGCGCATGCAGCCTAAAGGATGAATACTTCTCTTGGACCTAGGAACTGAATTCCATCTGGTGTCGCTAAGGACCGAAACTGATGTATGCGTGGCTTATTGGCCTACTGGTTAAACTGTTTATTGTCGTTTCGGTAAGGATCCGGGACTTTTTTGAAAATATAACATAGCCTATATTCATCGGAGAACGCTGAAAGAATTTTTCTAATCCATTAACTAGTTTCATGGCCTATTCAATTCAAACAAACTATCAAAAATTTGATCAGTCTTCTTTATAATACTGGTATAGTCAATATAAGTATGGACTTAAAGGATATAAAGTATAATATAATATACCTATAGTATAACGAAAATTTCAATTCTCCGAAAATTTAAAATTTTTCAATTTTCATGGACATGGCAATCATTTGCAACGATATGTAATAAGTGTACTCACCTTTTGAGAAAGTAAAGATTCACTCCTTTAGCTGAGCCATTATCCTCAATATATGCAAATATCAGCAAACAGCAAATGATAATTCGAAGAGACGAAATAATTATTTTGTATTTTTTTCTTGTTTTTAAATTACATTACGTATTGGTTTTCTATACTTTCATTACATTATGTCATGTGCATTATTTATCCATTGCACACTTGCTATTGTCAATGCATGAATTCGTGTCTGATAACAACAACAGTAATGATAGCGGTCGAGCAGAGATCTCACAGGAGGAGAGGCCGTTCAAGCGGCGCGGCGTCGTGAAAACAGAGGCAATTTCAGCACATGCATATACATATGTATGTATGTATTTGTATGTAAGCGCAAATGTAAATACGTAACGTAGCGCGGTGTGACGAATGCAACGACAACAACAACAACAGCAGTACAACCAAAGTAATAATACGGCAGTGACAGTCGCTTCGGTTGTTTGCTGGTTGCTTGTAGCTGGTGTCTCCGGCACAGGCAGCGGCAGTGGCGGTGGCGGTGGCAGTGACGTAAGGAGACGCCGGAGGTCGTACTCGGCTACACTCTCACTCGCGCGGCGGCAACGTTTAAACAGCAGCACACTCTGTCGTTGACCCCGTGCGATACGATGTGATGTGATGTGATGTATTGATATCGCATGCAATAGTAGGTTTATTGCCCTTGGGGTAGACGATATTTGTACGAGCCGAATTCATTCACGTTATACATGTATGTACATATGTATGTGTATGTATGAACACACGCTATATCGACTAATGATGCGTATATGAGTAAGCCCGCGTAGTTATACACCTTTCTTGTTATTTTGTTTTTTATAGAAACCAATACATTTTAACAAACACTAACACAGTATTAATATTATTTCTTGACTTCTTATCAATTGATGTATAATTACTAATTTTTAGTTTAAGTTATTTGTAGTCACATTCATTTTATGTATGTGAGTATGTACGTATATATTATTTTCATATTGTACAAAATTTATTGCGCGAATTTCCTTAAATTCTTGCAGTTCGCACATATTCCGAAATGCTGATTAATTTAGGCGCACGATGGTATTTTATTGTTGTTATTGTAGGTATTGTCTGCTTTGCATTAATGCTAAAATGAAATGAAATATACACGCATTCAAATATAAAGATCACACAAATGTACATATGTACACATTTGCATATATGTATGTATAATACACTTGTGCATATACATATGTATATATCTCTATATATGTATGTATGTATGTATATATGTTGTGGCTATAGATTATAAAAAGCTCGACTAGAGGTAAACGGCAAATGCATTCACGCTTCCTCTTGCAGTGGCCGTGGCATTCACAGAAAACTTAGCGACGACGACAGTGACGGCGACGGCGACGGCGACGGCGGCAACGCTTTCGCGCACCGCTCAGGGACTCGTGCGCTCGCGTATAACTGCAACGAAGTCGACGTTGATGGCCAACAAAAACAACGAAATATTTATACATTTATTATAAGGCAAAAATCCATGTGTTACGCGCTTGCAGTTGTTGTTGCTCTTGCTGTTTTGCTGTTATTTCATGTAGTTGATACTGATTAACAAGTAATAATGGCGGCGTTGATTATGATTACGTAGATGATGAAGTTGATCGTGCACAGCCCAACCAGCCAAGCAGCCGACTGACTCTGATCGAATAAAGTCTTTTAGCAGTGCTCACCGAATGCAATTGGCGCAGTTGCTGTTGTTGCAGCGGGTGTTTTGTTGGCAGCGGAGAGTTTGCTGCGCGCAGCTGGCAGACTGGCTGGATGGTGGGTGTCAGTGACACCTTCGCATAAGCAATAATATTGCCAAAAGTTCAAAATTCGACGTTACGAAGGCTTTTTGTTGTAATTGTTGGTAAAAAAAATAAGTAAATAAATACCGAAAATTTTCGCAAAATTTCACAACATTGAATTTTTGCTGCTTTTTAGCGCCTGAGCTTTTTAATGACTCAAACTGATTCTAATTGAATTATGGGAAAATTTTGTGTAACTTTTTTTTAATTAATTGATTTTTTTTTTTAATATTTGCTATAAGTTTGCTTTATTGTATTTTAATAATTTTTGAAATTTAGTTTATTATACGTGAATTATATTTTTTATTTTTTTTATATATTTTAATATTTTTTAATTTTATAAATTCTATTAAAATTTATTCTATCAGATAATTTTATTTTTTATAATTATTTTTTAACTATACATATATTATTATTTTTATAATTTTTATTTGTTATTATATTTTATTATTTTTTGAAATATTGTCTATTATATTTTTTTATTTTTCCTAATTCTTTTATTAAATTTTAACATTTTTATAATTTTTGTAATAAATTTAATTTTTATTCATAATATTTTTTTTTTTTTCAAAATATTTTAATATTTTTTTATATACTTTTTTATTTATATAATCATTTAATACTTTTTTTATCCAAAAATATTTTGTGTCTTAAATTTGCTATAAATTTGTTAATAAAAGAAACGCTGAAACTTCACGTTGAAGTTGACTTCAAACAGTCCACATTTGCAGCTTACAATAAAACACACTTCAATAATTCGGATTTACTTTCAATATACACACACGCACTACTTTCAATATTAGCGCTAACCTTTAATCCAATTTTTTTTTTTAATTTTTATAATTTTTTACCTTGTAAAAGTATGCGTTGCAGGAAGGCACCACATTTGTCATTTGTGCAACAGAGCAACAAAAATGTTATTTGTTTACATAGCCATACAACTACATATGTACGTATGTATGTATTTATTTCATAATTTTCTAATTAGAACTTTATTGCTGACCCGTTATGAGCGTAACAGAAAGTATTTGATCACGAGCAGCGCAAAATAATATTCCAACACATCGCGGCTAACATCCAATGGTGACGACACCAATGCGCCATTGGGTCCAATAAATGGAGACGCGTTTAGTGGTAGGTCGCGGTACCGTCGTCGTAAAATTGAAATTGTATTTGCGCGCGACTTTTTTTCTATCTGTTCAATTGCTACCGAATAAGCAATTTAAAAAGCGAAACCGAAAAACAAAAAAAACAAAAAAACGAAAACGATGCGGAACAGTCGTACGAATAGGCGATGCGAAAAAGTCAAAATGTTTCGGAAAACTCGCAAATATCCGGCCGCTTAACACACACCCGCTGAACGAATTAATCCACGTTTATTTGCAACAACCGTCTTTTGTCGCAGTCATAATAAGACTAAACATCTCGCCGAGACCCAGTACAAATTGTCTGCGATTCGCGCGCTTCGCGAAACCCACAAGCAACGGCGACAGTAACATGCCAATGCAATAGCAGTCACAGCAGTGGCGGCGTTAACATCGTGAGCAAATCTACAGAGAAATCAACTCAATGTTGCAGTTTGCACTTTGCGCTGTATGTGTTACATGTAGGAAATGTATGTATGTATGTATGTAGGTTTAACTTTTAGCAGAATGTCTATGCTTGCTCCCAGTGGGGCGATTTGTGCGAGCGTACCGCTGAGCGTGGCGCTCTTCGGCCGTGTCAGTCGAGTAGTAGACGTTGTCGTGTGCGCATACACAATCAAGCTTCAAGTTCATCCACTGAACTTCAAAGCTTTGCTGCCAAGCAACCATATCTATAGCGCTGTGCAGTTACTCGTCGGCGTACGTCGTCATCGACGCCACCTTCAGGTTCAAAAACATTGGGGCTCGAGCTATGTATGTATGAGTATGTCTGTTTTCATTTATTACACGCTGCACTGAAATATACTTACATGTTTATTTTCACTCTCTCTCTCTCTCTCTCTTTTTCACTATTTCTCTCTCTGTGACTCTCTATCCCTCGTTTCATGTCGACGAGCTTATAAGTGAAATGCTCAAGTGAAACAGTAACAATATTTTGAGTTCCGGAGCGCCTTTAGTTCCTCGTATTTAAAAAAAAAATATATAAACCTTTCGAATGTCAAAGCAAGAATAGCAAATAGTTAAGTCCAATTTCGGCGTTACAGTCCTTCTCAAAGAGAACAATCAACGTTCTAAGTTACTTTAAATTTTAGATTTTGTTATGACAATGGCTTGAACTCTCATATTAACGAACTCAATCAATAAAATGCGAGACTAGCCAATTGGGTGGATAGAAGAGGCCAGGCCGTCAGTCAAACCAGGAAGTATAAAATCCGGGGTGTTTCGCCCGTCTCTTTGGAAGCACATGTCTTAACCTGTGGACATGGAGAAGTACTTGGACCTTATCCCTTACTTTAAACAGCTAAAGATGTACTATTGAAGATAAGTGGATCTTATCATGATTATCTTATTGTGTTTGGTTCTACAAAACCATGTTGAAACCAGTAATGTCTTATGATGCATTTGTTTGAAAGAGGACGCTCTGTAAGGCCACACTCGCTAAATACCCCGAACGTATTCTAAGAACTTACTCCGGGTGGTTTTCTCTCTAAGGACATACCTGCGGGGGATATGTGGGTGCAGTAGAGTCACTGGAGAACAAGTAAACCATGACCGACGCCTGTTGTCGCTATCATGTGAAACAGACGTCGCAGCAATTCCTAACAGAAATATTGTGTTATGTGATTGTTTTTGCTTCGCTACTAATCTTACCAACTTGCGAAGCCCTGTCGGTAGCTCCAGCATCCCTCTCAGGGCCGTTGGACTTACTGTGCATCCTCATCGCGATACGATAACAATCCTCTAGGAGTAGCAATCAAACTCCTGCTTCAAGCTAACAAACCAGTTCAGTGTCTTTCGAGTAGAGATGGCTGCTATCAAGGTAGCCGGGGATTTACTATTCCGACGTCGAGGATTTGAATTATTATGAAATAATTGGTATTAACATTATGATATCATTAGTAATAACAATAAGTGACTTCGATATTAAATTTGTTTTGGAGCGTGGTCACATTGTTTGAAAGTGCAGTGTACGATGTTTATTCGAAGTGGTCATCTTTTGTTTTCGCACAAGTTCTCGAACTATTCAGCCATGGATCAATAACAGCATGCACCGTTTCTATTGGTATTGGTGACGCTGTTCGAAGCAAAGATTTTTTTTGAGAGTCGCCAAATTTCTATAGCGTTCTGTAATCTTAACACAAACTTAAGATTGAAGGATTCAAATCCGAACTTCCACACCGCCAATCAGCTGTAGCTATGAAACCAGGAAAATTCCTTTAAAGCCACTGCTGGACAGTTTTTGCCTTGTGTGCTGGAACAGAGTCGTGCTCGAAGATCCAATGCTCTCCATCAAAGAGATTAGTGCTTAAGTGCTTCACCACGGCTTCTAAAACATACTGCTGATACACTATATCAATATATAGCTCTACTGCATCTAAACTACCCGGCGGAGGCGTTGGAGTCGGAGGAGCTCACCGTGCTCCAGGCTCTCCTCATGAAAGAGGTATTCAGAAGTAGTGAATACCCAGCGTCCTTCTTTGGGGTGGATTTGACTGGGGGCTTGTTGCTGATGGGCTAGGAGACCCGAAGGATGACAGGGATGAGGATTTGCCCCTCAACTTTAGTGGCCGTCAACGTGGAAGTTGCCCAGGTGAACCTGCACCACGTGCTCAAATATCTTGGTCTCCCGCTGGATTCCACTTTGCAGTGGAAGCAGCATGTTGATCTGACCTTGGTCAAGGCGACAAAGGCACTAATGGTGTGCAATCGGCTGGCGGCAACGACTAGCTTCAAGTAGCCAAGCACACACTTCTGCAAATAACGGCAGAGGGGTGTGGCAAAGCTAAGGTAATCTCGTCCCAGAGGATGAAAGAGATAAGTGGCACCATACCATTGGTCCTTCTCCCGAGGGACAGCACTACCAAAAAGCTTAACTTCACGAAGAAGTTCAAGGTTACCCTTGGCTGTAAGGATGAGTGGAACGATTCACTCTCAGGCTGCTGCTGAGGAATAGTACAATAAGCGGTACACTGACGGCTCGAAAACGTCGGAGGGAATTGGTGCAGGGATCGCAGGTCCTCGCACTAAGTTCTCCATATCTATGGGAAGTTTCCCGAGCATTTTCCAGGCAGAAGCCTTTGACATAAGTCGGTACATAGAGATAAACCTCCATCGCAACTATAGTAATGAGCGGATAACTATACTTAGCGATAGTCAAGCGGTACTAAGAGCGATATCTTCCTACGAGATCAAAAGCCTACTGGTGCAGTAGTGCAGAGAACGGCTGAACAGTCTAGCGGAACGTAACCAGGGGCACCTCATCTTGGTGCCCGGTTACAGAGGTATAGCCGGCAATGAACTGGCTGATGAGCTCACCCGCTCCGCAGCTTCCACCAACATGGTTGGACCCGAACACTTCACTTAACCTTCCTAGGGACAAACTCAGGCTACTGGTCGCATTTTATATTATTGGACTATATTAATATGCTGGGGCTATGTGAGTTCTTGTGATTTAGGAGAGAACACTATAGACCTAAGGTCGCGGTGCATTATTCGTTTATTAATCTAATCTATATGGTGCAGAGGCATGGACGCTGACAACATCTGATGAGTCGACGTTACGAGTTTTCGAGAGAAAGGTTCTCCGAAAGATTTATGATCCTTTGCGTGTTGGCCACGGCGAATATTGCATTCGATGGAACGATGAGCTGTATGAGATATACGACAACACTGGCATAGTTCAGCGTATGAAAAGACTGTGGCTACGCTGGCTAGGTCATGTCGTCCGAATAGACGAAAACACTCCGGCTCTGAAAGTATTCGACGCAGTGCCCGCCGGGGGAAGCAGTGGAAGAGGAAGTTCTCTACTCCGTTGGAAAGACCAGTCGCGAAAAGAAGAAACGACAGGCGCGCTCTTATTAACATGGCTGTAATCGCGTACACGGTGTCTACGCCAATAAAGCAACTATTTTTTCGGATTGATTTTAGCTAAATCTCCAAGGCTTAGTGATGGTCACAGCTTTGGTTGAAACCGGATCAACATAAACAGTCATTACTTTTAAAACTAAATTAAATTTTTTAATTAAAATAATTGATTGGCAAAAAAATATTTAAAAGTGTCAGATTTACCGGTCCCCACGTTCATAAACCCATATGAAATCACTAAAAAAATTTGAAAATAAAAAAATCAGTAACTGTTTTTTAACACACTATTTATTACATTAATATTATATGTATGTATGTACTTCAGAATTGTGGTCAGTATAATTACAATGCTATTGTAAACAGATCTGGTATTTACATTTATTTTCGTACATTAGCTATGACATTTTTGTCTTGGGAAGGTGGATTAGATGAGTTATTGAGCAAAGCTGTGAGTGTTGCATGCGATGAGCTTAACGTGCTGGGCTTTGCAAGTGGATTTGCATCGCTGGAGCTGGTGGCTATATTGCTGCTGCCAACATTAACATTATTTTTATTGTTTTTGTTGAGAAAAGTGTTAATCGGTGAAGCTGTGCTTGTTGTGTTGGTTGAGCTCATTGCTTTAATACTAGTAGCACTGTTACCGCCACTATTGTTATTCTGTGCGGCAATACCTTGTAGCAGAGCATTTCGTAAGTGACTGTTGCCTTGTGTGCCAGCACCGACTGAAAAGGAGTTCGTAATCAAACCTCGGCTCTTTATGTTTAGGTCCACGAAGAACAGCTTCATCTTTTGTATCATAAATTCGGGCACCGTAAACGTATTCATAATACTGATATCAATATTAGCTTTGGTCCGATATAGTTCATGAGTTTGTTTTAGTTTACACACTTCTTCATATATTAAAAATAGAAAGCGTGAATTGCGATTTTGTGCCGCTATAACATTTTGTGAACTTAACCAATCGCGATCTTCATTGTCGGGCAAGTAACGTATTAGTTCTGGGTGTTTGCTGGCCAAACGCTCTTTGCCATCCGTGCCAAAACCAAAAGCTTGGTTAGCCTGTACATCTAACACAAATTTAGTTGTTACTGAGATGTGTGCTGTATTCCAGAAAATTTGTCTACGCACAGGTGCAGGTGCAACAGTTAATGAGCCTGGTGTCTGTATTTGCCTTTGTTGATTTGACGATGAGTTAAGAATCGTTTTTACATTTCCCGTACCCTCAGGTATATTAGAGGCAGCGCTTGGATTGTTTGTCTGTAGCTGTTGTTGTGCGGCGACCGTTAGTAGTTTTTTGGCGGGTAATTCACTAAATTCCACATGTTTAGGTGGTGGACGTCTGACTGCGAAACGCAAACTGGTTGTTTCACCAACAGGATATTGTGGTGTAATGTTTTTGGTACTAACAGAAACACAAGCAAGCGGCTGCTTTAAAGTGCGATATGGATTATATTGTGCTTTAGCATTCTCCAGTAATGCACAAGACATCTTTTGAAGCTAAGGAATATGATTTATAAGTTGATAAAATATATACAACGTTAATGATAGAAGTGCTTACAATCTCTTCAGATACTACGTTTTGTCCCAAATTCTCCTTTATGTTCTTAAATGCGGGTTTAAAGTATGTCTTCAAGTACCAAAGTTTATTAAAGCATGTAGAAAAGATGAAATTGAATTTTGATTTTTAGAAAATTAGATATGTACTAGGTACCTCCATATAATGTTTAATAATGACATCTATTTCATGGTCAAAAGATTGTTGCACACTAATACGTAGGAGTTCGAGAGAACGCATAGCTGATTCAGCAGTTGCCCCTGTGCCGCTAACTTGCACGGGACAGCTTAAACGTTGTCTCAGCCTTTGTAACATTGTTTCAGCCATATGAGGTGTGGTCACATATTTCTACAAATTAAGCACGAAACTATAATTGAATATAATTTTTGATGCGACTATTGAATTTCACTCACAGTGGAATCATTTGACAGGATGCTGGCCATATTTATAGTATTGACGTTATTAACGCTTGCCAGTGTTGGCGCGATTGATTGTTGTACTGCTTGTTGGGTCGCTTGGCTTTCTAATTTCATTGCTGGCGGACTCGCTACGCTTGTAACCATTGAGTGTGTAGTTTGATTGGAACAGTTGGAGTCATCCGAAGATGATTGCATGCCACCAGGTGACCTATTAGCCTCCGTTGAAGAAGCGGAAGACGATCCAGCATCGCTTAAAATTTTCCAACTGCGTTGAATTACCATGTCCGCTTAATTTTTTATTACCCGTAACACTATGGAACTTCAGATGTAACTTTTACATCACTGATGTGAATTTAGCTCATTACTAACAAGGTATGAAGAAATATGAAAGTTCTGTATCGATATTTTACATCTTTTGCTCTGCTAACCAGGTAACTCTCACATTTATTTACATATACAAATTAAACAGCATATCCAGTGCGCAGTTGCAAACAAACAGCATTTCATCCCCAAATCAAAACAACTTTTTGTGGTAGTTATATATGTATATGTAAATACAAAACAGTAAAAACAGTTTTAAATAAATTGCTATTGCAGCAATTCTTCTTCGCATACTTGAAGACGGTAATATGGTTCACCGATTTCTAATTTACGTTCCTCATTAAGCATTTTAAATAATTCCGCATTGTCACCTTCATCCATATTTTCCTCATCATCAATTTCAATTGTGTCAAGAGAGTCACTTTCTTTGGTATAAGAGCTCTTAGTTAAATGTTTCTGTTTTAAACCTGCTAACTTGGCATCAAAGTCATCCATATAAATAATTGGATCGCTGTAGTCGATAGGTCGTTCGTAATTTTCGTTTACTTCAATTCCAAGTATATCGGGGACCATAAATGCAAAAAGCCAACCGACTAAAGGCGTAGTACCGTAGGTGTAACTGGACTCTTTGTGATAAAACAACCAACCATCTAATCGAGGTACATTTTCTGACCAAAACGGATATCGTTGGAAAGCTTCTGAAATATCAGCAACATTTTCAAAATCATAACGCGGCAGGTACTTAAATGATTTTTTATTATGTGAATTAGTAACACAAAGTTCAGGACATTCCTCGAATTTCGAACGTAACCAAAAGAAACGAAACTGTGCTTCACAATGAACCAACTCTTGATTGCCATACACCAGTGCATCCAATACATAAAATGTATCCTCACCAGCTGAATAAACACAATCCAATATTGTGCTCATTTTACTACCACGTGGACCACTGCCACCGGGTAATAAACTAGGAAAATACATACGCCGACGACCGGCTTTAGTATACATTTCAGTGCGTCCACTATATGTCACAACTAAACAACGTTGTCCTTTTGGACATGGTACCAAAATCCAATCATCTATATTCTCGGGACGCTCTCGTAACCATTCAGATAACTGTAGGGAATACTCTGTACCATCTGCATCTTGCAATGCCCTAGAGCTTTTTTTAATTGGAGCGGATTGTTTTGTTTCCTTTTTGTGGTCATCCGAAAAATCTATACCACGTTTTAAATCCTGTAACAGCAAACGATTCCGTTTCTGCTCTTCCAATAATTTTCTACGCCTTTCCTCCTGTAATTCGGCTATGACTTTCCCACTTTGCTTGTATAAATTACGAAACATCTTTCTAATGTTTTAGTTTTAAAAATATATTACAATTATTAAGCAATAACAAACATTCAATTTAACTCTGACATTTTGACTTTAATTTCGAAAGCACTGTTGCCAACTCTATTTATTTTTGTGTGAAAAAAATTTTATCCGGTACATTTATTAATTTGACAAATTCATAATTTTATTCATTTGTCTAAATTTAATTAATATTATATTTAGAAAAGTATTTGTTTTATTTTATTATATTGGCATCACACTCAAAACAATAAATATACTTTACCCGTTTTTAATATAATTGAAATGAATAGTATGATAAAACATTCCGATTTTCTAAATATACATGGGAAAGTAAATAAAATGGCGACTGAGCATAATTGTAGCAACCTCTAATTCTATTCGAATCATTCTTCATTTCGAAAAGACGAAACTATAAAATATTTTGTAAACCGAGACTTGGCAACACTTACTGTAAATTCGAAATGTCAAATGTAGCCGGTTTAGAGCAGAGTTGCACTTTTAAGTTTTCAATACAAGTTGTAACAACAAGTCACGTCTACTGAAATACCACTGTAAGCCACCTATCGGTTAATTCAGCGGTTAATTACCCCATCGAGCTACCATATATTCCTTTTAAAGTTTCTGAGTTTCAAAAACCCTATTAACAATCCTAACCGAAATTCATATGTACGTGTAATCATTCATCCTTTTCTTAAGCCTTTTGAGTTGAACGATGTGTATGTGTTAGTCTCTGCGCTAATTCTTTCAATGTGTTGGAATTTTAGTAGCCGTGACTTCCTGTTTTTTTTTGTTTTTAATAACCGATATGTAGTATTGGGATCTTTGGTAATTCGTGGACTGATTTCATCCGAAGTTGAAAATTCTTACATTATATACATATGTATATATGCGTAGTACTGACCAGACCTTATTCAATTTGGTATTATGACATACTGTTACCAGAAAAGGATGCTCTCTGCAGATAAAAGTTCTGTGTGAGTTCCAGTCCAAAATGGTAGAACACAAGAACGCAAGCGCGAAGGAACTTATACTCGTATTAAAAAACATATTTTTTATTTATACACTTTAATAATTTGTTATTTTTTCGATCCGGTGTTTGGGATTAGAAAGTTAAAAATTATATTTAATAAAATGATCGGAATTACAAAATAAAAAAAAAAGTGTTGATTCAATAATATTTTTAATTAATCACTTTTAAATACAGTCATAGGCACTGGGGTCCACATATTGAGTATCTGGAAGTTTGAAAAGTTAAATTCGGGATAATGAAATGCACTAAATAGCTCCAGTAGTTATGGAGATATAGGATAAAAAAAGGTGGGCGCCCCATGTCTACTGACTGATTTTGTTAACTGCTACTATGAGGCCCGTTCGTATCAGTCTGACCTATTTATTTAGTGAGATATCGCAAATCGCAAATATCAATTCTCGTCGACTCTATCGAGTACGATATTGAAGTGGTCATGGTGGGAAAACCCTATTCAAGCAGTTTATCAACAGCAAAATCATTCGCCATAACAGCAACAGGTAATAATGACTTGGTCACAGGTCTGGACTATAGAATGGATGCATATGAATCTCTCAACCAAGCTCGCGGAGCTTTTGTCGAGTTACTGTCGATATGTGTGGCGTTGTCCTGTTAAAACCAAATTCCTTTCTTATTGGCTAAAGCAGGCCGCCTTAAATTGTTGTGTTGGGCAGCTAATTATATACGATATCCAGCCTATCCTACAAACGCCTGACTGACAATCCTTGCGTCGTCTCATTGCCATTCGGCCTCAACCGTTTGTGATTGAGGTTGTCTTAAGGGGGAAGCCTACTTTAAAGCCTTGCAAAATTAGATTTTTTTGAGGTTTTTTTGGGACGGAAAGAAATAACGAGTCATGGATCTTTGAGTATGATCCCGAGACAAAGAAGCAATCTCCCTTTTTTTGAGCCGACAGATTGAATCCAAGCAGCATGTACCTCGAAAAAAATCGATTTTTAAAGCTTCTAAAGTAGGGTCCCCCCTTAAGTGACCCCTACTTTTCATAACCACTAACAATCCGCTTGAGATATGGATCGATTTTGTTGCGATTCAGCAGAGATTCGCAGATGACAGTTCGGTTCATAAGCGGCCTCCTACGAAGTGGCGCAAGTGTTTTTTATTTAGCCGGTAATTATTTAAATTTTTTGTAAATTAATGCTTGGGATACTGAAAAGAGGGCTTGGATAGTGCGGCGACCATGCTTTGCAGTCCGTCATTTCCGTTCAAAAGGAATTCAGACAGGATTTTAGCGACACTCCTGAGTAGTTGGACCGTTATGAAGGTTGGTAAACATGTTTGCCGAATCTGGAAGTATCGCAAGAAGACCGTACCATCGTATATTCATGTTCAATAAACAATGACGGCTATTGCAAGATCAATTCGGCAAATACAAGAGTTTCGACTCGCAACTTATCGGCTCAGGCAGTCAGTAAAACGGATAATTCATGATGAAATAACTTATTTCCATACGAAGATCAAATAACAAGCCGGTTAAACCCTCCAGATTTGCCTATTCGCCTTCAGTTTAGATTGAAATGGATGAAGAAGACAATTTCATGTCTGATGAGGCCCATTTTGATGAAATGTAAACAAACAAAATTGCGTATATGGAGTAACGCAAATTCAGAAATAATCAACGCGACGGAACTTCACCTAGAACGAGTTACTGTGTGGTGCGCAGTTTCAGTTTTCCCTTTCCGCTGGCTCCCAAGGCACCTGACCTAACTGCGCCAGACTTTTTTTTATGGGATTATATCAAGGAAGTGGTGTTCAACATAAAACCTAGAAATCGGACAAAATTTAAGCAGTCCATTAAATCGATAATTGAGGGTTTCCTGACTTTAACCCTTCAGGTCGCAAAATAATTTTCTAATTAGATTTCGCATATGTGTGGCTGAGCATGGCGGTCATTCACGGTCCATAATTTTCAAAAATAATTATTAATATAGAATAAAATTTGCTATACAATAAAAAATAAAAAGTTATTATGGTTTGTTTTTGGAGCACGATTCATGCGCCACCCTGTTTGTATCCAACCTTATTTAAATAGTTCCCAACGGATTTTTGTGCATTGATTTCGACAGATGTCTTTCCTGAGCTTGCCAAATCTTTCATATCAAAATTCTCGGATCGCGTGATTGTTTCTTACAGTTTCTAGACTATAAACATTCAGGAACATAAAATATGGCTTGTTTTTTCTGTTTTTGAAACGTGCATAAACCATATTGAGTAAGGAATATATAGGAATGACTGAAAATTAAGTAAGGTATCTTATCTGAACGGTAGAAAGTCAGCTGCAAAATCGCAAATTCCTATGTCGTATGTATTTGGAGATAAGCTAGGTATTGATTTAACTATGTTAGTATTACAGCTTTCCTCCGAATTACTTTAGGAATTTTTCGCGAAGCTACAACGCCAAAAACACCCGATTTAACTAATTTTTGAAAGTATTATTAGGGAACTACGTGCTCAGTAAACTCAGAGGCAGACTAATACTTTCCGTAAAAAGTCAGCCATAGACACTGAAGCCCATATAATCGGTACCTAGGGGTGTAAAGGGTATAGTCCGATTTGGTTGATATTTTACGTAGGTTGCTATATATATTTCTGGACTAGGCAACACTAAGTGTTGCCAGGTGCAATCTGACATTTCCATTGGAAAGTTTGACATTTTTTAGCATAATATCACTCAGAACGTTTTGTCATTTAATCGTGAATTGTTTTATTTACAGGGAATTAAAAAATTCATCTCGGCCAAAAAATGAAATTAACTTGTGAACATTTTCGTGCGATCATTTTTCATAACTTTCGACGTGGATTATCACGACAAGAGTGCATCGATGAACTATAATCTTTGTATGGCTATGAAGCACCATCCTATAGCACTGTGAAAAACTGTTACAACGAATTCAATCGTGGCCGACGCTCGCTCAAAGACGTATTCCGTGAAGGTCGTCCAAAAACAGCCGTTGTGCCAGAAAACATCGATGCCGTACGTGAACTGATAATGCAAGTCCGTCATGTAACATACCTTCAGATAGAGGCATGCCTATGCATTTCTCCCACCAGCATACATTCGATATTGCATCAACACCTGGTCGTAAAAAAGGTTTGTTCTCGTTGGATCCCGCACAATTTGACAATCGCTCAAAAAAAGGCTCGTGTGGATTGGTGTAAAGAAATGCTGAAAAAATACGATCGCGGTGCTTCAAAAGACGTTTATGAGATCATCACAGGTGACGAATCATGGATCTGTGCGTATGAGCCCGAAACAAAACAGCAATCGACCGTGTGGGTCTTCCAAGACGAGCCAAATCCAACGAAAAAAAAACATTTTCGTTGATAAATATGCCTATTTTCATTATTAGGCCAGAAATATATATAGCAGCCCTCGTATTTGTGAGGGGCATGGAATTTTTGGTTTCATTTCATGATGTTCATTTATTTATATATTATAAAGGGAAATATTTATTTATGTATATATTATAAAGGGAAAGATTGTATGGGGCTAGGCGTGGTTGTTTCCCGATTTCGTACTGTAACATAAACATATCAGAATTATATTATGCACCAAGTTGAAATTGTTCGAGAACTTCCTGTGATATAGGATTTCCTCTGAAGATGGACGGTGCTACGCCCATTATCCAGCTTTAAGACCGGCTACTACGAAGCATCTTCGTATCTTCTTGCTTGTAAGATATAAACATCACACTTATTGATCGACGGGACCACGCCCACTTTCAAAAG
This sequence comes from Bactrocera zonata, assembly GCA_037783105.1. Taxonomy (NCBI): domain Eukaryota; kingdom Metazoa; phylum Arthropoda; class Insecta; order Diptera; family Tephritidae; genus Bactrocera; species Bactrocera zonata. Next base: position 230,376 of record JBAWJQ010004588.1, on the reverse strand, counting down.
TTTTCGAACCCCAGATACCATAGACCAAATAACAAATAACATGACAACTCGTATCGTTGTTCTGATAATTTTTGATCTCTATTGCTCAATCTAGAAGTGTAGTACCTGTGTCTCTCCCACTGAGCCTCTGTTTTCTGCTAAAAGTTCCTGTTAAAAGAATTTTGTGCCTCCAAATTCATTGAGCAGGCTGTCGAAATAGGGGAATTTCTCGTGGCACGATTACCTCTTTTAGGCTTTCCAATCTTGACCTTTTGATCCCAGTTGAAATTAACGCTTATTCGATGTGGTAAGTTTCCCGCGATAGTTATAAGCACAAAGTGGGAGTTTAGTAGAAACTACTGGTGACTGAATACATAGTAGTAGAAGACTACCTCGAAGTCTGTGGACGATGGCGTTGGTTTACTGGGAGATCCTTCGCTGACGTGCCTACGACAAGAGCCTACTAACTCATGTGAGGGTTGGTACTTTACTGACATTTACTTCCTTCTGAATACAATATATTTAAGGATCACGGATATTTTTTCCTAAGACTGTATATCTGATTTTAAAGTTTTGTCTAATAGGCTTCGGAAGAAAGCGTTTGTTTTTTCAATGCGCTCATGAATTTGTTTGACTGTGAGTGTACCATATACCAAGTTTTATGGGTTGAAATATGATATAGGAGAGAGTTCAATGGTAATAATTTACACATCTGTTGTATATTGGCACATATGTGAATGCAAGCAGTGCATACCATTGATCGGACCACCGCGGGGTCAAAGGTGGGTTGCAAAAAGGAAGCATAATCGCATAATCTTCGGGTCTCCTGATGCCTTCCGTCTGCTACCCACAGAAATATATGCACATGTTGAATGAATGGAAGCCACAGTATGTATACATAAATGTATGTATGTATGTATTTATGTATATAGGCATACAGATGTACAGATGTAAATATTTTATTTGTTGAAAGTAAAAACTGACAGTAAGAGAACTCGAACAGCCCACATTATAGACGCTTCGCAGTTCGTCTGCAATCCACTATAAGCCGAACGGGCAGCAATTACTACAAGACACACACGCTTCCATCCACAGAAAGGCCGTGCGGAGCACTCATGCGCCAGCCGATATGAAGCCTCCACAGACGTATGCGTGGAAGTGTGTCAAGAGACAGGCCAGCGAGATGGCAGATTGTTATACGTACTATACTCTTCGAAGAATTTACAGCGATTTCCATCGCAACAATAATAAAAACTATTGCAAGCGCAGCAGTGAAATGGGAAAACACCGACAAAACTGGATGTTAATGCGATCGTTGAAAAACTGTCCATACACGAATATACGACTTGCGTGTATGTATGGGTGTGTAAGCGGTCCCATGTGTGTATGTGCTCTTGGATAGCTGTATTCTGCTGTGATATTTTGGAGCAATTGTCAGTTGGAGGACGAACGTCGAAGCTTTTGGTTCACTGTCGAGTTTTTGCATAATAAATATATCAAAGTTCCTTAGTAAACAGTGAAAATAAACTGAAAAAATGAGTTCCGTGGTGAGTACACCAAAGTGGTTATATTATTTGTTGTGTATTTGGATAGTCTGTGTATTTAATAAATAACAAAATTCTCATTCTGCATTACAGGACGAAGATTTGACACCTGAGCAAATTGCAGGTAAATTGTTTTCTATTAATCCGCACCGAATATTGTCTAAGTGTCTTTATTTCATATTTTATAGTGCTCCAGAAAGCCTTCAACAGCTTTGACCACCAGAAAACCGGTAGCATCCCAACGGAAATGGTAGCGGATATTTTGCGTTTGATGGGACAACCGTTCGATAAGAAAATTTTAGAGGAACTTATTGAAGAAGTGGATGAAGATAGTAAGTAAATCTCCGGAATATTTGGAAAACTAGTTAAAATTAGAAAATCCTTTAACTTCGGCTGCACCGACGCTATAATACCTTCCCCAAATGCAAAAGATTCCACACAAAAACTTGATTTTGATCCTTCAGTTTGTATGGCAGCTATATGTTATAGTGGTCCGATCTGAAAAGTTTCTTCGAAGATTGTACCGTTATATTAAGCAATAGTTTTTTCCAAATTTCGTGAAGTTATCCCGTCAAATAAAAGAATTTTCCATACAAAAACTTGATGTTTATCCGTCAGGTTATATGGCAGCTATATGTTATAGTGGTCCGATCCGAAAAATTTCTTCGAAGATTGTACCGTTATCTTAAGAAATAACTCGTGTCAAGATTTCGTGAAGATATCTCTTGAATAAAAAAGTTTTCGCCACGAGGACATGATTTTTATCGAGCTTACTAGTGTTCTAACCTCACTCCAGGAACTCAATAGTGGGTTCAAGCTTAAAAAGAATTTCCCAAAGCCAATACACACATACACATTTATTTGCAATTATATATACATATTTTAGTCTCTAATGCGTATCTTTTTGCCTTCACTCTTCTTTCTAGAATCCGGTCGTTTGGAGTTCGAAGAGTTCGTGCAGTTGGCTGCCAAATTTATCGTCGAAGAAGACGCTGAAGCAATGCAAAAGGAGTTGCGCGAAGCCTTCCGCTTATACGATAAACAGGGTAACGGTTTCATTCCAACAACTTGCTTAAAAGAGATCCTCAAAGAGTTGGACGATCAACTGACCGAGGCTGAACTTGATATTATGATCGAGGAGATTGATTCGGATGGCTCCGGCACGGTGGACTTTGATGGTAAATTTTTAAATGTTTATCAGCAATACAGGTGCCATATTGGCATTCTTTAAGTTATATGCATGTACATGTGTGTTTGTTTTATTAACGGTAAATTGCCTTCATTAGTAGATATATGTGTGTAGTGTTGTGGCACTTGTGGCTATAATTAGGTTTTTATGATCCAAATTTTTTATTGCCGCAGACATTCGATCGAAAGCTTCTGTCATAAGCAACAACAACAGCAAACGTCGTCTATGGGTGCGAGGGCGTTATCCGATTATTTATTTTCAAATGCGTTAATTAGCGTTGTTCGGCTAATTAAAAACAGTCGACATGTGAAAAAACAACAATTGAACAAAAGTTTTTTATGTGAATAATATGAAACGGTTTATAGTGTGAGAGATTTTTGTCAGATATTATAGTTGTTGGCTGGTTATTTTGCAGCAGCTTTTCAAAAAGTTTAATTTTTGTGGGAGCGTTCGCTGGAAATTAGGGGGTGGCGTGCGTACATATGTATGTAAATAGCTACATATGTATATGTGTGCGTATAAGAAAACTTGCTTCCCCACTGTGAATTTTTGGACATATGTTTGTGTGTCTAAGCTAACATGTACTACCTACACACATATTGATGAGCAAAGCGATGTTGGAAATGGGTCGCTTGTATATCATTTCTCGACATAATTGTTTATATTCGATTTCGAAAAGAGTTGAAAGTTGTAAAGAACGGTTGTAACCGAACATTTTAATTTTGCTATGATACCATTCACAGAAAAGTATGTTTTTCATACCAGAACTTGATTCCTATCGTGCAGTTTGTATGGCAGCTATATGATATAGTGGTCCGTTATCGACGATTCCGCCAAATAAGTAAGTTCTTAGTAAGAAAAGAACGAGTGTTAAGTCTCAGAGCGATATCTCAAAACCTGAGGATCTAATTCGCTTATATATAGACAGACGGACCGACGAACAGAAGGACTTGGCATAGTCGACTAAGCTGGGGCAAAAAATAGTACAACTTTGTTCATGATTTTTCTTAATTTATTCTTCAAAATCTGTGACGTTCTCCATAACGGAATCTTCTTTGGCCCTGATACACTTGTGTCGACCTTTTTTCCAATCCTCGAAATAGTTTTTAAAGGCAATTTCCGGAATAGCTTTCAATGAGCGTAGCGATTCATGTTTAATGTCTTCAATTGTCTCAAAACGGTTTCAGAAATCACACGAAGCTAAATCAGGCGAATACGGTGGTTGCGGCATGATATTGATTGAAAATTTGGCGAAAAAATCACGAGGACTTTATGCAATATGCCACGGTGAATTATCGTGGTGCAAAATCCAAGAGTTGTCGGACCATAATTCCTGCCTTTTTTCACGAATAGCTTCGCGTAACGACGTATAACACTCAAATAGTATTCCTTGTTGGCAGTTTGGCCGCTCGGAAGGAATTCGTAGTGCACCACACCTCAATAATCTAAGAAAACGGTCAACATAACCTTGATTTTTTATCTGTTTTGACGTGGTGTTTTCGGCTTCGGCTCACCTTTCTCACGATATTCGGGCGATTGATCGTCTGTTTCCTGGTCGTAAGCATAGATCATTGTCAGTTTCATAACATTGTGTAAAAGTGGTACAGACGTAAACGCTGTTCATTTATTAATTTAGTGATTTTGGAACCATTTGTGCTTTTAACTTTCTTAGGTTCAAACGATCTTTCAAAATGGGTTTCACTGATCCTGCGGAAATTCCAACGATGCCAGTAAGTTGTATGACTGTTTATCGTCGATGCTCAAGTTTATCGTCGATGATCATCAGTTGACGGTCCTGGACGTGGTTCGTCGTCAACGCGTACTCGACCCTCTTTGAATAATTTGTACCAAGCAAAAAACTTGCTTGCGACAAACAATTATCACCATTCTAAATGTTTCGGCACCAGAAATTTGATACCGCACACAAAATTTTATGAAACTTCTTTGCTGAATAATTTCAGGCATCGTAAAAATCGCCGAATGCACTTTATGTGGTTCAGAAAAATAAGCGTTTTCTAATGATTACTTTGACAGTCATATCCAGCCAGAAATCCGCTTTTTGCGCGAAATTTGAACTAAAAAGACTTACTTTGATTTGCCCACAGTTTCCGAAGATTCCTTCTGGGTGTTACAAACTTCCTAACAAACTTAATATATCTAGTTTCGGGTATAAAAATTTTGTGTAGAAAATTAAGGTATCAATTTTCATTATTCGACGAAACCGTTAAGGAATTGCAATCAAATTTGTTGCCTTATTAACTCATATCATAGGTCATAGAACCATTTAGTTGTATTACCTTGTTTTACTCCATATAAGCGATGTTCATAATCAAATCAACCCAAATCATTTGAGTATGAGGAAAAAGTCAACCTCAGAATCGGAAATATTTATATTACGGATGTTTGTAATTCTTACATTCGATATTGTAAATAGGGGTAGGACTAGTATTGATCCGATTCTAGTAACAAAAAAAAAAAATATATATTCTATTTCGATTATAATAACATGGCATATTTTCACTATGAATTACAATAATAAACTTCATAAATTGACCGATAGTTTGGGTAAAAAGACAGCTTTGCCTATGTGTGGACCATATAGTCTGTACCTGTGGACTTGATTAGATATTGTCGGATTTCAACTATTTTAGACGCATTTTTACAATTTAATTTGGTTAAAATTGATCGAGCCTTTTCTGAGACATATTAATGCACCAAAAGGTGGGCGGTGACATCGCCATTGCCTAAGCTTTAAACCGATATCTTTGCAAACTTCAAGTATAGTATTAGGTTAGTGAGTTATCGTGCTTATAGTAGTTTTACCATTACGGAGCTTACTTATGTGCTATATATGCTTCTCGCCTAGCTGCAATAACCAACTTCTTATAGTGTCGAGGAATATACAAGGTGCGTTCCAAAGTAAACAAGACTTAAAAAAAAAACAGAACGAATGGTTTTTTATGGCAAATTTTATTCAAAATAGTCTGCTTCAATATAGCTTTATGCACGGTCCAAAAATATGTTGAACGAGTGTTTTAGCTCGTTGGCCGGTATGACCGCCAGTATGCTGGTGCAAACCTTTTGAATGTCGTCTACGTCTTTCCTTTCATGGGCAAATGCATTTTTTCGAAAAGGAAGAAGTCGCACGGTGCCATATCAGGTGAACACGGAGAGTGGTTAATGGTTAAAATGTGATATTTGGTCAAATAATTGTCTCTCGAATGTTGGATTCTGAGCAATTTTTGGTCGTCAGTCAATTTGTGCGGAACAAACCGTGCACACACCTTTCGTAAGCCCAAATGTTTGGTCAAAATGCGATAAATCGATGTTCTGGAGATGTTCAATTCCATTGCCATGAATCAATGATGATTCCGGCTAATTTTTGATGAATTTACGCATAGTTTCGATGGTATTTCCGGTGATCACGGATTTTGATTGGCCCCCATGTTGATCGTCATTTATTTCCGCACGACCACTTTGAAAACGTTGAAACCACTCGTGTACTCTGCTACGGAATAGGAAATCATCGCCATAAACTTATTTCATCACTTGATACGTTTCGGTAAACGTTTTGCCGACTTTAAAACAAAATTTTATGTTGACTCTTTGTTCGAAGCTCATTTTCGCACCGATAACACGAACATACTAACTCTTAAAACGCAATAACTTCACTTCCAATCAATGAAATGTCAAGAAATTCTCACTGGACAATCGATAGAGATAGCAGATTCTAACCCACCAGTCGACATATGGACGGCGCTAGATTCAAAAAGTCCTGTTTACTTTCGAACACACCTTGTACATATACTGTATATCAGACAGACGGACGGATGAATGGATTTCTATTCAACTCAATATTCGCAACATTTATATATAACACATATGTACAAACTCTGTATCTATCTCGGTTTGGTTAAGATGCTACTAACAACCGTCAGGTGAAAACAAATATATGAACACTCTGTTTCGGAAGTTTCAAAATGACTACTATTAATTAACATCGCTGAAGATTATAAAGAATTAGAATTTCAACTGATTGTTCTTACTTTTTTTACAGAATTCATGGAAATGATGACCGGGGAATAGATCTAATCTACAGATCTAACATGCCCTCAGACATATATCTGTACTTCCTTACATAAATATATAAAATGCTTTGTTTATAGTTTAAGAATATATCTTCAGCTGTAAAAAATCGGGCCCTGATTCGTGATGGGTATTTACCGTGTCTTTGCATTATAAAATTTCATTAATGAAGTATGAAATGTACTATGTACTTACATATGTATATATAAATACGTGTATATGTATTTTTCATATATGTAAATGTATTCAATAATCGTTCTTTATAGCCATTATCACAATTTTACACGCGTCCACAAATTGCATACATACTTACGCTTAACTCTGTTACCAAAAATTTTGCTCATAAAATAAAGTATTTAAATAAAAAATAAAAGTAAAAAAAAAAGAAATAATGAAGAGCTTGTATGAATTTCAATGAATAATTATTATTTTATAGAAATGTTAAAATAATACATAAACAAGTAAGGACGAGCTAAGTTCAGGTGTTAGCGAACATTTTGTACTCTTGCAGGAATCAAAGGTAGGGAAATACTTTAAAGTGTGAAACCAGTCATATAGAGTAAAGTCAGCCGAACGTTTGAAAATCTTGATATTAATTATATGGGTGCTAGGTCAAGTTTTCGCTTAATTATCTATCTATTTTAGGCACAAAGATATACTGTTATGAGTAAAACTTGCTCTCTCATTTTCATTGGAAAAACTCACATATTGGCCGATATACTCGTATGCAGTACAAAGTCACCCGGAAGTTCGAGAACCTTTATACATAATAGGTATATGGGGGCTCAGGTATATAAGGCACAGAGTTAATATTGTCAGAAAAGGTTTTTCTCCGAATTTCAGTTGACTATCCCATACATTTCCTGATCGGTAGCTAGGGTCTTGAACGATTTTGGTTGGATGTGGGTAATTTTTGGTCATAAGGTGGCATACTTTAAATAGTTTATTAGTGCAAATTTGTATCCCGTTATATTAATTGCTTCCTGATTTGTGTATTGGAAGGTGAAAGAAGTAGAGGAAGAGCAAGACCTCAACTCCTTGGAAAGACCAAGGGGAGAAGGACCTGGCTTCGCTTGGAATTTCCGATTGGCGCTACATAGCAATAACGAGAAACGACTGGTGCGCTGTTGTTAACTTGGTTATAACCTTGTAAGTAGTGTCTACGCCAGTAAAGAAGAAGATATAGGAAGTAGACGTGGTTGTAGTCCCATTTTGACACTGTGACATAGGAATATGAGAAGAATGCTACGCATTAAAATTAGTTGGAATCAGTCGAGCAGGTTCCGAGATATTTAATTTCACCAAAAATGGGCAATGCAACGCCTATTGCCCAATTTTCACACCGCCTACAATAAAGCCGGTAGAAGTTCTTAAAATATTTCAGCTTAGTTTGGTTGTTGTAGCTTTACTTGTTTAGGAGATATGTATATTAAACTTGTTAGAGGGCTGGGCCACGCACACTTCTTTAAAAATGTTTGCCCACAGATGTCCCCTACTAACTGACCCATCTACGAACGCGTCCTTTTCTTTTTACTAGGGAACGCGGGTACCAAGTTTCATTCATGCCTTATAACAATACTTACCGTAGCTACAAATTCGAGAGAAGTGAGGAAACGATTCAACACGAGTGTGTCAAAATGATGTAATTTAGCGCTAATTGAGCCCGAAGGCGTGACACTCTTAAATGCCTACCTTGCTATTACCTAAAATTGAAATCTTTCTATACAAGCACTTGATTCGGATCGTTCAGTTTGTATGGTAAGCTAAATGCTATAGTGGTCCGATATCAGAGGTTCTGGCAAATGAGCAGCTTCTAGAGAGAAAAGGACGTGTGCAAAATTTCAGATTTATATCTCAAAAGCTGAGGGATTAGTTCGCGTATATATAGACAGACGGACGGACAGCCATGCTAAAATGACCAACTCATCATGTTAATCATTTATGCCATATGTATATGTATATATTTTATAGAGTCCCGACGTTTCCATTTGGGCATTACGGACATTTAACGAACTTAATATCTCCTGTTCTGGGTAAATAACTCCGTAAGATTGATATCAAATTTTAGAAACCAAAAACCATACTTGTAATTTTTGGTCATAGACCATCATAAACTCACATAGTTTCATTACTACCATTTGTGCTGCCCAAATTGTATTTATAGTAAAATCTGCATAATCCCCAGAAGAAATCATGGCGAGACTCGTGAATTTGTACGTTAAGAGTAGAACACCGAGGGGTAAACTGCTAAAGACCCAGCATGCCTACGGCAAATGCAGGTCGGTCGACATTACTTTTCTCAACATCGAGGGGTCCTACAACAAACTGCGGCAGGAAGCGGTCCTTGAAAGTTCGAGGTGGAATGGAACCTCAAGTTCCCCATATAAAGTTTTTTTTTTTGCGTCAGAACGATCGGTTTGGTTGTTAATTACCCCCTTAAAGAACTCGAGGAACGAGGCTGTAGGGTTACTTGAGAACTTTCGTCAACGGTGTTGTTTTGGATCTAAATCGTAGTTAAGTCAATAATGTTTTATAGTGTGTTCGTCTAGTGGGTTTGCATCTGCGGTGTACAGACGGACTTATTATTATAGCATAGTCCCTGGTGAATAGGCGCAGTGAACTTTTTAGGGCTGGGTCATAGCTAGGAGGGAAGCTAGGAGGGGTAGTCTTCTTGAAGGAGATGGTCTCTCCGTCAAGCTTTAGACTACCGTAGAACTGTAGTGTCTGCTACTTACTGCTCCGAGGTCCACTCCTTACTCCAACAGCAAGGCAACGATTCTAGCATTGAGCGCTCAAAGGTTGCGCTTCTACGTGTGTCCATCCTCACTAGATACAGCTACAAGCTGCTTCGGTGACAGACTCGCTTGATAGCAAGAAGGAGCAGCCTAACCTTGCTCACATTGGAACGGGAACGTTTGGATCCCTGTTGCCATCTTGCGTACTAACACTGGATATAAGAACCTCGTCTGCGACAGGCAACTGGCCTAGAGTAGAACGTAGGCGATCTACTGAAAAAGAGAGAGAGTAGTCTCTTAGCAAAATTCATCTTGCCGCAATCAGGGTGTCTTACTGAACATTGTCCATTAGGCCAAAAGCTTAGATGAGGTTTAAACATTCAGGCTTTTTCTCCTTCTTTGTTCAGCTTATGCAAGACTGAGGTTGCAACATCTCTGCAGTTATACCTTCAGCGAACCGGGAGACATAACCGAAACAAACATTAGCCCCTCAACAAATTTGTAAGCGGTTGGTATAAAGCGTTCCTTTGATGGAAGAGGATCTTTCAGTTTAATTTTGTAGCAGTTTAATTTTGTAGCAGTCCTGGGTACTACAACGGACTGGCTATAAGCCGTTCAAGTGAGATCCCTATTAGGATCGACCATTCAATCTCTTCTTTAACTAATATTTAAGGACCTAAAATTTCACATTAAACCCAAAATGGCCTACCCACTAAATGAGAACATGACTTTAGTACGTACATATGTATATTCTAAGTCATATTATGAAAAGTGTTTCGAGGACTGGAAAAATTGTTGGCATAAGTGTATTACATCTTGATAGCAAAAAAATAAGTATTGATGAATAATTAAATATTTTGCGTTTTATTTGCAATTTCTGGTACTTTTTGCCACAAACTATTCTTAGCTATAATAACCCTAAATAAACAGATAACTTGATAAAGTTACATTATAGCATTGTATATGTATATCTATACTTATGTACAAATATATGATCATATCAATATCAATATTGGCTCCACTGCGTGTCAAATCCCCCCGGTGTTCGTTTGTTTTATTGATAACGATAATAAACTAATAATATTTAGCATACCATAAGTAGTATGTCTCCATAGACGCCGATGCTATGCTCACGATGGCAATCGTGTATGCGCAAGAGTAGTTCTTCGATGGCGACTCGGGCAAACTATTGGCATTATACAATTAAATCATCGAAGTCTTATCACGCGCCAAGCTTTGGCTCATTTGGAGTGTGAGCCGCTTCACAACACGCGCCGGAAAATATTTTGGTGTATGGCCGACAGACTTCGGATATATGTGTGTGTGTGTGCCAAAATACAGTAGTCGTTACATATCGATGTGCTCATGCTCTTATGTATGTATGTATGTATGGCGATATAGCGGATTCTAATGAGTCGTTGTGTGCGCGCCGCTTTACGCCACCGCCACCATCACTGCCGCCCTCACGCCGCTGCAATCAACACCACCACCACCACCACCTGTTGAGTGGTGAAGCTCTTAGACGTTTTATCGGCTAACATGCTCTTTCAGCTTGGCTAGCACACACAGCACGCTCGATACGGTAATTTTGTTTTGCTGTAGAATTTGTATTCGCAATCGTGGCCAGAAGCTTTGCGGCCGCTCATTTCAAGTCGCTGCAGTCAGTTGTTGAACACATTTAGTGCCCGGTTGACATTCCGCGTGCATAGCTGTCGTGAGCTTATCAGAAAGGCAGGCTGGCAAGCAGGCAGGCGCTTTTTATACTCGTTCGGGAATTTTTGCGGTTCAATATACCTGTATTATTAGCGGCTACAATATAACGATTATAAATCAATTTATTTTCGCGTTTCAAATGATTTTTATTTGCTGTGGCTAAAAAGTGATTATTATTCAGCTTTAAATACATACACATACATGTGTGTGTATGTATGTACTTACAAATAGTACTAACTTTAACAAAAACAAAAGAAAATAACGTTAAAATAACCGTAAACAAAACAAAACATACAACAGTGAAAACCTCAATCACCATGCCACAAAGGTACGTCCAAACAACACACATGTCTACAGTGTTTAAGTAAGGTATTAAGATATTATTAGTGATCCGGTACGTCCCCGGTGAGTCACAGTGTGATTTCAGAAAAGAGGTCTTTCCCAAGAAAAAATAATCAAAAAAATACCAAGCAAATCTCGTCTTACTTCGTATTGACGCAGACATCGACAAACATTCGCAAATATATATGAATATGTATATAAATATATTATATATGTACATCCTTACATATGAACATGTACAAAATTATGCCATACCATGTGTACCATATACAGATATACTGCAGGTATAGGCTGATATGTTGAAATGGCTTGCTTTTATACCCTGAACAGAGTATATTATTAATTGGCCACTGAATCCAATTTTTGCCGGTTTTCAAGCTTAAATCGACTGCAATTTCACGTTCGATATTCGTACGGAGTTCATCAATCGCTGCTGGCTTGTTTGCATAGGCCATAGACTTGACGTAGCCCCACAGGAAGTAGGCTCACGGCGTCAAATCGCATGACCGAGGCGGTCATTGACTGAGCCACTTCGTAAGATAACACGTTCACCAAACTAGATTTTCAATAAATCGATTGTGGCATTCGCTGTGTGACTTGTGGTGCTGTCCTGTTGGAACCACATAATGTCTCAGTCTACAAAATCCAGTTCGGACCAAAAAATATTGGGTTATCATTGAGCGGTAGCAATATCCATTCACAGTAAAGGGCCGGTCTTGATCATCACGGAAGAAGTACGGCCCAATGACGCCTCCGGACCATTAACCGCACTAAACTGTAATTTTTTCGGGATATAATGGTGACTCATTGAGTACATGTGGATTGCTGCCTGACCAATAAGGCATATTTTGTTTATTGACGAAGCCATTCAGCCAGAAATGAGCCTTATCGCTGAAGACTATTTTTCGATGAAAATCCGAAGCATTTTCAAGTTGTTGCTCAGCCCAATTCACAAGCATACGACGATTCTGGTAATCAAGCAGCTACAGTTCTTGCGTCAATTTGATTTGTAAGGATTTGTAGACCAAGAACTTTTCGCGAAATTTGTCACCACGACGCCACAGATATGCCCAACGCATTAGAATGACGTGAGCGACTGATTTGGGTGTTCCTCAATATTCTCGACACTGCGGGCACTTCTTTGTCTAACTGGCACGGTAACATGATGTACTGTGCCTGTAGATTAAAATTTTTCCACTAGACGCTCAATTGTTGAACGACCCTAAATTGGACGTAGCACTTGTTGAGGCCACTGACTCCGAGTTTCGGTAGTAAATTTTAATAATATCGAACCCTTGTTGGATATCTTTCCATGATGAAATGGCAAACCTTACTGAAGAGAAATGTCAAAAGAGCTGGGAAAATATGGCGTCGTTTGCTGTCCCTGTCGGTCTACTTTTGTAGCGTCGCTAAAACCCGTTATATAAATGATCAGCAGGACGAACTAAGTCCATACCGCCTATCTGTAAATATGCAAATTTAGAGCATTCTTTTGAGATCTGAGAACAATAAATAATAGCTGGAGAATGCGGTGGATGCGGAAAGAATTCGAAGCCCAATTTTTGGATTTTTGCTAACGTTTTCACTAACTTGTGGTAAAGTGCATTGTCTTGGTGAGAAAGCAGTTTCTTTTTCTTCAAAGCTGCTGTTTTTGGCGATTTCGTCTTGCAAACGATCCAATATCGCTATGTAATAGTCGCTATTAATGGTCTTTCGTTTTTAAAGGCAATCAATAAAAATTATTCCATGCTCATCACAGACGTTAAAATTTTTCCAGCCGACTGTTGCGTTTTTTCACGCTTTGGAGCGGGTTCATCCTGTGCAGTGTACTCGGGTGACTGTCGGTTGAACTGCGGAGTGAATGGTAGTTCATATAACGATACAAAATCTCGGTTTAATTTCGCTTGAACATCTCCAAACACTGCTCCGAATCATCAACACGTCTTTGTCTTTGGCCAAAAGTGAGCACGCGCGGTACACACTTTGCACAGAACTTTCTCATACCTAGATAATCGTGAAAGATATGATGAACACATTCAGTTGATATCTTTAAAGTGCCTGCTATCTCGAACAAGCTCATTTTACGGTCATCCAAAAATATTTTGTGGAATTTTTTGATTTTTTCGTTGGTAAAAACCTCTTTCGGGCGTCCACGGCGTTCATCGTCTTTGGTGCTGATGTCATCACATCTAAACTTAGACATACCAATGGTTGATTTTTGGGGGGTAGTTTTTTTTTTTGCTTCAACTGTATTTTTTCTCTTCAAAAAGCAATATTTTATCAACACGCGAGATTTCCTTTTTGGCAATTTTTCTTCCACAATAGTAAAAGCTGCTTCACTCAAAATGATATAATCCACAAACTAATGATCCAACAGTTGTCAAATTTATACTGACGTCTTTTGAAGATTAGGACTCTCTGAAAATTACATGGATTTAATTGCAGTATCGTCATCTAGGCGTCAGGGCGGGGACCCTTCAATTGACTTTTTATGATATGTATCTTCAAGGCATTTGGCATGGATTATTGTCCAAGACTGCGGTATTTTCGCCAAAGAAATTGTTCAGATCGGCCCATAGCATATGGCGGCCATACAAACTAACCAATCAAATTCCAGATTTTGTGTGGAATTTTTTTTTATTGGTGTGTAGGGTATTATGGCTTCGGTGCAACCGCAGTTAATGTTTTCTTTTCGTTATTAACATGCAATTAACCGTTGGGAAAATTCAGTTTTACTAGATTATTTTATACTTCATTCATACAAACTGGGGCATAATTATTTTACGATGGTTGTAGCTATCATACATGCATACATTTGCGCACCTGTCAATATGTGTGTATTTATTTATGGCTTTTTGTCACTAAACAATGTTAGCAAATATCTAATCCACGGCCGCCCTATCGCAACAGCGATCATATGTTCTTTTTGTTTACTGTTGTGTGTTGCGTATTTGGTTGACTTTAAGTAGATGGTTTTTCTTAGCAAAAGTGTTGACAGTTGGGACAGAAAAGATTCCCTGATAGAAATGTTTGTGCTACGCAAACAAGCAGCCAAGCTACCGGATGGTTGGCTGTGCTATTGTATGAATGTATATTTATAAGTATGTATGTATGTATGTATATATGTTGGTATAATAATCGCATTTATAATTTTTGGTGTATAATAAATTATCCAAATTTAAACACAATCGATTATGGCAGCTCAATTTATTTATTTATAATTTTGCTCGACATGACAAATGGTTATAAACATACATACATACATACATACATACATACTTATATATGCATACTCCCATACATATGTGCTAACTATGTACAACTTGATAAATATTATATACATATTTATATGTATGATATATCTATTATATGCATATGTGTGTGTTACTTTCACAGCTTATCTTCTGCTGTCTGGCATATTTCTGTATTTTGATGAGAAAATTTCGTTAATTAAAGTATTGAATTATCACTTGGCTGTTTACCGGTTTGTTTGTTCAAAAACCATTTAGTGAAGGTGCGAATTATAATCTAACACAATTATATAATTCGAAATTATGGTGTCAAAAAGCAATAAATTAAGGCGGTTAATGTGCTTCATAGCCGAGCAAAATGCAGAGAGACACCATATAAAGTATAATGTAAGTGTGGCCTAAATATCTATGTACGTATATGGTAACACTTCGCGCTTCTTCCGATTTCACTTCGCATTTGTGTTCCACTTCTGCCAAATGTAAGCAAATAAATTGTTTTCAATAAACAGAATTGTGATTTTTTTTTTGTACTTGTGTCACATGTTTTCAGGTCAGCTTCAGAATTTGTCACAATTTTTATACTCGCGCAACTTCTTACATAGAGTTCAATGGTTTTGTTTACACGACGGTAGTCTGTAATACCATAAAAGCTTAAAATTGTATAACGGTATAAGTTGTTTGACAGATCTTAATGTATTATGAGCGACTTGTTCAATTTTGAAGAATCAAAAGAGTAACCTAATCTAGACTATATACGGGTATTTCTTTAGACTGAGGTTTGCAATGAGCCAATACTTTTTAGGCGCTTGTCTTTTTGACAGCTTTTACTTGCTTCATACTCAATTTGTGTTGCCATTTCATAACGAATAAACTGTCTTCGGAAAAGAACATAGCAACCTTCGGTCGAGGGTTTTTTGACGATATTTCGGAGGTTGCACAGAGAAAACTTTATGTACTGATGAATTTCATTGGAAGCACGCGGTAGTTCAGAGAGAAGACAATATAATAAAGAGATTTAAGTCCCGGTGGTTTCACATTGAGTCTCCTAAAGGCCTAGGTGCGTCGTCCGACAGCCACTCTGCTTACCTACCTACTCGGGAAGAACGTTCGGTGAATGGACCCAAAACGAGATGGCTACCAATCCCGATTTTTACAAGAAAATATGAATATGAATAAACAAAATTGTCACATTTGGGGTGTTGATAAGCCACAATCCATTATTGAAATGTCGTTATATCTTCAAGAAGTCACTGTTTGGTGTGCTCTAGGAGCAGAGGAAATCATTGCTACATATTTTTCCGAAAATGAAACCAACCATAATGTTACAGTCCATGAAGTTCGTTCCTACGACAGTCGGGTCTAAGTAACCGAAACGGACCAGTATTTTTATCCAGCAACTGACTTTCAACTCGGCACCATTCCTCAAAATTACTTCAATAATGTTTTCTGCCGCTGTCATAACAACAACAACAACAGTCAATGCAGAACGCTACGTATATAGAACCTTGATTAATGACTTTCTCGTGCTTGGAAGATGTTGCTGTGGACGGCGTTTGGTTCCAAAAAGGCGACGCTACAATCCATACAGCCAACGAAACAGTCAATTTATGCACACATACTTATTTCGAAATCTAAATTTTATATCGAACAAACCTGCAGTCATGTTGACTTTATTAATTGTAACATTATTTTGAATATTGAATTTTGAACTTTTTATGTTCATGCAATTTGGGCTAGTATCCAGTGTTTGGTTTCGCCCGAATTTCGACCTCTCTTACTTCTTTTTGTTATGACTCCACACCGGTATATATAAGAACTTATACAGTATGTACATACGTATGTATGTATGGTATGTACATGTACTTATGAGTGTACAATCAGTGAGCTTACTTTAATTGAGGCTAATAAGCTTGGCTTTGGCGCAGAAATTATGTGTATTTTAAAGTTTTGTTAAGCGGTAAATGCTATTATCTTAACGCGGAAACCATAAGTCGTGCTTACACGTGCCTATCCGCAGCAAGCTCACCGTTTAAGACTGGAACAAAGTGTACATACATATGTATGTATGTACATTGGATAATATTATGAAGACTTGGTTTGCGCATTCGACGCATTATCTTCCGGCAATGAGAATTTTGTGCACTGTGAATATTTTATCAACTTTCTGCATTCATCGGTCGCTATTGGTCCAGAATCTTTAAACAGTGGAAGAAGTACTCAGAATAACAAAAAACGTTAACTTCCGTTACACCGAAGCTTTAATGATCGTTCAGTTTTTATGGCAATAATATGATACTGTAATCCGATAACGGCATTTCCGCAACTGGTTCATGAGAAAAGGACGTGTTCAGATCGATACTTCAAAAACTGAGAGATGGTTCGTGTTAATATAGATAAACGGACATGCTCGATTCAGCCCGTCACATTGATAATTTATATACCTCATCTGTGAAAATATTAAGTCAGTTCCAAGAACCATTTCCGGTTTCATTTCTTGCAACATAAGTCAGTTATTTTCCTTTGTACCGTTGTCTTATGAGTCTACTTTAATTCTAAACCAGTAAAAACTCAGCCCGGATGTAACCGAAGATTTTAAACTAAGGTGAGAAAATACTTTCAGATGTTGGCAAAACTTTAGAATAAAAAATGTTGTTTAAGAATTGAATGTTCGTTTTGCAATGAACCATCTGGATCTGGAATGATCATTTTAAATTTTGGCTTTACTCAAGTAGCCTCCAGGATATGCTTCCCCGCGATTTTATAAAAACAACTTACTCACCGACTGACATATTTGGAATAAAGCCTTCTAGAGTAAATGAAATCCTTCTATGTGGAATTGGGGATCTGTAGTAATTCGTGAACGGTATTATACGTGCACTTAATTTGTTAAAAAGTCTCACATATTGATCGATATATACGATCGATCCGGGGTTAGATCTCCGAAAAAAAACAGCCTTTGGATAAAGTCCGGGTAAATTCCGGTGCGTAAAACCAGCTGTTGTAGGGATTGCGCAGCTTGACCACCTCTTTGAATGCCCTGCCAACACTACTCATCTCAAGTTATACTCTAGTTAACCGAGGGACGCTCTGTTTCTTATCTTGAGGAAAGCCATAATAATAATAAGAAAACCGCCAAAAAAATTTCTTACATAGAAAGAATACACATAACAACATTAGGCCGAGCTTTAAGGTAGTAGTTTGGTAACTTGGGTTCAAAAAATCGAAATTTTTTTTTACTTAATTTGAAAATATGTCTTGAGAATATAATGTGAACATTTCAGACAGAAATTCGAAATATTTCGGGAGTTATAACGAGTTTCCTAGAACGCCTCGGAGTCCTCTCTCTCGGAGTTGTGGAACTTTAAACGCGTTTTTCTCAAAACATTGTTTTTCTGGTCGGCCCGGGTCCCAACTTTTTTTTCTACTGAAGCTATTGCTTTCAAATTTTCTACACACTTATAGTTCTCGTCGGTAACGAGAATTTATTTCACCCCTCACTTTTTCTTTTATAACCCTTTCTTTGCTAAAATAAAAGGACTTTTTTTCAGTCCGCCATTTTGTTATTCACTCTTGAAATTTAACTTCAGTAGTTCCAACCAGAATGACATGTCTATAGATTAAGAATAATCAAGAATATTTGATCAGATAACACCAAGAGCCAAAATCACCCCGTGCATTTTTTTTTGAGGTTCCAACTTCGAGTGACAATAATAATAGTAATAAAGTATTAAATTTTTTCAATTAATTTTTTTTTATATTTTCAATATGTAAATAAAAACACTGTAAATATTCAAGATAATTAATTTTTATTTTCCTATAAAAAACCAGCCTCCAAAGAAGTCATGAAAATAGGCATAGGTTACCAGACTACTACCTTAAAGAATCAATAGTTCAAGAATAATTAGCAGTGATAATATCTGTCTTCATTTAAGAGATACATATGTATATGCATATTGCTTTTTCACATACATATGTAGGTACATTAACAGATTCGCGTTTGAAAAACTATTTAATTGATTACAATCTAATTGTTCGGCGATTATCGTCGCTCATCGTGTTTAAAATCGTTATCACGAATAGGGAATTATGATATTAATATTTCATTGCTAATTACAAAAAAATTAACCTTAACCTTATTTTCAAGACTTTTTCTTCTTCTCGATCTAATACCTCTTTGAAGAGCGGTCGAAAGGTTTCTTAGGTCTTGCTTATATTCCAAAAAGAACCTTGTAAAATGGGTTGCTAATTATATTTAGTTGACGAAGACAGTGCTGTTAATATATTCGTTAACATAGACTCTGACGCGAGGAACTTTGAGAGGTTCATTTGCAATTTCTCTCCTAACACAAATATTTTGTATTATAGAAGAGGAATTTCTTAAAAATAATGATGGATATATTATATGTATGTAAGTATATATCTAAGCGGATAAACAAATTATGGGTTATACTTTAAAAATTTGCCATAATTGTGATAGGTGGCTAGTCAGATCAATCTTTTATTGGTCTTCACGAAGTCAACCCCATTGCCTTTAAACTTTCATGTGACAGACTCAATAAATTCACAAGAAATTCACAAAAGTTTTAATAAAGTAATAAAATATTAAGTAATTGGTACGGTACCTTTCAGTCCAGTTTCAAACGCTGTCGCTTTTTCGTTTTATGTTCGGAACACAACCCTGGGCAAAGCATATTTCCGTACGTATGTATGGAATGCATAAACCACGGATGAAATGACATTCGGATGCACCGGAGCTAGAATTTCTTTGACAAATAAGAAACATTTTCTATACAACAATTTGATTTTGATCGTAGAGTTTATATACCAGCAAAAGTCGTTCAATCTGAAAAGTTTATTCGAAGATTAATTCATACATGTAAAATTTCTCGAATATATTAGAAATATAATATTATCATTACCAAATATTGTAAAATTGTTACCTTGTTGCAAAATTTTCTCACATCTGATCATTTTATGAATTACCAACCATATTAATAGTGTACACAAATTATAAATATAATTTTTATAACGCTTTCGTTAAAATGCTTGAATTTCGTAAATTGAATTTATAGATCTACAAATTGGAGTTTCACTCGAAATGGATTTACGAATCGAAAGCCGCAGCGCCATCTGCCGACTTTACCAGATTGTATGCTGCCAGCTGATAACGATTACAGCAACAAAGCGAAAAGCAGCTGGCTACGTCAAAAGATGGAAACCGAAAAGGAGGAAGCCCGAAATTTGGTAATTTAAATAAGTTAAATAAATCGAATGACTTTATAAATAAATAAATTTTCAATATGGACACGCTGTATTCACATTAATGGAACTGATTTGCTTCGATATTTTCAGCAGGTGGAATTTGAATGGGTGCTGCGCGAGGAGGTGCATGCGATATTAAAACAATTGAAGAAGATATTGGTCGAGTGTGCTCATCGCTTTCCTGTGCCGCTGTATGCCAATGAGGGTAAAAAGACTGAAAAATACATAATGAAAGTAGCGCCAGAAAAACTAAGTGCCATTGTGACTCTTACGGGTGATAGCATTACTCATGCAGTAAATTTGCCATTGTTACATATTTATGAATCATATTTAACGTGTAATCTTTTTAAGGATATAAGCTTTAAGCTGGCGCGACCACCGCATCAACAGCAGAAAACTTGTATTAACCAAGACACGCCATGGAAGTTGCAGCAAGTGCAGGACGCAGCAAATCATCTACAGCAAGCAATTAACCACATTGATGATGTAGATGCTACTTACCATTTCAAGTGATTAATATTTGCTTGCTGATTCAAATAATTCTTATTAAAATATCATGTCTTATTTTGTAGAACATCTAACGAAGTTATGAATGTTGTAGGCAACATACTAGAGGCATTGCAACGTGCGCGCACCAGTTTGGTGATACCGAAGAAGAAACCTATCGCCGATCTGATTAAAAGTCGCAATATGGTCAGTTAAATTTTCTTAAATAAGACAGAATATTAAATTTTAACATTTTAGAAAGCGCTTGCTCCCAACTTATCCGAAGACTTAGCCGTCAGCTTTTATCTTCAAAGTCACAAATTGATTATGGCTGTTTATCAATTAATTACTGTGCAGGGTACAATGCGCTTTGACTCATGCCAAGCGGAGACAACCGTGCAATGGTTGAACGACGTAATGCCAATGCTTTGCGCCGGTCTGAAGCTGTGCCAACAACTTAAAGACAAGGTAAGTTTTATGTAAATAATTGGTGTGGTTTTTTAAAGAAAGTAAATTGATAGAAGAAAAAACTTTAACTTCAGTTGCAACGAAGCTTTACTAACCCTCACAAATAAAAAATCAGTTTCATTTTGATTGTTCAGCTTATATGGCAACTATGTGCTATAAGGGTCAAATCTTAACAAATTTTTTTTCGGTTATTGTGCCGTTGCCTTAAGCAATAATTCATGTCATATGTTTTGTGAAGATATCTTATTAAATAAGATAGTGATTTTGATCGTTCAGTTCGCATGTTGTAATGGTCCGTTATCGGCAGTTCCGGCAATGAGCAGCTTCGTGCGGAGAAAAGTGCCTGTGCAAAATTTCAGTTCGTTATATCAAAAACCTGGGACTAGCTCGTGTATATACGGACTGAAAGAGAGACGAGCGGACGGACACTGCTCAGGGTCTAAATATTGGAGAAAAATATATATAAATATCTACGTAAACGTTCGCTAAAGTTGTCTGTAAAATTATTGTGCTTGTTTAGCACATTTTGTTGTCAACCGAGAGGTTCTGTCAATGCCATATACTAATTTATTTGATTACAGAAGAAATTATTATTATTTTAACTGTAAAATTATTTACATAAATTAAATCTTTCAGATATCTGTGTTCTCGGTGTATAAGGATTTTACTGTTGAGTCCCGTCCACCATCGGCGCTTTCCTATTGACACTCACAAATGTCAAATTGACAGTTTCAAATATGATAACAGACAAAATATGCAAAACATTGATAGGATTTAGCGTTTAATTTCAAAATTGCAAAAGTTTGTCAATGTATATATATTTAATGGTTTGTAATTTTCTGTTTGCACAAAAATGTACGAAAATGTTCGAATATTTTAAAGCATTTATTTTATGCAATTACGTACAATGGAATACAAAGAAGAAACAAGAAAGCACACACAAATCACTCAAAGTGCCTAAATGATATACGTACTTAAGTATGTAAGTCACCGTTATTTAAAGTGGCCTGTAATAATATACAAATTTGTATTGGTCCTGGCATTGCTAGCTTAATTTAGTAATACTATTCAAATTTTATACATACATATATCCTTTTATTAAATTCTTGAATTTAGTTTAATTTATTTTAATTAGTTGATCATTTTTAGCCTAATCCTAAATTTAGTTTAGTGTTATATTACTATAATAAATACCGTGACAGTACTTACAATTTACTCGCTGCCTAAAGTTATGTTTTTTAAGAAAAAAACAAATGCAAATATATGTCACATAGCAAGTAATAAATATTCTGCTTAAAGTGCAGCGAAGAAGATGTGCAATAAAGTCGCCTTTATATTCTGCCTTAATTCTGCGTGAAATCTATTTCGTAGAAATAATTATTATAATTATGTATTTGAGAGTACGGATGCGAATTGTAACTACTATTACAGTGAAAGTATTAAAATATACAATAAAAAAACCGCTAAAGAATAAAGTCTTAATATTAGTTTTTATTAAAGGGCGGTTGGTTAAAATGTTATTATGTTTAAATGTACTTACTCCTTAGTACACAGAGGTTGTTATAACATATGTAATCATAAAAAAAAAAACAAGGAAAACGTTGACTTCGGTTGCAGCGAAGCTCGAAGTACCGAATACCATAAAAGAAGTACAAAAGATTCCATAAAAGAAATTGATTTTGACTGTTCAGTTTGTATGACAGCCATATGATATATGGGTCGATCCGAATAGTATATTATACCGTTGCCTTGGACAATAATCCCAGCCGAATTTTGTTAAGATATTCCGTTAAATAAAAAAGTTTTCCATACAAGGTCATGGTTTTGATTCTTCAGTTTGTATGGCAGCTATATGTTATAGTTATCCGATATCGATGGTTCTGACAGATAAGCAAGTTCTTGAGGAGAAAAAAATTTCTGAAAAATTTCGGATTGATATCTTAAAAACCGAGGAACTGAGAGACGGCATGACTGAATCAACTTAGCTAATCAGGCTGATCATTTATTTTATATACACACATATTTTATAGGGTCTGCTATGCTTCTTTCTGGTTTTATATACTTCAGGTACCCCATTCAGTGTATTTTTTGTATTTTTTTTATTCAACAAGGATGAATATAAATTCTTCCAAGTAAAATTGGAAATTTTTGTATGTATGTTTGTTGTTCAGAGTCGGCAAAATGTTTTTTATGGCATTATTTATTGCAGTACACATAGACCATTATCATCATCCAATAAGCGATCATAAACTAATAAGCGACTTTTAATGATTTTAAAGGCTAATGCAGAAATTTTTATATTTTGAAATGTCGTTTGTTAGCAATTTGGATTAGGGTAACTTTTATTATTATTTCACTATTATTAGTCTAGGCCAATAAAAACAGAATGTGACTTAGCAATTCACGGAAGCGATACTACTTGACTGTGGCATTTGATATATTAGAAGTGGTAATAAATGCTAGCTACTTAATACACCTTTAATCAGACACATAATTGACGAAAGTCAATATTTACTCGGTAGCCGTGAATATAAAAACATTTTTTTTATCGATATATGGACGCAATTAGTTATAAATAGCATTAAACAATTGAAAATAATTAAAAAAATAATTAATAATAATTTTATATTTAATTAACATTTTAATTAATTTTGATTTCATTGTTTTTGTTATCTCGAAAATCATAATTAAAAATAATTAAAATTGTTACTCCCAGAAACCAGATTGAAAAAAAGTTTAATTACAAATACCAAAATGAAAAATATGTAATCCCAAAAACCTGAAAAAAATTTTTTTAATCCCAAATACCGTTTTGAAAACAAACATTTTTTTACAATTTGGTAATTGAAAATTAAAAAAAAATTTAATTTTTTTTTTTCGCGTTTGCAACTATTCTTTATCCATTTTTATTCTAGCTTTTATTTTGAAAAATATTATTTTTATTTGTTACCTCAATTTTTAGTAGAAGTAAGTATTCATTACTAGATAAAAATGAAAATTTAATTTCTGAAAATATTAGGCCCAAAAAAAGATTAAAAGTTAATTTTTAATTCCAATTAATGAATTAAAAAATTTAATTACCAGCTTGTAATTAAAAATTAAAAATATAATTTTTTTTTTAATTATTGCAGTCTATTTTATTCCTTTCCATTCCAGCTCTTAATTTGAAAAATATTGTTTTTTATTTGTAACTTCATTTTTTAAGTTAAAAAATATGTTGTAACACAGGGGCTTGAGTTATAAACCAAAAAGGTGAATTGAAATTCCGAGCGCCTAAAAGTATGCATCGTAAATGCAAAAAAAAAGAGAAAACGGATCACCAACGGCTTTGTTATTTCAAAAACTTTAATGAAACTACCAAATTACCATCTAAGGGCCGTTTATCCTCAAAAATGAACGAAGCTCTCTACTAAAATATGGCATATCTATTATCTTAAGAAAGACATCGAGTAAAATGTTCCTTCATAAATGGTACAACAAGTTCTCCATAAATTTTTGGTTCATGAAATACATTGGTAAAATTGATCACGCAACACCCACCGTTGACTGATTTTAATGAGCAACTACACGCACCTTGATATTGTAAACATGGTGGTAATGGAGTATAGTCATGCTTTTCGGTAAGCAGTTACAGTGGAGGGCTATACCCAATTCCCATTCCTGAGTCTTCGCCACACCCCTTGTGTAAGATGGGGAAGCCAAACCGTGAAGAGAGGAAGTTTTACCGGAGTCAGTCACTCCAACATATTTGAAGTCTGATTGCAGCATCTGTTCATCAGAGGTGTGACTGCGAGAGGGCGTCGGTCTTGAAACAAGCGGCTTGATATATAAATGTGTATAACACTATATACTACTCGAAGGTTGTGGGCTGTGTTTGGAACTCGCCACGTAGAAATCACTCCCATTGAAAAAGAAACAACAGCCTCGGATGAAAGACCCCACTTTTGATGACGATTACAGCAAACGCAATAAGGACAAGCACCTGGAATGTCCGGTCTCTAAATTGGGAAAGTGCCAGATGGTTGATGACCTAGTAAAAGCAAAGGCTGATATTAATGCCATCCAAAAAATGCGATGGACGGGTCAAGGACGGAGGCGAATAGGTTCTTGTGACATTGATCGCTGTCAAATAAAGGGGAGCAAATTCGGTTTGGGATTCGTGGTGGGAGAAAGACTCAGTCGTCGAGTCCTGGCATTTACACCTATGGATGAGTGTCTAGCCACAAACCACATCAGAGAAAATGGCGAAACCTGACCTCCAAATGGGTTGAGACTAATTGAATTCACAGGGGCCCGAAATATGATTATCCGTTGTACTATATTTCATCTCCGGATTCAAAAGTTCAAACCAAGACCGATTATGATGTGATAGATGGCCGACATGTCTCTAGCGTCCTTGACGTGCGTATGTTCCGTTATAGTGTAGATAAGCCCCCACCTCTGTAGAGCAAAGCGCGCCCTTCAATAAACACTGGGAAGATACGACGTCGAGAAGCTACTATTATAGACGACGAATCGGTTTTCTACTCGACTTGCACCCCTGCTCTCTGAGAGCATTAATCAACAACTCCGTATAAGGGAAGTATGGAACGGCATTTCAAGCTCCTTACATACAGCTGCCAGTGAAACCATTTCTTGTTGTAAAGGTCCAAAGCACAGCCAGAATGATGAGGACTGTCGTTTCGCAGTGGAGATAAAGCCAACAGTCTATCTCATTCTATGTTCGATCGACCTCAAAACGAGCGGGGAGAGATAGGAAGCGTTCCCACGACAGTCGGGTTTAAGTAACCGAAACCGACCCGAATTTTTATCTAGCCAAGGATTGTCAACTAGTTACCATGCCCCGAAGTTACTTCAGGAATGTTTTTTACCGCTACAACAGATATTGATGGCGTATGGCGTCAATGATATTAATCCTGTCATCAAATATAGACTCATTGTTGTAGAGGGTCGCGCATTGGCTCTTATGTCACTGTTGACAGTCATAATTTTGAAGTCGTGCATAATTTCGTCTATCTCGGAACACCATTATCACCAACAACAATATTAGCCTTAAAATCCAACGCAGAGTCACTCATGCCAACTGGTCCTACTTTGGGCTGAGTAAAGTCATCTCCCGACAAACAAAGGCCAAACTCTATAAGTCACTTATCCCCGTCCTGCTAAATGGTGCAGCGGAATGAACGATTATAAAATCTGATGAGTCGGTGTTACGAGTTTTCGAGAGAAAGGTTCTGCCGAAGATTTATGGACCTTTGCGCATTGCCCACGGTGAATATCGCATTTGATGGAAAGATAAGCTGTACGAGTTAGACCTCGACATTTACATAGTTCAGCGAATTAAAAGACAGTGGCTACTCTAACTAGGTCATGTTGTCCGGATGGACGAAAACACTTCAGCCCTGAGAGTATTCGACGCAGTACCCGCCGTGGGAAGCATAGAAAGAGACCGCCACTCCGCTGAAAAGACCTGGTTATACTTGGAATCTCAAATTGGCGCCTAACTGCGAAAAGGAAGAGCGACTGGCGCGATGTTGTAAACACGGCTATATCCGCAAAAGTGGTGTAAAACCATTTTCAGTTCATTTTCTATGCTTACTACTATGGGTACGAGGGTTTCTGGTTGCCAATGGATCGAACTCCATGAAGTACTGAAGTTTAAGCTAATTTTAACATTGTAATTAACACAAGGTTTAAAGTTACAACTTAGTACCAGTTTATTAAGCACTTTGCCACAAAGTTTACTTAGTTATCATTTTCTTAAGCTGAGGGTTTTGGAACAAAAATAACGGTTGTTCGTAATACTACAAAATATCGAATCGATTGTCGGTTGTTGCAATACTGTAAGAAAATAGTATGTCAATGTTAATTCATTACTTTGGAGCGCATTTGTCGCTCTCTCTCTCTGTTGAATCAAGAGCAGCTTTAAATAGCTGGAAAACAAACCAGTGGAGTGTAAAAATTTGGATATGCTCACATGTAAAAAACTAGCCACACATACCACCATCAGATAGACGACTCAAGCGCACTCTCGCCGATGCTAAGTCATTTAAATACTAAAACTATGGATTGAGCGCAACATTTATTATACAACGGTTCCGGGCCATGGCTATAACCTAGAATTGTTACATAGCTGTAATGCAGTCGACGCTCAATCAGCTGGTTGGTCCATTGTCTGACTGGAGAAACGCAACATTGTTGTTAGCTTAGCGCAGTCGTTTTCAGTTGTAGACAAGCGTCCAAGCGGCTCGAACGTGCAAATTTAAACGAAGAAAAGTGAAGTTTTGCTAAAAGCTCTGCCCAATCATTCAACACTGTGCTAAAAGTGAATTGTGCTTTTAAGTTTTTATTACAAGGTATGTAATTTTCAGGGGTACACATAAAGTTAGTCTAATTCATGGATCAAAACGGTCGTAAGATAAACTATTTTAATCTTTTCGCGCTGAAGTAATGCCAAAGGGCAATGTTGAACGCCGCTTAATGGCTTGGTTACGTGAGGAAAACCGGTTTGGGAGACATAGTATAGACATACTACGTAAATGGTTTTGTTATGTATACAATGTTGCCGTTATCAAATCACAAACTAACGTGTGCGTGCGCATGTGCGGTGGCTCACTTTGTTTATGTTTGTGACCTTTTCGTTCTTTGGCCCTGGCCAAGTTTGTTGGTTAAATGATGAAACATATGGGTCGAGATTTATTGCCAAAAAGTCTCTCAGGCCATGGAGACGGTATGTAAACATAGCCTCTTAATTGAAAGTGAAAATGTGTTAAAGTGAAACTATAACGCAATTCAAGTTTATAATGTTGAGACTTATTAGCACTGGCATGACTGAACATCAACTCGTCTAAGATTACCTACCGATCTTTTTTTTCCGCTAATGCTAACATAAACTTTGCTCAATTGGCGAGTTTTATAAGTGAATGTTGCCCCTTATGAATGGAAAAATCTATTTGAACTAAAACATGAATCGAAGTGGGATTGTCCGCATAGACTTTAGACTTAACATATCCCTACATGAAAAAGTCTAACTGTGTTGTATCACACGATCTTGGTGGCCAATCGTGAAATTATCTGACACCAAAGTACTCTCTCAATAAATCCATTGATTGATGCGATTTGTAGGAATAGGCGTCAAATGTTGTCGAGATCACGAGTTTCAATTTCAGGCATCAACTAGTTCGTTATCATCAACCAAACTTATTTTTCCTGGATGAAATGGCAACTCTTGAAATTTTCAGGTTGCTCTTCGTCCCAAATGCGTCACTTTTGCTTTTTTACATACCCTTTGAGCGTAAAATGATCTTATCGCTGAACAAATTTTGGCTCAAAATCTTCTTGGAACTTTTCCAGTGCCCATAGAGTGAAACGATGTCGCTTGGGAAGGTCGAGCGGCTTCAGTTCTTGCACAAGCTGTATTTTGTACGTTTTCAATTTAAAATCTGGACGTAAAATGCGCCAAGTCGTTCCATACGTCAGTCCGCGTTGCTGCGAAGGGTGCCGAATCGACTTCCATGGTCTTCGTGTACACTCTCAGTTACGACCATTTACATGGAGGGACAGGCGGCTCTTAGTAAACTTATTTAGCAAGGATTTAAGCTCACTGGCGGGTCAACTCCACTAGTACATAAGTTGATCTGTTTTGTAAGCAGAAGAGGAAACTCTCCAGACGAATGCGAGACAGAACTAAAACCGTGTCTGCAAGGACAACTCGAACAAATAGCTCAAAATAAGTGGAAATGTACAACGAAATGCCGGATAGAAAAACAGATAAAGTTTCCTTTATATTGATTGTTTCGTTGGCTGTATAGCATCTAGCGCCGTCCTACTGGAAGCAAAGATCGTCAATATTCCTTCAATTCTGGTAGGAAAAATTCATGAATCATGTCATTCGGTTTTAATTCGTGCACGAGTTGGATTTTATGAGCCCGAAAAACAAGATTCCTCAGCAAAGACTTCCATAAAGTGGATGGGCACATCTCCGATTCTTGCACGCGTTTGCGGATGGACTCATTTGGGTCTTCTTCGATACTCTGCGCCACAACAGCAATAGTGTCTTCGGTGCGATATGTACGGCGTCTCTTAAACTTATTATTACTGGCGATGAATCTTGGATCTATACTTACAACCCGTAAATAGATGATCAATCGCCCGAATATAGTTACAGATGAGCCGAAGCCGATAAAACCACGTTAAATTAGATCGAAAATCAACCATCCCATCGTGAACATTCATTCTTGTATAATATTCGATCGAATACACCACGTCCTGCACGCAGTGAAGAACATAGTAGCTGAGAGTGTATACGAAGACTGTGGAGAGTCGAATCGGCGCCATTTACAGCAACTCGGACTGACGTATGGAACGACTTGGCGCTTCGCTCTATGGGCTCTTAAAAAGTTCCAAGAAATCCAACATCTTCGAGCCAAATTTTGTTTAACGATAACACCCATTTCTGGCTCAATTTCAGAACTTGGAGCAAAACAACACGCGTGTCAATTACTAGAAATGCCAAAGAATGCTCTCATTAGATCTGAAGTTTCTATGTTTTGTTCTTTAAGAAGTATTCAACCCGGAACTGGATCACGATTTAATGTCCTATGTTCATATTCAATGTATCGAAGAATTTTAGAGTCGTCCATCGTTTGTTTTTAGCCTAAGTGGGAAACTTAATGAATTTATCTTTTTCCACCATTGCAGAAATCGATACTATGACGTCAACGGGTGAGAACGCAGTGGAGGAAGTGGTTTTAGTCACTGGCGGCAGCGGCTTTATCGGGCAGCATTTGTTAAAATATCTCTTGCGCGAACAAAAAAATTTGGGTATCAAAGAAGTTCGCTCTTTGGATATAGTGCCCTTTGAGAATAAAATTGGTACGACATTAACTAAATCAACAACAACAACTTGCTTAGTAATCACATTTCATTTTCCAGGCATCACTCACATAGCGGCGTTGAAGACCTTTGTCGGAGACATTTGCGAGCCAAAGTCCAGCACTGTGCAGGACGCCTTCAGAGATGTAAATTGTGTTTTCCACTGTGCCGCCTTAGTCAGCATTGAGTATCCGCCAAATTTCAAGGAGTTAGATCGTGTCAACGTGAACGGAACCAGCACAGTGGTAGACTTATGTGTGCAGCATAATGTGAGAAGGCTAATATACACCAGCTGTGCATCGGTGTGTCTGGTGCCATTCAAAGGCTACAGCACTTTCACCATCGTCATAAATCAAACTGAGTCAAAGGCCAATACGCCCACTTTTAATGCGCAGGAACCGGCGGATTTCGACAAATCCTTCCTGATTCCTGGCTATTCGTCGTCGAAACTGCGTGCTGAGTCTATTGTGTTAAACTCGAATGGAACACTGCTTAGTAATCAACGAGGTAAGCCTTCATAACTAATACTTTTTTTTGTTACGTAATTATAACTCTCGAACTAATCTCGTAGACTATTTGGAAACTGTGGCCATTCGTCCGCCGCTCACTTATGGCGAAGGCGATGAGAAGTTTGTGCCCCGTGTTTTCGAGTACCTGTCAAGCCGTGGTTACAGTTATCCCCGCATAGCCGGCTCTGGTGGTAAACAACAGCTCGCTTATGCTGGTAAATCAAATAGTGTTATTTACAACAAAAATATGGTTTTTACTAAACCACTTTTCATACTCTGTCGACATAGGTAACGTGGCTTGGGGTCATTTGTGTGCCTACAAAACACTTAAGGCGACTCCAAAAGCCATTGCCGGTCTGCCGGTGTTCGTGACCGATGACACGCCCATCAATGATGTGACCAGATTCATACAAAAAATGGCTTTGCTAGGTGGAAAATTCAAGATCAATTTGACCTTATGGTATCTGCCGCATTTCCTTTTCTTTCTGCTCTCCTTCCTCACCGAACTGTTTGTGCAGTTACTTTATCCGGTAACGAAATTCAAACTGACATATTCACTTCGTGCGATTGCGTCCTTCACAGCGTCGGTATTGATGTTCAATCGTCTGCGCGCTTCGATACATATGGATTATGTACCGCTAGTTGAGCCGGAGGATGCTGCCCAAGAAAGTGCGCGCTGGTATGCGGAGTGGTGGGAAAAGCAGCGCTCGAAAAATAATGTAAAATCCAGCTAAACCCGATAAATCGGGTGTATTATATGCAAGTAATAATACATATACTTTTATGTAAAATAGCAAAAATTTTTTATATCTTGCCCTAGATAAGCACGAATTATTAAATTTGTATATTTTTAAAATACGTTTTTTTAAAGGTATGGTTAATTAAAAAATTGTTTTTTTTTTTTTACTGTTATAAAGCTTTGTATTTTCTTAAGAATTTTACGTACTTAATACTTGTGGGCATACAATTTCCTGACCTTTTGAGGACAATTATACCAATAACATTGACGTGCGCCAGCAGCTGTACACTCTTATAGAAGATTGTACCTTCTCGATTAAGTTCTGCAGTTCAAATTATTTTCTCCAAGAGTAGATTGAAGAAGTCGCATGATAGGGAGTTGCCTTAGCTGATGCCTTGTTCGGTATCATACGGCTCGGAGGGGTCTTTCCTGATCCTAACGGAGCTTTTGGTATTGCTTAACGTTAATTTACATAGCCATACTACCAAATTCAGACAACGCGGCATAAAGGCAGCTCCTTTCCGTGCGGTCAAAGGCAGCTTTGAAATCCACATAGATGTGGTGCGTGTCGATCCTCTTTTCACGGGTTATGGCCAGTTGTTGATTTTCCAGGCGAGATAAAGTCCAATCAGTTAGTTGGACGTGGCACCACCTACTTTTCGTGAAGTTTAATAT
The DNA here is from genome assembly GCA_037783105.1 of Bactrocera zonata. NCBI lineage: Eukaryota > Metazoa > Arthropoda > Insecta > Diptera > Tephritidae > Bactrocera > Bactrocera zonata. Next base: position 198,524 of record JBAWJQ010004588.1, on the reverse strand, counting down.
CTCAGAAATTTTTATCAAGAACGGTTCATAATATTGTTTTGTCACATTTAAGTTACAGCAAGTCATACTGTCTATATGACACACTTAAATCGAAAAAAAATGAAAAATCGTTGGCATAAGTGTATTACATCTGGTGGGGATTACTTTGAAGGCGACATTGTAGAGTGTATGGTAAACGAGATGCTTCAGTCTTAGCCTGGACAAAGCTGGTCAGTAGAAGAGAAAGTGTGTAGATATTCTTATCTCTTTTTGCTCCCTGCAACTTTAACTTTCGTCCTCCAAAATCTTTACCCTCACCATGTGAGTGCTAATTGGGCAGTGTCCACTTAGGACAACTATCATTGCATCCGTGTAATACTTGAAAAGAGCTAGTGGTTCTATAGTTATTTTTTGTCAGAAGGCTTTGGCAACTCCGCAAGTGCTGGCTGCTCACGAAGCCCATCGATCCAGCGTCCGGTCCGAGTGCAGGAAGGCAGGGGAACACTTGCTCGTTCCCATCTTGATTGGATTTGAATAAGTGTGCCCTTTTTTAAAAGATTATCGGCTTTACATTTTCCGAAAACTCTGCTGTGTCCAGGCATCTAGGCGATTTTAATATTGCAGTAGTTTGATGAATAGGTCATGTACTCATTGACTAGCTTTGAGATCATTGTCAGCGAACTCAAGGCTTTAGTAGTTCTGTTATCGGATGGAATGCATAGCTCCCTAAAGGAAGCCGCACTTCCTATGAGTACATCTGCTGCTATCTTCTTCTTAAAGAACTCTACTGTTGTCTGGCAATCTGAAACAAGGGTTGATTGAGAGCTGCCACAAAAGACTCTTTCTCCATCTTTTCTCTTGAGCTTTGATTTATTCATAAAAAAGCTTATTGCGCCGTTTCTCTTGCGACCCCGCCACACACACATATGTATCTCTCTATGATATGTGCGAGACCCTTAATGTGACAGGGTTCCCGAAAGCTGATGCAATCTTCGAAGTAGTACATTTGCCGTACTTCTCATTTCCTACAAGGTAAAGAAGGAATCGCCCTGCTAAGAATTAGATTTGAGAAGAGACAAAAGGTCACCGTGCGGAGTGGCTCTATTGACTTTTCGTAGTACTCGTGCGCTGCCCCACTCTGATACAACAGTTCTGTTGCAGAGAAGAAAGATGCTTAAGGTTCGATTCGACCTCAAATTTCTCCCTCCAGGCATGCCACAACGGCGTGCAGAGCAGTGTCTACCGAATACACTTGCTGTATATAGTAGCTGAGCTTCTAATATCATGTCTTCAGAGTCTTCAACAAAAACTAGGAGAGGTTACTAGGTCTGAAATCCGTGGCATTAACCTAGGAGCTCTTTCCTGGCTTCGAGATGAACGCAAAAACACTTCTAAATTTAAATTTCGGTCGAAAACCCATTTATCGAAATATTTTTTATTGCGTTCAGAATGTTAGAAAAGGCCTTCGGTGATTGTTTGTCGCGAGAAAGGGTTTTTGATTGGTACAAATTATTCAAAGAGCGTCGAGAATGCGTTGACCACGTCCAGGACGGCCATCAACATCAACTTATGATCAACGCGTCAATAAAATCAAGTAATCGGTACTTGAGAATCTCTGACTGAGATCTTACTGGCATAATTGGAATATCTGAAGGATCAGGGAAAACCATCTTGAAAGATCATATGGCCCTAAGAAAAGTGTAAGCCTGTGAATAAATGCTTTCCGACTACAAGGATGTCATGAAACGTATTACTGGTGATGAGTCTTTTGGTCTATGCTTAATTTCCGGAAACAGACGATCAATCGGCCGAATATCATGGAAAATTTGAGCCGAAGCCGATGGAAACTCGTCCAAGCAGGTCAAAAATCTATGTTTTTTTGACAGTTTTCTTCGATTATCTAGGTGCAGTGAACTCCACATTCCTTCTGACTGGCCTAACTGTCAAAAAGGAAAAACATTTAAGTGCTTTACGTCGTTTGCGTGAAGCTATTCATAAGCAGAGGCCGAAATTATGGGTCGACCACTCTTGGTTTTCGACAATAAAATACCGTTGCATACTGCATTGATTCTTCGTGAGTGTTTCGCCAAATTTTCAATCAATATCGTGCTGCAACCACCCTATTCGCCTGATTTAGCTTCGTGTGACTCTAGCTGCTCACCAAAGTCAAACGATCACTCTGGGAAAATCGTTTTGAGTCAATTGAAGATTGTAAACATCAATCGCTACGCTCATTTAATGTTATTCCGAAATTGACTTTAACAACTGTTTAGAGGAAGATTGGAGAAAACGTTGGCACAAGTGTTTTGGGGCTAAGTGGGATTACTTTGAAGAGGACGACATAGATTTTAATGAATAAATTATGATCGAAGTCTTACTATTTTTTGCCCACGCTAGTAAAATAATACTCACTGCATTATTTCATTTCATATTAAGATAAAAACACTAGTGTTTTTTGTCAAATTTATTTCCTTTGAACAATGTTCATAGTTTTATTGTGGTATTTTTATTGATTCTTGTATTAATTCAATCATTTCATTTATATATATATATATACTTCATAGAATTGTTAATTGCTTAAATCTAAAGTTCACTTTTAACTTTAATTTCGATTTTTGTGTATTTTTTTGCTTTAAAATCACCATCATCCAATATATAGTAATAATAATATTATTTCCTTAAATATATACTTTACTCTTACATACATTTAACTGTTTTGTTGCTTTCTCAACTTAACTGCTTCTTAACTTTCTGCTAAATATTTACTGTTAATGCTTATATGCACTGTGCCCGTTATGCCTACAATTTGCTTTAATACAATTATATTATGCATTTACCGCTTCATAATGATCAACATTTTTCGCCGTTCTCACAAATTTCAGCATTAACAGTTTGGTTTTCGAATGCAAGCGTCTTCTTGTCTTCTTCTTCATTCTCATGAGTTGTTTTAGTAACAATTATTACAGCTTTTTTTCTTCGAACTTACGTTCAAATTGTCTTTATACTAAATATATCAACATCTCAAATATTATATACTTATTTTTTGTTTTTGTTTTTTTTTTTTTTGTTTTTTGGTTTCTTCATTGATTTTAGTGGTGTCATGGTTGCTTTCTTGGCAAAATAATACGAAAAATGTTTGAAATAAAAACGAAAATAAGTAAAATTTTCATGCCTTCGGACGCCTCAATTTTAATACTAACTTTATTTTTTTTATAGCATAATTTCTGTTTACCAGTTAGTCCGTTATTTGCATAACTATTTTGATTTCCTTCAATTTCGTCCAGTTCAAAATTCTTGTGTTTGTTTGTTTGTTTGTAGTAGTGTTTGATTTTTAAAAAAATTCTTTTATTTTTTTGTTTTGTAATTTTAGTTACACACATACATTTGCATGTGGCTATACTCGAGTTTCCATATATGTATGTATGTACGTTTAAGTGTGGTAAATTTATACTAAGTTTTGGTTACTTATTATTTTACAAATTCGCTTGTTTATATTTCTTTGCTGTTGAACCTTTTTCGGCATATATTTTAATTACAAATTGTTTTACTTTTGAATTTTGTCTGCTGGTATTCGCTTCAATGGCCATTAATTGTTAAAAATGTTGGAAAATGTTTGGAAATCATAGTTAAATATTCTTGTAACTCTTCTTTAATTTACAAAGATTCTCAGCTGTATTGGCGTATATATATTTAAGTATAGTAATAAATATCTATTTAAGAAAATTAACAGCAAATTTTTTCCTTGTATAGTTGTTGTATTTATGTGTAGTACTGAGTTAACAATGCGAATGTTAATATTTCACATATAGCTGCATATTTATTTACACAAGTCAAATTAGCAATAAAGTGTGAAGTACTCGTAATGAAGAAGTTACATAATTTCATGTCCGTCGTGTTCATTTCGCGTTTATGCTCATTTGAGTTGCCCAATGACTTCGCTTTTCTGAAGTCCAAAGACTTTGTCGTTAAAGGTCGTTTTCAGTATGTACTTGCCGTCGCAATACCAGTAGTAGTAAAAACAATTTAATTTGACATAAAAAATAGAGTGGAAAATACTCAATTCTAAGCAGCATGAAAGATGCTCTCTTCTAAGAGGATCATATTGTATACGAGCCGGCAAAATTCAATCGTGATGAGCAGCTCGGTTAACCAAAAAAAAAAAAACTAAATATACTGAATGTCCTTAGTAAAAACGTGACTGATCTACATCGAGCAGCTGTTTGTAGGTTTACAATTGCCAACACATAACATTAGTCGGGTCTTCGTAACGCCAAGCGATCGTTGGAGAGTAGTGAATCGAACAGATAACTTTTATACTTTTTTATTCTTCTTTATTGGCGATTATAGATGAGTATATGAAAGCCTATTATAATTAGATAAAGACATTAGCTGTCTTCGGCTGACTTGAAGTTGGAGAGTAACGAATCGAACAAGTTATATCACTTGCTCAAACAGGTGTCACTTCTCATGCAAGCCAAATAGTGTTATGATTCCTTCTTGGTGCAGAAATTAACTTTTTCGCTTCAAAAAACTTTGCAGTAACACTCTCTACTGATTTGCAATAACTGACTGTCATGGATTTTGGGTCTTATATTTTAAAAATATTACAAAAAAAGGAAAATTTTATTTGAATTTCTCATTTGAGTCGTTCAGAATAGTAAGACAGAACGAAGCAAGCAAAACAAAACTTGCGAGCATTGAAGATACGGTTATACCACTTTAAGCGGATATTTTAGTATAGAAATATAAATAATTTATTTTTCAAAAAAAAAAAAAAAAAATTATTTAAAAAAAATCTATTTTTCAAGAAAATAAATTATTATTTTTTATATTTTATAATTTATTTAAAAAAATATATTTTTCATAACTTGGAAAGTCTAAATATTCAAGCACTTCCCTAAAAGAGAGGTTTAAAAAATACAAATTATTATCGAAGATATAGGTATTTTACTGACCCGGCATCTAAGCTGTTTTGCTATAAGTCGTTGTGTAGAGAAAAACCTCTAACGTAATGAACGTATAGTTATTCTCAGCGACAGTTAGGCGGCACTAAAAGCGATCTCTGCATGCGAGATCAAATCCCTTTTGGTGCAGGAGTGTATAGATCGTCTGAACAGTCTATCAGATCGTAAACAAGTGCATCTTATTTGGGTACCCGATCTCAAAGGTATCGCCGGGAATGAACTGGCTAATGAGCTTGTCCGCTCTGCAACATCCACCAATATGGTAGGATCCGACCTTATCTTGGGATCCCCATGTCATAATGGAGTTGCTCCGCAAGGATGAAGGAGTAGTTGGGGAGGTCTATTGGCAACGACTTCAAGACATGCGCTGTGCCAAGTTGCTAATAGGTGGTTATAACCTTAAAAGGTTTAAATATCTAATCAACCTCCCATAGACAAACTAAGGCTACTTACCCCTTCTATACTGGCCATTTTATGCACAAGCGGCACTTATACTATATAACATAGACCTAGCTTCTTGCGCGAATTTCCGGTTATACGACATGAAGCCTGAAACTGCAGAACAGCTGCTAATTAACTGCACAGCACGGCGCAGAATAAAGGCTATTTTATTCATGCTTCCTAATTTATGAAAATACTGAGGTTTAGTGATTTGTCGAGACTTAGGAGAGAGCATAATAGACCTAATGTCCCGGCGCAATCTTTATTTATTTATCTAATACAAACTGTTTTAGCCTTAGGCCAAACTTTAAACGAGTTTTTCTAGAAGCTGTTATTCTGCCACGATTTCTCAGGTTTTACTGTACCGATTTACCTCAAAATTTTAGATAATCTTCTTTATAGACTTTTCTATGTCTGCAACTATCCATAGTTCCAAATTTCAATTTTTAATATTTTTAAAAAATTTTAAACTGTCAAAAATTGGGAGAGTAAAAATATGAATTGCCTTTTTTACGACACTTTAGAAGGTACTTGTAAATCATGCCTTTAAAGCCAGGACTGGAATACCATCTTAGTGAAGGATATCAGTTATTTTCAATACTATGTTCAAATTTCAAAGGAAAATAAAAATGTTTTCCATTTTTATTTTTCAGCTGTCTTGCACGAATTGTACTCGCTAACTTTCTGTTGCTTTTACATCTATTTTTTTTGACAAGCGAGCAAAGTGGGCACAAAAATGGTGAATCAAAGATAGCTCTTATAATATACTGAATATTGACGCCGTTTCCGAAGTAGAGCGCGCTTATCTAAAACCAAAGCAAATTTTCCTTTTCTGTATTCAACAATAATCCCAGAAACCAACTCTGATTCACCTTCTACGAAATCAAAAGGAGTCCGATTACTTTCAACTAACCAAATGCAAAATCAAATGAATTTAATAAGAAATATATGTCCGAGTTATGTGTTGGAAATCGGTGCTAGGCACTCTATTTTATTTCGAATCGAAGATAGCTCTTATAAAATACTGAATAATGGCGTGGTTTTCAAAATAGTGTCCGCTAATCTAACACTCAGTGACTTATGTGACCGAGTTATGTGTTGCAAATCAATGCTAGAGTTTCGACTGTTATAATTCTTGGTTTCGCGTACACAAGTACATACTGAGTACCGTGCAGTTCCATAAACTGCATACTTACGAACCCTTTACATTTAGCTTTTGAAATTCCAGACTTCTTCATCCAATCGTTAACAAAATGTAAGTAAAATGTGTTAAAGTAATGCTAACAGTGTCTGCTAATGATCAGCTACGCTTCGTGCTGTTCATCAATGTCAACAAAGTAGAGTGTCGTCGTGTCGTGTCGTCGCTTAAACTCGCATAATTTCAACACTGCGAGTCTTGCAGTGGCAAACAAGGAGAAATTTACCTTTATTTCGTACAAATTTGACACGCCCATTCAACAATTTATGCATGTGTTTCGTAGTAATTAGCAAGTATTTTTTTAACTACCACCATTTTTTGGTGCTTGTAAATAAATACATTGCTTTTCATATATATATATATGTAAGTATATATTTTGTTGTTCACTTAACTATTTGCTTTTCGCATTGAAGTTTTTCTCTTTACATTGATTATATATATATGTGTTTTTTGTATATATATATATATAGTATAGTGTAAAATATTTATATATATATATATAAGATATTGTCAATATAGTGAAGGTGTTTGTTAGGAATTCCATCGCAGAAGAACGCGCAAAGAATTCGATATAGCAAAAACGTGTGAGTTTGAGTTCGTTTAAAAGTGTATATTTTTCACCGTGTGTGTGTGTGTGAAAGTAAGTGTGTGTGTGTGTTGACGCTATAAAATTATAAGTAGTTTATATTTGTTGTATGCAGTTATTGCTGCATTACTATCAATACATATTATACAAATTGTCGTTGCTCGTAGGTAAATGAAGTGAAATTTGTGTCGCTGTGTCGCTATGTGTTTGAGTGTGCGTGTGTGTTAAGGACAACAGTGAGGATGTGTGTTTGATGACTTCAGATCGCCCACAGGCTTCATGAATATGCTTTTCAGTAAGGCAAATGCTGAACATGCGAAAGAAAATTGCTGGTATGCGCCAAAGCTGTGGAACTTATGCACTTTCATGTAAGTATGTATGTATGTATGTGTGTATATACATGCAAAATTGCACCTATACAAAAGTCTTAAGCTGCGACAGTCGCGTGTAAACAGAAAGCTACAAACAACAATTTTTTTTTTTGAAATAACATTTGGCTCTTTGAGCGACATGTACGTGTGCTTGGCAAAAGTGACTCGCAACGCTTTGATTAATTGGTGTCTAATTGCGAGCATTTGTTGCTAGCCGTAGTAATTCTTAAGCAAAAAAACATTGCGTATGCATGCTTCATAAGTGTAACTCTACATACATATATGCAGGTATTTATCTAATGTCGTAAAATACCGTTAAATTAAATGGTTTAAGATTTTTCTTCGGTCTGTCGGCTTTAGAAAAAGGAGAAATGATATGTGTGTATGTATACTTGTTACTTTTATTTTTTTTTATGCATATATATATATATATTTATCTTCGTAATAATCAACTTTGTTCTCATATACGCACTGACGTTCTTGAGTAAAAAAGTGTACCATATAATTGCTAGGTGTGTCTTCTTTATCATTTTAATCATTTCTTTATAATATTATTATTAAGTATTTAGTGTTTGGTATTTTAAATTGTCATTTCTTCATTTCTTCATGCAAGCAGCATTGGGTTGTGCCCTCATGTGTTCTTTTTTAGCTCGTCTTTAATGTGCTACTTGCTGTTTTTGGCCTAAATTGACAAAAGTCCGGCTATGCCACGGGCTGCCATGCCAACTTGTGGTGTTCCACATATACTACATGTATATATGTATGTGTGCATGTATAAGTTGTGCGCCCGTCACATGCCGCATTTGTGTGTTTCTTGAATTCAATATATAAAACTTCAAGTATTTAAAGCTTTGCGTTTTAACGCTTACAAAAACGCTGTGGCGTTGCGCCTTGCGTATTTTATTTTTTTTACATAATATATGTCAAATTTGTTCTAATGGAAATGAGTTTAATAGCACAAAAAAGGAAAGAATTGCATGTATGCTTAAAAACTTAACAGAAACTATTTCACATACATACATATATGTGTATATGTATGTTATGTATATGTAACTTTTACTGCTTATTTGCTTTTTCCTACCTTAATGTTTATATGTATTCGGTTTTTAATTGACTAAAATTGATTTTGTTCTAAAGGACGCGTTTTTCATATATCGATTCATTTGACTATTCGTGAATTCTCATTATTCATCGCATTTGTCATTTGTTTGTTTATTTTTTCCCCACAAAATTTTCAGTTAATGCGTTAATTATTTATATATTTTTTAATTAAAATAATAATTAGTTGCAAGCAAATACAGTTTGGCAGCAGTTTAGAATTTTGCTGAAGTTTGTAGTGCGGCCGAACTTTTGACTGAACGCTTGGATTGGACACAAAATCCATTAAAAGTGTGGTAGAAATTGCTTAATCGAAAAAAATTCTAAATGTCACTTAAAATGTAAAACAACGTATGGTCAAAAAATTCGAAATTGAGTTTTTTATTAATTACGATTCACTACATCATAGTACTTATATGAATCATAAAATTTTCAGCTTCCGCTGTCAGATATAACCAATATATAACGAATACATAACCAATATATAACTAATACATAACCAATATATAACGAATACATAACCAATATATAACTAATATATAACCATTTTATAACCAAAACTAAATTTTTGTTTTAATACGTGTCTGTGATAACCAATACATAACCATTTTATAATATGCGTGGTTTCTATAATATCGTGTTTCATTCGCCTGTGAACTTATAAAAAGTGATGTTACGTTATTTTGCATTTTAGGTGACGATAATATAATATATTTACTCTGTTAATTTCATATTAACTGTCATGAGCAGCTCTAAAAAAAAACGGCATCTAACCGAAACCACAAATGATTAAACTATAGCCTAAGCAGTTTATAAAGAAAAAAATATGAAATAACATATATAAAATTATTTCGTAAAACCAGAGTTTCAATTAATGTATTAAAAACGTAATAGCATTTGAATCAAAATTTTTCATTTTAGTTTTTAATTTAAGAAAAACGGAATTAAAAAATTAGATAAAAATTAAAAAAAAAATCCAAAAATAAAAAAAAATTAAATTAAATTGAGAAAAAAATTATAATAATAATTAAATATTTGAACGAAATTTGTTTTTAATATCGTATTCGGAAAGTACATAAAAAATTCTAAAATTAAAAGAAAAGGTTCAAATTATGTTAAAAATATTTAAATAAAAAAAGGTAAAGAAAATTGTATTAAAAATAAACATTCCAAATACAGGATTAAAACATAAGAAATAAAAACTTTAAAAGAAATTACATAAGAATATTTGGAATAACCAGGGTTGCTAATAATGCATTAAAAAAAAATTAATGACACAACTGGTTCGGAAAACAAAAGCTATATTTAATTCCACATACCGGTTTAAAAATGTATTTTTATTTGGACTAAAATTACATAAATAAAAAATAACAATAAAAATTATATTAAGAAAATTAATTAATTAAAAAAACTAAAAAATTTCGAAAAGCGTTCCATTTAATTCTTTGTGAAAAATTAGAATAAAAAAAGTGATAAATGAAAATTACAAAAAAAAAATTAAATTAATTTAAAACAAATTGAATTAAAAATATGTATCTAATAAAAAGAATACAACCAAAAAAAATTCAAATCAGAAAAAACCAAAAAATGGGACTAAAAACCAAAAATAAACACAAATACGAGGTTAAAATAAATTTTTAATCGAAATTTGAAATTTAATTCCACATACTACATAGATTAAAAATGTGCTTTTAATGGGTTTAAAATTACATAATAATAATAATAATAATGATGATAATAATGATAATAATAATAATAATAATAATAATAATAATAATAATAATAATAATAATAATAATAATAATAATAATAAAGTTAATAATAATAAAAATTAATAAATAATAACAAAAAAATTTAATTGGGGAAAAAATTAAAAAAGGAAGGTAAAAAAAAACAAACTGAAAAACTTTAAAAAATATGAAAAACTTCCCAAATAATATGTTTTTTTTTTCAAAATCTTGAATAAAATAATTTTTAAATAATGAACCCTATTTTTTTTTTAATTTTGTTTTTTATTTTTGATTTTTAATGCCAAGCACCAGATTAAATAAAAAATGTACAAAAAATACTTAAATGAATAAAAAAAAAATATTTAAATTAAAAGAAATGAATGTAAACTAAAAAAATATTTTTTTTTAATCCGGTGTGTTGGATGAAAACTATTTTTTCAGTACATTTTTTTATTTTAATGGTACCGTATTGCAAAAAAAAAAGTATAAAAAAATAAATTAATAAAAAAAAACGTTAAAAAAATATTTAAACTAAAAGAAATAACTGCGAGTTATATTAAAAACTAAAAAACCTGGCATTAAAAATCCGAAATAAAAGATTAAAAGGATTTTATTGCACATACCCGATTAAAAAAAATGTATAACTGATTAAATAATTATTTTTTTATTTTTAAAGCTGCAATGACTTTTTGAAGTGAAATTAAAATTTATTTTTAATCCCATTTTTTATTAAATTTTTTATCCCATCTTTCGGATTAAAAAAACAAAAACATTTTAATCCATATGCTTAAATTTAATGCATTAATTACTCTTTTAAAATTAAATGCAAAATACCTAATTTTCATCCCAACATCGGATTTAAAAAAAGAAAATAAAAAGACATTTTGAGCCCAAATTAATGAACTAAAAAATTAGCAAAATTTCAAGCCAATAATATGAGCTTGCTTAAACGTAAGTTTTCCAATACTTTAATACAATTTTAAAAGGTTAAGTTTTTTAAGACAACCAAAGTTTTCGAAGAAAAAGGTTATTTTATATAATAATAAAAGTTAAACAAAAAAAGTTGAAACTATTTAAGAAAACAGCGATTTTTTTAAGAAAACAATATTTTTTTTAGGAAATCAATGATTTTTTTTAACGAATTTTTTTTAATAAAACAGTGATTTTTTTAAGAAAACAATGATTTAAAACATGTTTTTTTTTAGGAAAACAATGATTTGTTAAAGACGACAGATGTTTTTTGTAAAGAATGATATTTTCTAAATAGAAAAGTGATTTTTTTTAAAGAAAACAATATTTTTCTTCAAGAAAACACAAATTTTTTAAAGAAAACAACAATTTCTATCTAATTTGAAAACGTAAATTTCGGCCAGCATGAAAATGCCTTCTCACTTGGCACATATAGTTTGCTTTAAAACAACGCTAGTTTTCAAATATTGAGAAATTTCCCTCTACTAACATTTAAAAACTCAACTTAGTTCGTTTTATGTTGAAATGCGTTAATTTTTGCGTGGTAAAATTTTCCTTGCATTGCTCAAAAGAAATTTTAGAGGTTATTTTCGAAGCGAGTAGTTGCTAAAATGCTGCGAACTAACTTTTGCAAGCGCTAAATAATTAACAGTAACAGTCGACAAACCAGCTGCGCGCTGGCACTCGAAACGAAAAGTTGAAAACATATAAAATTATTAACTATTTAGTACGTGTGTACTCGCTAAACAGTCATTCAACATTTTGACAGAGTGTAGGTTTTCACTTAGGGTACCGTTCTTATATGTAGTTAATTACCACTGTATTTGTTGTTGTTTTGTTTTTTTTAGGTTAATACTTTTATGTATAATATAATATTTTAGCTTAGCACTAGTAGATAAATATTTGTTTTACATGTATATTTTGTATATATTATTAGACTATATATATTCACTTAAACATTGGTTACTTGTCACTTACCAATACATAGCTTTTCCACAATATTTTGCTTTATTTTACTTTAGTTTACTTCATTTTCGCCTTCTTTGTTGTTGTTTGTAATTATTGCTTTTAGAACATTTCTTAAAAATATATATATATATTTATGTATATCTATATTTGCATTGGTTTACATGGTATGTATGTATATTCATGTGTATGCATGTATTTTTTTTTTTTTTGGTTTTTTTACGATTATTTTTGTTGTCTTATACACATACACATTTGGTGCATTTTCATCATTTTCATCTTCATTTGCTGCATTTTCAACTTCAATTTGTTGGAGCGTGTGTGGCTGCCACCACAACGCGCCAGTAAAATGTATAATTTACACACACACCTGTCTGCCTTGTCTTCTTCTTTTTTCTTCTCCATCTTGCTTATGCTTTATTGTGTAAAAGTTCATAATATTTTTTTCATAATTTTTATAATATTCCTTACAGTGTGCAGCCAGCCTCAATAGCTGCTTGGCTGCTTAGCAAATAATTACGGGGTACGTATGCATGTTTCTTTGTATGTATATGTATATATGTTTGTATGTATGTATGCATTTGTGTATGTATAACTGTATGTGTTAATATTCCTTGTTATAAATATGCATGTGTCTTATGTATATATGCCTGTATGTATGCAAGTGTGTGAGCTGCCGCAACAGCCCGGTAATAAATAAATACTTATATGTTTAAAAAAATTCTCATTATCTTTAAATATGCATTAATAGCTTGGTAAGAAGTTTTTCTGTATTATTAATATTTTAATTATTTTTATATTTGTTTGTTTTTTTGTTTTTGTTTTTTGTTTTTGTTGTTTTTCTTTAATTTAAAGTAACATCATTGGACAATTGTCATTTCAATTAATCATCACACACACGTCGTCGGACTGACCTTCGACTGAGCCACCTACAATTGCGTGGGCGCCAGTGGATCAATCATTAAGCCACTTTGGCTATTTAGCTAAAAAAAAATGCTTGTATGCCACAGTTGTTGCTGCCTGTTTCCCTGTGCAACATTTAGCTTTTCCCTACACTTCTGCTAACTATTTATGCATCAGCGATTTCTAACTACGAGTAAGTGCTCTTAAGAGTCAATTTACAAATTATCTGGTACATACGCTGCAGCGAGTGCCGTTAGCTGCTTTGCTTGCTCAAATTAGCAGCCGCTAAGCGCCGCTATAAGCGCAGCGTCCCGGCAACTCTTATATTTCCTCAACAATTATGTTTTCTTCGCGCTTGCTCACACATCATATTTTTGCAATTTTGCTCTTAAATAATTCAAATTATTTGTATTTGTATTTGCATTTGTGTTTTTGGTTTTGTTTTTGGTTTTTGTATTAATTTTTTTGTATTTTGCAGTTGCACTACCTCAATTTCATCCTATCTAAAAGCTACAAATTTCCTTAATTTTCATTTGTCTTTATAAACTTCAAGTGCTTTTGTCATGATATCGCCTTACGCCTGCATCTTGCATTGTTTTGTGGTTCGCAACTCACATTTGCAAGCTTCGAACGTCACTAAGTTTCGCCAAGCATCCGGTTGTGGTCCGTGCTAGACTTGTGCAGTGCCACGCCATTGCTTCAATGCATCGCATACATGTGCCTGTATGTACGTATGTATGTCTTCAATTTTATATATAATGTGTATATACTATATATTCATTTTATTTATTTTATATATATGTATAAGTTATATACTATATATATATGTATGTAAGTATATTTATTTGCCTTTGTGCAAACTTTTTATTGTTTTTCTTTTGTTTTATAAATGATTCCTTTTCTCTTCTCGTCCGTACGCAAATTATTTTCTAGTAATAACAATTTTTATCTTTCTTGCTTTCTTTCCCGCTGCCTGCTTGCAGTACGCACGCAATACGTCTTAGTCAATCCCGGTTCTGCTACCGTTCGTCCGTATAACTTCGTGTTCTGTGTTTGGAATCGTTCGTCGTCATTGCGTTGAATTTGATTTTACGGCTTTCAGTTTCTACTTTTATTGCAGTTTTTGTATGTGTTTGTGTGTGTACGATTTCTTGCTTTCTCTCTTTATGTATGTACATGTGTATGTCTGTATGTATTAGGGTGGGTCAAAAACAGCGAATATTTTCTTCGCTTGGTACACTGAAAATTTGGAACTTTGACAGCTCCACGAAAATTTCTCCAAGTATGAGCTCTTAATTGTAACGGGAGGGTCCTCGGTCTTACAGTTTTGTATTTTTTTTCATTAAAAGAGAGAAAAAATCATATTTTGCCACCAACTACGTGAAAAAGTACCGCTTTTCATTTATTTTGTAAGAAATTGAATGATCTGCAAAATGATCTCTTACGACTGTTTCAGAAACCTAACTGTTTAAAAGATGTTAACGGCTTGAAGTTTGTTTATTTTAAGGCAAATTTGTTTATGAATTTTATACATGAAAAAATTCATTGTATATCGGCAAACTCTTAGTTTTTTAGGAAATGTTCTGCTCTACAAGAATGTCTGTTATTAATTTTTTTCGTAGATTTTTGTTGATGTATCTATCGTGTGTGAGCTTAAATTAAACGAAAAATTATGGAGAATCATTTTTTAGTGCAGTGAATTTTCTACAAAGCTGTGAGCTTTGAAATTCAAAATTAATTTTTTATTGTATCATATTGACAAAAAAAAAAAAAATTAGTGAAAGCCCGAAAGCTTTTAAGCTTAACGCTAAACTTGAGAATATCACAAAAAATTAATATAAATATTAGAAATATAATATAGAAAAAATTATTTGAAAATAGAGTCAAACAAATAGTTTTGCAAAAAATAATAAGAGAAAGCTCGAAAGCTTTTAAGCTTCACGTTAAACTTGAGAAAATCCCAAAAAAAAAACTTTACAGTGTATAGAAAATTATGTGTCAATAGAGTCAAACGAATCATGTTGACAAGAAATAGTTAGTGAAAGCTCAAAAGCTTTAAAGCTTAACGCCAAACTTGAGAATATCACAAAAAAACTAAATAGTATAAATAATATTGACTGAAAACGGAGCCAAACGAATCTTATTGACAACAAATATTTAGTGAAAGCTCAAAAGCTTTTAAGCATAATGTCAAACTTGAGAAGATCAAAAAAACTAAATAGTATAAATAATATTAATTGAAAACGGAGCCAAACGAATCATGTTGACAAAAAATAATTATAACTAATTCTAATTCTACGAGACTGTGAGTTTTGCATTTAAATGTGATTTTTTTTATTCAATTATAAAATTCATAGGAAAAAAAGAATGTTGGCTTAAAATAATCAAACCTCAACCATAATAACTTTTAAACGGTTAGGTTTATGACAAAGTCTGTAGAGACCATTTTGTAGAGCATTCAATTTCCTACACAATATATGAAACGAGGTATTTTTTCAGGTAGTTTGAGGTTAGTTATGAATTTTTCTCTCTTATAATAAGAAAAAAAATAGAAAACTGTAAGCCGGCGGCTGTTCCCGTTACGACAAAGAGTTCATACTTGGCGAGGCTTTCTTAGCAGTGCCTATCACGCAATCTTCAGTCCAAGCGAAAACAATATTCTTGATATTTCACCCACCCTAGTATGTGTGTAGTTTGTCAGTCGACTTTATCATTTCTGCAACGATATAATTCAACTGCACGACACAATCGCTCGCACATAAATTTTGTTGTTGCGCATATTGGTTTATTGTTTATTTGCTATACTTGTACATATAAAGTGTAATGTAATTTTAAATATCCTTCTGTATTGTATATTTGTTTTAGTTAATGCTCATTTTTCGTTTTGCTTTTGCTTTTGCGGTTTTCTGGTTTTTCATTTTCATTTTCCTTGCTTTTTTATATTTTTTTGTTTTTATATTTTTGTTTTTGTATTTTTGTATTTTAAATAATCCTCACATATGTATGTATGTATGTATATATAAGTTCATTAATTAATGTGTTTATTTAATATATTTAATTTTATTGTAAGTATGTATGTATGGAGTGCCGCACTATTAAAATTGGTGTTTTAAATTATTACCACTAGGTTTGTTCTTGTTTTTTGTTTTTTTTTTTACATATTTATGCATATATAAATATCTTGTTGTTGTAGGTAGTATAAAGCAAGTGTTTCGGCGCACTCAGTTTTCGCGCAACACTAGGATTTTATTGCATTTTTTGCATTTTCTTCTTGTTGTTGTTGGTTTTGTTTTGTTGTATGTGTCGCCAATGACTCGCACGCAGCGCAATGGCGGTTTGTTGGTTGCGCTTTATTTCAATAAAGTTTCAATTATGGTAGTTATTGTTGCTTTAAAGTATTTGGTTAATTGGTCCATAATATGCCTGTTGTATGAGTATGTTTGTATGTACATATGTATTTATGTTGCTTCATGTATTTATGTATGTAAGTGTAGGATTGTAAAATGGCCGCTCTTGTTATAGAAGGAGGGAGCATTGCTTTGGCAACTTTCATAGGACTCACTGATTACATGCACTTCAAAAACTTGAAAGCGTTCAGAAACAGAAACTTGAAAGAGTTCAGTAACAGAAACTTGAAAAAAATAGGGTGTTTGACCATGTAACAGTTTATGGCGCTTTGATATCGAATTTGTGTTGTTGTTTTGTTTCGGCGCAACAGTGTTTAAAATTATTATTATTTGAGTTAAAAATGGTTGAAAATTGAGTCAAACGAATCGTGTTGACAGAATATAATTAGTGTAAGCTCAAAAGCTTTTAAGCTTGACGCTTAACTTGAGAAAACCACAACAAAAAACCAAATAGTGCAAAGAAAACTGGTTGAAAATGCAGTGAAACAAATCGTGTTGATAAAAAATAATAAGAGAAAGCTTGAAAGCTTTTAAGCTTAACTCTAAACTTGATAATATCACTAAAAAGAAGTAAAATTTATAGAGAAAATTGGTTGAAAGTGCTGTTAAACGAAGCATGTTACCGAAAAATAATTACTAAAACCTCGAAAGCTTTTAAGCTTAACGCTAAATTTAAGAATATCACAAAAAAAAAAAACAAATAGTATAGACAAAATTGGCGGAAAATTGAATCAAATGAATCGTGTTGGCAGAATATATTTAATGTAAGTTCAAAAGCTTTTAGGCTTGACGCTTAACTTGAGAAAATCACAACAAAAACAAAATAGTACAAAATTGAATGAGATGTATGTTGAGTCGACACGGAAAATTTAATTTAAAAAGCGACATGGATTACTGCAACAAATAAGGAAAGGGTTTTAGCTGTCAACACTGGCATCGCCTGAAATACCTTTCCTTTTACCTACCAGATTAACCTAACCTAGTGACGTGGCAACTGAACCGATAAACATTAACATTGGTTGACATGATGTCTCAAGTTCTGCTTAACCGATTCTTTTGAAATTTGCTAAAAATATTCGTTATACATCTTGCTTTCGCGCCTGCGGCAGAGTTTGCAAAATTTTGATTTTAACCAATTTTTAAAAATTTTTTATGCTGAAAAGTTCAAAATAAAGGAGTTAAAAAAAAATTATTTTTTTAAGTCGACGCGAATATATTTTTGTTTGACAAAGCTCAATCCGATAGGAAAACTTTTACTAATGAAGAATTTTTTTAAGTTATTATATTCTTTATATCGCTACAAGGGTTGGAATCATGTCAACCAGGAAGCATCGTTGGCCTGTAATTCGGCAATTTTTGCGTAATCCTTAAATTTCAATAAAAACTTTTTAACAAGATTCGACGGTTTTTTATTTTTAATTTTTTAAATTTAAGTAAAAATTATTTATAATAATTCGACGATTTTTTCGTAATTTTTTTAAATTTGCTCAGTTTGAAAAATGTCTGAAATTTTGGCATTTAGACCAGAATATATGTTTAGTAAAAACTTTTATTATTTTAATTAAACATTTTTAATTTTGTTTTTAATTAAAAAATTTATTTTTATCTTAGTTTGAAAAACGCCTAAATGCCCTCAAAAGGCTAAGCTTTCTTCTAACGCTAAAATGCTTGAAAATGCCGGACAAGTTTGAAAATAGTATTTATTAATAATATTTTTTCCGAAAATAAAATATGCAAAAAAGTTAATATTGGGTTTGGAAAGTGAAGTGATCATGCTTTGGATAGTCGTCGCTGCTATAGTAATATATAGAGAGTAAGTTAAGAAAATCGCAACCCAAATAATGCTTATTTAAACTAGTGTCTTTGTTAACGTTTACAACAGAATTTTTATAAATTTTAAATTTTTTTTAGTTTGCTTTTTTTCCAATATTAAATTTATCTACATACAATTAATCGTTAGTAACAATCAACTATCGAAGGATGAAATTTGATGGAAATGTTTGAGTTTTTGATTTTGCTGCTTTAACGGACGCGGCGCGCGAACAAAAGCTTAGAATTGTTTTTGTAAAGCTAATGCGCAAATTTGGCCGTTGTTTGTAGGTATGCATGTATGTATATGTGTATGTATGCTTCGGCTTGCTTCATTACTCGACCATATATCATGCATGCAATTGTTATTGCTGTGGCTGTTACTGTACTTTTTCAAGCTGCTGTAGTCTGTTAGTAATTTTGCACTAAATCAAGCGTGTTTTATTTACTTTTTTTCCAAAATTTAAAACGCAAATTTTGTATTGCAATTCAATTTAACAGCGAACTTAAAGTGATTTGGAGTTGTTGATTGCTTTTCATGCATACACACGCAGTAATTGTGCTTATTTGTATGTGTGACTGTGTTTAGCTGCATATTCATGAACATAAAGATTAGCTTTACATACACATTATACAAACTACATGTTTGTATGTATGTACATGTGCACATATGTGTATGTATATAAATAAATATTAATTTATTTCTGTATGCTTGCTTGCTCTCCACTTATGCATTTTTATAAACTTCATTTATTATTAATATTACTATGTATATTTGTATATATATGTATGTATGTATATGTATGCGTGTATGCTTGTTTTTGGTGTATTGGTTATAGATTACTTTATTTGTGTTGGTTTTTGGTAACTTTTCCACCTTTTCCTGTGTCTTCTAATCCAAGCTGGATCCCGTTAACGGTTGTTAGTTGTTTTAACTGTTAGCTGCGGTTTTCATATGTTGTTGTTGCTGTTGTTGCAGTTGTATTAAATGTTGCAATTCAACGCCAATGCTTTAATGGTAACCATTTGTAAAGGCCGCAGGAATCAGTGGTCCCTGTGAATAGACATACGAAAAAGAAGTACGCCGCGAATGCAGGAAGCGGCAGATGTCAGAGTAATAACGAAGTTGATAGACAGGATAGAAGAAAATAGAAAGAGAAAAATGAAAAGGTGTTGTTGTATAATTTATACATATATAAAGAAAATATTGCATAATTTCACATATTTAAATTTATTAAGAAAAAAAAAATCAAAGAAATTATAGTACTGGAACATTTTTTTCTCCAAAAATACTTGAAATTATAATAAACAAAGTATATTTGTATACCATGGCCTTTGAAAGCAAAGAAAAAAATGGTAGTAAGCTGAAACCCATTACAAACGAAAAATACATTAAATTTACTTTCATTTTTGTTATTTCATCAGCCTTTTCCAATCGGTTTCAATCTACTACATTTTCTTGCACTTTTTACCATTTTCAAAGGCTTCTGCTCTGGTCGGTTAGGTTAAAAAAACTCTGAAGCAAAATTTTGTATATTTGTCGCGGTTGCACACACTGTGCAATGAGATGGACTGTCACGAAAGAGACATAAGAGAGTTCCTCTTCTTTTGAAAAAGAGGAGGAGCTCTTGTTGACAATGTTATATATATATTATATATATACATATAGATCTAATGGACATAAAAAGGGCAAGAAGACTATTGGACTTTGCAAGGTCTGTCCGTGTTAATTTGTAAAGGAGAGAAAGAAAAGAAAGACAAGAGCTGGAACACTATCAAGGCAGCCAAGTGCCCCATCCCAAAACGGAAAAAACTGTCAAAATTGTCAATATTTCGCTGTCTTGTGCACATATTGTAGAAATGTTGGATTTTTTTGGGTAAATATTTATTTATCTCAGAAATATTAGAAACAGTTCTGGTTAATATCACTCAACTTACCATCAATTGACATTGCAGTAGAAAAAAACTGGATGGCGCAGGGCACCCGACCTACCAGCAGAACTTTCAATATCTACACAGAAGACTCAAAAATAGCTGTTGGATTGGGCGTTGGGATTTATTGTGCTTAGCTAGACAACAGGTCAACCTTTAAGCTGCCGGGATACCGCAGTATCTTCCGACAGGAAGGATTCTACACGGACGGATCCAAAATGGCTGATGGGTTGGGTGATGGGATCTCTTGCGCGGAGCTAGATCTCAGGGGATCTTTCAAGCTACCGGAATACTGCAGTATGTTTAAGCATGAAGGATTCTAGGCAACCAGAAAGCTGCTGAGATAACTAGAAACGCAGCCAGGAGGCTATTAAAGCAATAATTTCGCCAACGCAATACTGGGAAGCAGTAGATACGGGACTGCCGCACGGCTGCATATAATATTCGAAAGAGTCGATGAAATTGTCATCTGCTTGGCTTCTGAACCAGCTCAGGAATTTCGCAAGTTGTTAAAATTGATAGATAACGAAATTTCCGAAAGGGCCAACCGACGCACTATGAATGCTTTAAAGGCGTGCATGATCTCGAAGATCATGTGCATGCGAATAAAGGGAAATGGGCATGTTTTTTTCTCACACGGCAGCGTGAAGATTTTAGTACGTTTGTTGGCCTAGTTATTGGTCATATCTTACTGGCATCACATGCGAGCCGTATACATTTATCAACGATGACACACGATGAAGTGCAGAGAAGTAGTCATGAGATAGAGAGGCAGACACTGGAACATGTCTGCTTTTGCTCCTTTTAGCTTTATCTAGAACACGGCTTAGTTGTCCAGAAGCTTCGCAGTTCAACGGGCTAGATGAAATATCAAAATTAGATATCAAGTCTCGTAAACTTAGATCGTATTAAAATCTCCATCTGCCATTACAAAGGACCGGTAGGTCTTATACATATTAAGTTCCAAAGCCCGGGTGTTAATGAGGCCGTCATACCAGGTATAAACTCAATATACTAGGTTAAGTTAGATTTGATGGCTGATCCAGAGATAGCATTTGAACTACCATATACAGTCCTTTGTGATGCCAAAAAATAGAACTCCTCTGCTCGATTCTATGTGGTCCATACAAATTCGCTAATCTTTTAATTTCTCTTCGCACTATTTCGGTGGGATATCTGAAAGTTTGAGATCCCAAGTGTTTAATCTTTCTTGTTTCCACCTGGTCTTCGCCCAAAAAGCTTCCACACCTGGCCCGATGGGGCAATGGCCTCTCATAACAACCCAATTAAAGAGAAAATAGCCTTATTAAGAGCAAAGGGCTCACTGGATCTCTTAGAATCGGTCCAAAAAGATCTTGCGACAACGCATGATCCGACCTTGGTTTGAAAAATACTGCTATAGTTCGGAAGTCTGAAACTGAAGTTGATAGAGAGTTCCTGACAATAGCAGGGGTACCCACACCAATCTTCTTCCCAAGCTCTGTCTCATCCGTAAAGAAGCTCACTGACCTTTCTCTACCCGCCCACGACTCCCTGGCAGGCATGTCTCTTTTAATACGTTATTGGTATAAGAAATAAAAAAGGTTTTCGATAAAATTCTTCGCTAAATCGTTATTTCAGCTTTAGACTCCGCCTACCTTGTGCAACTGCTTATATTTCTTTCTATGTTTTGTTGGTTAATCAGTCTTATTCATTTTATATGTTAGCCATCGCAAAGTTCAACGAATATATCTGTGCAAAGCAAAAGAAGAAAAAGAAAGAGGTAGAGAAAAAGAGAAAGCAATAGATCTTTCATTTATTAATTGTGAAATATTTTGTATGACTGACCAACAAAATTTTATATGAAAATTATATAGTAACTATATCGAAAACGAACTAAATAATATACGATTTAAAGTTTTTACTCTGCTTAAGTCATTCCGTAAAGCATTCAATTAAATATTGGATATTACTTACGTAAAAAAATTATCAGAATATTTTAGTGAGTTTTGTGTTACTTGAAGATAATGAAAAAAAAAAAAAATATCCAAGAATAAAGTAGCAAACTTGAACTGTCGAAATTTGTACTTGAACTAGTTATATGTTTTAAAAATTATTGTGATTGCTTCGAAATTATTGGAAACGTAAGAACGCACTCGAATTGACAAACATGGACTGAAAAGTGGTTGCACAAGTTCGTAGAAATTTACATGATTTCATAAAATAATAAGCAAAATTTATTAGAAAAAGACACTACTCGTTTCGCGGCATCAGTTTACTTAATATTAGAGAAGTTAGAGCAAATCAAAGTAATTTTTTCAAATGTTCCTTTTCAAGCAAATATACTAATTTGACTTACCGGACTATAGTTTAATGGTGCCCGACTCACAGCTATAGGAAATCCAGAAGGTTGTGGGCTTGTTGCCTGTACGTAGCCGACGTTGTCAGCGCCAGTTGAGCTGTACATGTCAATGGTGGGCCCAGGCGAGTTAGTCGAAGGGAAGCCTTGTCGCGTGGTCGCAGTGTGTGGCGAAGCAGAAGGTCCAAAGCTATGGGCTGCTGCAGCGGCAGCTTGATAGTTGTTCATCACTGCAAGAAATGTGTGTGTAGATGAGTAATGAGTAGTAAATAGTGGATCCGATAAAAATATGTCTCTCTTAACACTGGAATGAGTTGGACTTTTGCCTGTTTGAGTATAAAAATATTTTCTAGCTACTATTATTTATGAATGTCAGAACGATAAGATAAACTGTTTGAATCAAGTCTGTGGCTTATAATAAATCTGTAACTTCTGTCTGTTACCAGCGCTTTCTTTATACTTCATTATGACATTTTGAAAGTTTTTGAGTTTATTTCATTTAAAAGACGCATATGCCTTAATCACTTTTTTTTCAATATTTTTGAACTTTTCGATCCAAGTTTGGTTGTTGCATAATGCTTTATTGTAAAACAATTTTCATAATGAGGTTCAAGTTTCTCCATTTTTAGTATTACTGTTTCTATAGAGTTTTGATATTTTCCCCGCCTCGTGGGAACTACTCCCAAAGGAGAGGAAACAACAGCTTCGGATGAAAGACCCAGTTTTGATGACGACCAAACGTAATAAGCATTACAATTTAAGGGAATGTATCTTGAATGTCCAATCATTTTATTGGTAAGGTGCCGCTATCCAGCTGCTTGATGTCCTCGTAAGAGTAAAGGCTGATATCACCGTCGTCCTAGGAGTGTGATGAACAAGATTAGGACTCAGACGAGTAGGTCTTTGTGGCATTTACGGCAGTAAATATATAAAGGAGCGCAAATTCAGTGTGGATTTCCAGATGGAAAAGAGACTCCGTCGCCGAGTTTTGGCGTAAACCACTATGGCCACAATCCGCATTAAAGCAAAGTTCTTCAACATAACGCTGATTTGCGTCAAAGTCCCGACGGAAGTGATAGACGATGTGACCAAAGATGTCTTCTATTAGTGCTCGTAGCGCACCTATGAGAGCTGTCTCCGTTTAGATGTCATAATCGTGCTAGGGGACTTAAGTGCCAGGGTGGTCAAAGAAGTTATCTTTGACACAATGGTCTTTAAATTCAGCCACCATGATGAAATATTGCTAAATGGGTTGAGGCTGATCGACTTCGCCGGCGTCCGAAATATGGTTGGCTGTGGGGTTAGATTCCAGCACAAGATAATTCAGCAACTTTGTTGCCTCCGGATAGAAAAGTTCGAAATCAGATCTATCATATTTAAATAGATGGACGCCACGTCTCCAGTGTTATTGACGTAAGTACACTCCGAAGATATAAAATCGACCCGGATCACTATGTTATTGTAGCGAATGTATGCACACGCCTCTGTACAGCAAAGCACGCCCATGAACAAATGATCGAGGTTCAAAGTTGAGAAGCTGCAATCATAACAGACAGACGCATGATTTTCTACTCGAATTGCACTTCTGCTCTCTGAGAGCATTCATCAGCAACTCGGTATGAGGGAACTGTGGGATGGCGTTTCAAGCTTCTTGCGTACAGCTGCAAGCGAAACCATTGATTTGCGTAAAGGTCGGAAGAACAGCTGGTACGAAGAGGACTGTCGTGTCACAGTGGAGAGAAAACAGACCGCCTACTTCGCAACGCTACAAACGACCACAATATGTGTGGGATAGGATAGATACCTAGAGCTGAAGAGGGAAGCGAGACGCATTTGAAGATAAAAAAGAGAGAGGCCGAAATGCGTGAGTATAAAGAGCTTGATAAGCTGGCCGAAAGGGGTAATGATTGAAAATTATACGGAAAAATGCGTCGACTAACAGAAAGTCCGAAAAATCCTCTTGTGGAACCCCTAGATGTGATCTAGCGACTGAAGCCCACGCCAGACGGAAATTATGCAGGGAATACTTCTTTAGCTTGCTGAATGGCGATGACAGCATAACACCAGGAGATGGTGAATCCGATTCCCCAATCGATGACGTTGGACGTTCCATCGCCCGGCCAAGAAGAAGTTCGAATAGCAATTACAGACATACTGTTATTATATTAATGTTAAATAGTTCGTATTGTGAATAATAATAAGTCTTTTCGAGATCATAAACCTATTGTTTCTGTTCGCTCCAATATAAAACGCTTTCATTGTTGTATTTGGCAATAATAATCATCAATGGTATCTGTAATTGCGAAAACTTACCTGAAAGAGCCTGAGTTAGAAGAGGAGTGTTGTTGTTCGGCGTTAGTTGTCCATTAGTTAGATCCACTAAAGATTTCATACAGTATGAGAACGGGGCAAACATGCGATGAATAGAAGAAAAGACAAGAAGAAAGTTGAAAATACGATGCATTAGTTACGTTGGACAAATAACTTCGCTACCACTGAGCTATGAATTGCAAAACTAGTTCAACAGTATATTTTTTAATATTTCTTGAGTATTTCGAAAAATTACAAACGTACTTAAGAACGGGTATTGAATTGAATTTACGAATATATATGAGTAAGTATTTGTTTTAAGAACGAAACGATAGTAGAATGAACTAATCATTAGGAAAAAGTGTAAAGATGTAAGCAAACACGTAACGTATAAAGTGGTTAGTAGTGGTTATGATGTTTACGAGTACTGGAACAGGTTCAACTACTTATGCATGTATTTGTTTAATGTAAATAAAATCGACAAAATGCAAAAGTTAAAATTTTGTCGCCGGTTAATGTTAACGCATATACCCATGAGTTTATGTAATATAAATTTAACCCCTAACACAAATACAAACACATAAAAAATATATATGTACTACGTTAGTTAAACTAATTGGTTATATAGTGATTAACACTTAATTATGAATCCATTATTAGAACTTATAAAAGCATTGCAAATGTCACTATGATGGAAAAAATTCTATTAGAAACTCTAGAAAATTTTGGCCTAGAAAATTTTCGGATCCACATAATATGTATTTCGCACTCATATAAGCCACCTTTGTGGCCAATAGCTCGTAAATAATGTGGAAAACAATTTAAAAGATGTTTCTAAATGTCTGATTATTCCAATTGGAGTTACAAACAGTAAATTTTGGTTACTAGCTATCACTCGCTTGGCCTGAATCTGATATTTGCAATAAAAATAAATGCTATCTTTCAGCATTAGCTTTACTTTGCTGGAATTCCATATCAAACTTTGGTGATATGAAGCGGGGAAAGCAGAGAAGAACCTTTCAAAACTTGTAATCTCCACAGTCGGTTCACAAAAAGGGACATGGGAATAAATGAAACATAATAATAATAATTCATGCTAAATTGAAGTGAAGATATATTGCCAAATAGAAAATTTTCAAAAACTGCATTTTTATCGTTTAGTTTTTAAGGGAGTTATATGCTATATTTCAACAATTTCTTCGGAGATCGCAACATTATCTTAAAAAATAATTTCTGTAAATGTTTTTAAATATATTTTTCAAATGAAAAAGTTTTCATTACAATCATTTAAATCTATAGTGAGCCGATTTGTGTGGTTCCGAATAAAGACGCGCTTCTTGGGGGAAAAAAGACGTGCGCAAATCATATCGGTATCTCAAAAACAGGCGAAATGGTACGCGGACTGGCAGCTGGACATACAGACATGGCTAAATAAAATTAGCTCTTCATGGTGATGATTTATAAATGTTATATAAGATATTCGACATTTCCTTTGGGGTGATAAAAATTTCGTGGCAAACTTAAGGAATCGTCTCAGTGTGAAATTTTCGAAAAATCTAATTTTGTACATTATCAGATAGTATACACTGTAATAAACATTTTCTCAAATTTTAAATCGAAATTCAAATTATTACGGTTGCTACAGCGTTTCTTGTAGAAAGGGAACATAGTGGGGAATACAGCGACGCCAATCTTTAAACTCGTTTTTATCAGAATGGTGTTTTTCAAAACAGTTTCCACTCTCAAAGAAAGAATTTTGAAGATATCTAGTTTCAATTTGGAGAGATCATTCGCTATCGCGCAATGGATGTTTTTTTTTTGAAGAATAAGATGTGTTTGTATGAAAAACTGGTCGAAAAACAGGCCAAAATCGATAATTTTTTTCAAACTGCCACTATTTTGTCAAATTAAAAACAAAAAAGCTACTTCCATAGCGCAATAGCGACTTCCCTACAGATTAATAATCTTTTTGAAATTTTTGTTTTAGATCAAAATTGCGGCCGCAATCGTTGACATCGTAGAGAACCTTTTTTATTATGTATTATTTCAACAATTTATTTAACTTTTATACACCCAATAAAAAAACCTAAAAAAAATATTTTTGTATTTTTGATGAATGTATTTATTTATAAAAAAAACCGGACCGATTATTTCATTTCAACATTAAAAAAAAGAATAGCGAACATCTTTGATTTTTCGGAGGGTCACACTGAGACGAGCCCTTAATTCCACTTTAGACACATTTTACGAGTACAGCTATTCGCACGTATTTATCCACTGAAGTCTCAAAGAAATACAATATTTTGAAATTATCATTATGACGATACAAGAGCGCCAATCTATTACTTTGTGTTCCTACATCTGAATGAACTCTATCCGATCATTCTATACAAATATAAGAATACAGATAAGTATATTGCTGTTGCAGTTACGCGAAGTTGATGGCCGAGATTTAGTAATAGATTTTTTTCTGTAGAATTTAGAGAGGTCAATCGCGAATATATAAACTTTTAAATAAACCACTTTTCTATTACATTAAAAGGTCTAATAATTATTCAAAAATGAGGCTCTACATTATGCCAAGCAAGCTTGCTGTTCCCTGGACTCATGACGGAAGAAAATATACTCTCAGCAGCATTCCTGCAAAGCATCAGAAGACATGATAACACAGAGTTGCACCAGAGCACATAAAACAATGGGAACGAGCAGGTTCGATAGCGAACATTTTTAATATTTCCTTCGCGGAATTAACCTCACAACAATGGTATTATGGTTTACGTTCTCTGTTTACACCGCAAGTGCTGGCCGCTACTCTCCAACGCTTGGCGAATCGAACACAGCTAATAAATATCAAGAGATGAAATGAATATTTGCTATAGCATTAAATTGACTACAATTCGAAATAGTGCTCTCATATAACGGTTCCTACACTTTGCGAGAGCGCATTGATAACTTTGTATTGACAATGATGATAATCATGCCTTAACCGAGCTTACCACGGGGCTACTACATATTCAAAGAAAATTTTAGGATTAATAAATGTTCAGAATTTTTTAAACAGACTTTTAGTTTTGACAACTGGTTTAGAATATCATTAAATTTGCTTATTCTTGGTATTGTCGCCATCATTATCAATAAACCTTCTTCTACTTGGTATTGTTGTTACTTAATTTATTAAGAATTTTTGAACTGAAAACTTTTGGAGTCTGAAATAAATTTGGATTTTGACTGCTTCAACACTAAAGTTTGCAATAAAATTTATTCAGAAAAATAAAAATATAAAAAAGCTTTGTCAAAACGATATGGAACAATGCAGGTTCGAAAAAGACAAAATCCAATTTAATTTTTTAATTTTATCGAAAAAGAAAATTTTTGGAAAAATATTAAAAATTTAGATTAAAAAAGCATAAAAATGCATATCGTCCCCAAAAAAATTGAATTTTTTATTGCTAACGGTTCCTTACATCATGTTATATATGTGTAGCATACAATTTTCAGCTTCCAATGTCATATGTAACCAATACATAACCTATATATAACCATTTTATAACCAAAACCCTGTAAACATAGGAAAAGTGATGTTGCGTTATTTAGCATTTTAGCTGAGGATCTAATAAATATAAATTATATTTTTCATCAAAAAAAGAAAAGAGGAAAAAAATGCATTGAACCTCAAAGTACCTCCATAAGCATGACGACTCTTTACTTTAAAATCTTAAATCAATTAAATACTGTGGCTTCACTAGTATTTTTGTGAAGTGCGAAAAAAGTATTTACATTAAACTGCAAGTATTTCAAACTATCGTTATGTAATTTTGACTTGTATGGCAATTCGCATGCTGCAACCACAGTATTTAATCGATTTAAGATTTTTGCTAAAATAATTTGTTTTATTAGTTTGTAAATAATTAAATTTTATTGAACCGTAAAAATACTGAAAGTTATTTGCTTGTTTACATAAGGCAGAGGAAATGGTCAAATGAAAAACAATTGGAATTTTTCGCGACTAACCGATTATTCTAATTGAATTGCAAAAGTGTAACTGTGGCACACACATTTGCGCGTTGAATACGCAATTAATATTAGTTGTAATGCAACAAATATTTAAATACACATATTATGTATGTACACTTATACGAATTCGGACATATATGCCATTAGAACTTGTTACTATGCGGCAGTGAAATGGACTAGTTAGGCATTGCCAGTGTAACCAGTGACCGCTGCAAGTGCCACATTTTTAAAAGTAATGGGTATTGCTTTGTTTTTTGATAGCTATGAGATGCCAATTGTCAAATCAGTTCCACACTAAAAATTGCTACAGAAACTAACGTTTTTAGTTACATTTGTATATTTTTTCTATTGAAAGGAACATTAAAACTAAATTCCTTATCTGCAATGTAAATAAGTGTATACAATTTTGAGCTCTACAGTAACGATTTTAATATTTTTTTCAAAAAAACATTTCTTTAAATGTTATACACAGTTAAACTTATGCATCAAATGCATTGTGGCATATAGTACACCATGTCGTATAAGTAATATAGAAATCAAATCACTTGTATAATGTTAATTAGAGCAGCAACTAACCCAATAACACTTGTTGTAAAATAACGAGCTATGTATATATTTTACAGTTAGTTGAGGTCAATACTTTTTCGGGTAGTTTCAGATAGTTTCGGTTAGTTCGGTATTTGCTGGTTTTGTAACTGGTTATTTCAATCTAGTACGATATTTAAAATAAAAATAATTAGAACAACTAACTCAATAACTCTTGCTGTTAAACAACACACTAAGTATATTATTTACAGTTAGTTGAGGTCAATACTTTTTCGGGTAGTTCGTATTCACTGGTTTGTAACTCGATATTTCAATCTAGTGCCATATTTCACTGTACACATATCTGCATTTATACCCGGTTTTATGCCACTAAATAAATATGTTTTACATACATACATACATTCCTGTATTTATAGATACATATATATACATACATTTAGGGTTATATGTGAAACTAAATCTGACTTTGTCTATGAAACGTGTGTATATAGTAGTAGAAATTTGTTATTATGTGTACATTAGGGTGACCGTTTTTTCTAGGTAAATTTTTTATATGCAAAAGTCCGCTAAAGTTTCAGTTTTTGCGCTAAAAGCAGCAGTCAATGCAAAAAAAAAAAAAACGATTCTATTCTAAGCATAACTAAATCACTTTACTTTTCTCATGTATTTAAAATGTGATTTTTTGTTTTAAACCAGTAGAGCATGCCTTGAAAAAGTACTATTTTAGTACAAAATTTTCTGTGTCACAAAATGTTCTTAGCAATTTTTTCCATAAAATCACTACTTTAAAAGTTATGCGCAGTTAAAATTATACATTAAACAGTTGGAGCCTTCATAGGAGTGATTTGAATACTGTGTTGCTCATACGACATGGTGTACTATATGTTGCCGTATATTTGATGTTGCTCATACGACATGGTTTACCTTCTGTGCTGCAGTACATTTGATGCATAACTTTAACTGCTTATAAATTTTAAAGGAATGATTTTTGAAAAAAAGTATTCAAATGACTTTTGTAGCGTGCAAAATTTTGTATTCGAAAATTCTCTCTTCAAAGTTGCAAATTTGTTTATAATAAATTTATTGCAAGAGGTATAAAAAATCACATGTAAAACATTCAAAAATTCAGGTGTCGAAAACAAATCAATTTGAGTAAAAACAGAAACCCTAATATCCATATGTATATATGCGTATACTAGTTTGGTTTTTATGCATATCATTAAAACTATTTACTACATAATTCCAGTCTATGGCGTTTTCATTAGTTACTTTACATAATTTCAGCTGAGTACAGTTTACAGAGCAATCAACAATCAACAGACAGTTTGTGTGTGTATGAGTGTTGTGTATTTGCACACTAACTATGGCAATTGCATGTTTTATTTAAGTACAGTACAATGGATTTGTATATAGTATGTATACGTCTATCTACCATATGTTAAGTACACAATACAACATTATTTTCATTAAAATACATTTCATATTAATTAAAAGATTGTGGTAAGCTAATCGATATATTTTCGATTTAACAAAAAAAAAAATTAATTAATGGAGAGTACAAACGGTTTCTGGATACACTAACAACGGTAATTGGCTATAATTGCAAATACCAAAAGTACAAACTATTTATTTAACTGCTCTAATCTAGTAATTGAGGACTACCTGACCTTATTGATATCTGCCGAGCAGCTGCTAGTTGGTTGAACGCCTCCAAGCTTCAAGTTCCATATTCAGATCTTTTGCATCAATTCATCCGTTGTAGTCGTTGTAGAATGTGTGCAAACTCGTGCAACGATACCTAAGTTCTTAATTTAAATATATACGCTTTTACACTAACGTACATATGATTTTAGCTCAGTTAAAAACAAAAAAACAATAAAAAGCAAAATACAGAATCAGAGTAAATGTTAACTTTGGCTGTATCGCAGCTATAATATCCATCAGAGTTGCATTTTCTGTAGTAAAAATGGGTTTACAAAGATTTTTATTCTGATGTCGACCGGCCAGTTTGTATGGAAGCTATAAGCTATAGTATTTCGATCTGAATAATTCGTTGAAAGGTCGTAGCGTTGCTCTGGACAATAGTTTGTGCCAAATTTGGGGAAGATACCTCTTCTAATGAAAAGGTTTTTCCTACACGGCCTGAGTTCGATTCACCGGTTTGTATGGCAGCTATAAGCTATAGTGAACCGATCGGATTGATTTGTTGACAAATCTTAGCGTTGTCTTGGATAATAATTGGTACCAAATTTGGTGAAGATATCTCGTCAAATGAAAAAGTTTTCTATATAGGGACTTGATTTTAATCGGTCAGTTTGTATGGCTGCTATAAGCTATAGTTGGCCTATCTCAATAATTTGCTAACAGATTACAGCATTGTTTTGTATAACAATCTGTACCAAATTTCGAGAAGATACCGCTTCAAATGAAAAAGTTTTCCGTACAAAGACTGTATTTTAATCGGTTAGTTTGTATGGTAGCCATATGCTATAGTAGACCGATATTGGCGGTTTCGACAAATGTGCAGCTTCTTTGTGATAGAAGAACGTATGAAAAATTTGCAGTCGATATCTCAAAAACTGAGGGATAAATTCGCGTATATGTGTACAGAGGGACATGGCTCAAGAGACTCAGCTTGTAACGCTGATCATTGTAAATGCCAAGGTATTTAAATATACATATGTTTTCTCCAAATAAAATTGTATATAGCAAGAAAATGGAAAAAGTCTCTGGGAATTGCGTGCTTCGTGGAGAACCAGCATATACTACGGCCAAGTACTGGATTTCGGCAGTATAAATACGGCACCCCATTCAGGAACACCACAAGCGGCATTAAACCCAAAAAACGTCTTGAATAATGGTGTACTATTGTCGTGTGACCCTTAAATAAAAATAAAACTGATATTGTTCGATATTAAGCTAAAAATCAAAGCAGTTTTTTTTTTTAATTTTTCAAATTCCATTTAAGTCCCAGTTAAAAAACCACTTAAACAAACGGTTACTTTTTGTATACGGGTATATGTATGTTTGCAAGCATTTATTGATTATTTTTCATTAGCGGATTTATGACTTAGAGCAAGCAAATAATATTGAGTTTCATTTTATGGATCTCGTTCGTTTGCATTTGTTAATCCATCATATCATAAAATCACAGAATAAATATATATATTTATATGTATGTGTGCATGTAATTATGTTTGCATATAATATATATGTTTGTATGTATAATTTCAAGCAATTTTGTGTGAGTTTCTTATAGATTTCATACAATCGATTTATATTTATATACGTAAACATTTGCAAATTTCTTCCCGCTCGACCACATACGGTCAATCAATAGGTTTTTGTACGGTTAATTTACTGTTGCACAAAGCAATTGAATGTTCAATTAAGCGATTTATAACTATGCAAAGCCGTTGTTGTTCAACAAATTTCATTCAATTACTTTTTGGGTTTTATCTGCTTACGTTTTAGCTAACTTATTTGTTGTGAGTTTTCTTTTGGGACTCCTTTAGCTTTTTTTCATATGTGTTTATGCTCGAAGCGGTGAATATATGAATTTCATGTAAACCATTTTTGATTTTTGTTTTTTTTTTTTTTTTTGTTTTTTGATCACCTTAATTTATAAGAGTGTAGCGATATCTAAGTAACATTTTCTAGCAATCGTTTAGCAGCCAAACCTTGACGAGCATATATGTGTACGTACGAGTGAGTTAGCTAATCTTAAACGAAACTGCAGCGGACATTGCACTCAGCAGACGAGAGTGATGCTCTTTTTTCTATCTATCAAAGAGCGATGTTAGTATGTAAGTGAGAGATACGTATACAAGCTCAACAATTCACTTTTTGACAAGAATGACAGTAGGCAAAATTGCGCCAAGTAATGACGTCACTTCTTTAGTTTAGACTTTGAGACAATTGTCACTGACAAGCACTAAAAGGTCAAATTTTTGGAGGTGACGTTATAATTTTTACAGATTTCTTTTGTTTCTAAGCTGCCTTCATGCATTTGATGTCCTTATTTTATAACCTATGACGTCACGGTGGCGCAATCTTGTTTCTATCATTCTTGGTTTTTAAAGCAAACATTTTTTAATTAATATAATTTTAATTAATTAATTGTTTAAGCCGGAAAATACATACTCATTCCTTGCTTTTTTTACACTCATATCTTTCACTTTCGATATCAACCTTGCGAAGTGCCTGTCGCATTGACTTCCTGTTGCCAGTTAAAGCCAACTTCTTTACGCTACGCCAGTGTCTGGTATTCAATCTGCGCTTAGATTTCTTTATAGCTAAAATTTTGTTAATTCATCATGTAAAGCTTCTTAAATATATGTAAGTGTATATGTATTATTTTTATTTTTTAATTTTAGCAGTTTATTTTTTTATATTATTTTCATTTTGCATAGCTTTTAAAATTTTCGTTTTGTGTTGCTCTTCAAGTTTCGCAGAAAAAATGGATGGATAATTTATTTGCTTATTTTTCGTTTTTGTTATTTGCTTAAAAAATTTTCTTTAACTAACAAATTCGCAGTAAGAATATAATTCATCCATGTAAAAATGTTGCGCCCTTTCGCCCTTAAATATAGATTTGTTTAACACTTGTAGTTTTTTTACAGTTTTTTTTGGGAGTTTTCATTCCAATATATTATATATTTGTTTTAACTACGCGCGTAATATTTTAGAGTGTATTTTAGGGTGGGTTAAAAAAAAGGAAATTTTTTTCGCTTTGTAAGCTGAATAATAGGTTCTTAGACAGCTCTACGAAAATGTTTACGAGAAAGAGCTCTTAATTGTAACGGGTGGGTCCTACGCCTTAAAATTGTCTACTTTTTACTTTTTCTCTCACCTAGTTTGAGATTTTAAGAGTCACAGAAAGGTCCCTCGCCTTAAAGTCGTCTACTTTTTACTTATTTTTAGATCGAAAAATTCATATTTTTTCGAGAGTAGTAAATTTTCTACGAAATTGGGATTTAAAGTGACGTTTTTTAATTGAGTTATAAAAATCATAAGAAAAAACTTGCTTTAAAGCAGTCAAACTTCAACCGTTAATATCTTCTAAGCTATTATGTTGACGAAAAAACTGTAAGAGCCGACTTTGTAGAGCATTCAATTAGTACAAAATCTATGAAATGAGATATTTTTTCAATTAGTTGAAAGAGAAATATGAATTTTTCTAACTAATGATAAGAAAAAATTAGAATTATAGAAATAAATAGAAACATAGAAAAAAATGGAAACAAAGAAAAAATAAAAACATAGAAAAAATAGAAACACAGAAAAATGGAAGCATAGAAATAAATAATAACATAGAAAAAATAGAAACATAGAAAAAATGGAAACATAGAAAAAAATTAAAACATAGAAAAAATAAAAACATAGAAGGAATAGAAATATGGAATAGAAACCGTTACAATTAAGAGCTTATACTTGGCGAAATTTTCAAAGAGTTGCTTAAGCACATACTTTTCAGTATACCAAGCACACAAAAATGTTAATTTTTTTTTGACCCACCTTAATGTACTATATGTAAACTATATGCTTTTATTTTTCCATAAACATTATGAAATTAGCGAAGAACTGAGGAAAGACTAGTTAATGTCAAAAAGTGTACACCTAAATACGAGTTTTACATATGTATGTATGATTGAAAATAATGAAAGCGTAATGACACAGGATAAAGGAAATACCATACAGCATAAATTAATGTGTAGACGAATAGCTACATATTAATTAACGGTTTCACAAATGAAGCAGAAATTACGCTAAATAATTGTCGGCATTTTATTCTTATACAAAATAAAACAAAAAATTATTTTTTGGAAGACTTTGGTCGTAAGTATGGGACAACTACTGCTATATAAATAAGTACATGTATGTATACTATGAAAAAGAAAAGTCGAAAGGCTACATCTATGTATTATATGCATGTAAGGGGACTATAGCTATGTTTATATATTGTGTGCTTATGAGGAAAGGTCTGTTGGTATAATAATTTACGTTTACGTGTAACTTTAGTTTATTGATATATAAATGAATTGCTCATTAAATGCTATGTAATCGCTCACTACTAATACAACTACAGATGGTATATATAATATACTATATATGTATATCTTTATATTAATATTTTTATGTGTGTATGCTAAACAGTTGGTAATGTATTTAACGTCGTTATTGCGGGACTAGTGTGTGAATCAAGGTTATGGGCTACATCGTGTCTATATCGTATCTATATCGTATATATATACGAGTATAAATATGTACATATGGCTAAATATAGCACGCATGTCCAGGCTTTATTAATTTGTGTTTAAAGTTTTTCACGTTGAGTATGCTTCGTGAGGTGCTAAAGACGCTGTACTCTATTGAAGTGTGTATGCATGTATTTATTTTAGACTCTATATTAGGGTATATTCTATGCAAGTGTGTGTGTATACGGCAATTTTCTAGCATTTGTTGCAAACTGAGCAATTTTTGACGGTCACAAAATTAAAATTTGGCATTTAATTCAGTGCGTGTACAATATTTTCTTATATAATATGTTATAGTGCTTTAGAGTTGGTAGATTTTTGTTAAGGAATTTTGTTAAATTTATGCTTTTTTCCATAGCTTTAATGCTTTTTAAGGCATACATTTGTAGTACGCTCAAGTGTAGATAGGCCATCTTTGCTGTCTACAAACTAAAATTTTGGCTAATTAAGTTGCAGATGGGTAGAATTTTCACTGAAAATAATCATCGAACAAGAATGTTAATTTTGAAGTTTTTGGGTACATTAAGAGGGTATTTGTCCATAAATAAAAAAAATCAGTTTGAAAAATTAAAAAAAAAACGATTTTTTTATATTATCAATTTTTAACTTTTATGTCTACCTGAGGATTTTTCAAAATTCAAAATTTTTTTTTTTTTGGAGATATAGCCACATGCCCGACATCCGAACTGGTGCTGCCAAAAATAAACCTCTAAACGATTTTTTTCTCCAGGATTATTCAGTAGAAATTGAAATTTTTAGAAAGTTTTTATTTTTTAATAGACTTGTCTGTGTCTGAAACTATAAAATGAACGGGTTTTCCTGAAATTTTTAGAGAGTCTTTCTTATAGACTTCTCTATATCTGAAACTATTCATAACGCCAAATTTAAATTTTTATTATGTTTAATAAATTTGAAATACTAAAGTAATAAGTAAAGAAGTGTACAAAAGATGTTTTTTTTTGTTCAGGGAGTCGCCTTTTCGCGATTTTTTTCCAACTGTTCCGTAAAACTACACATTACAATATTATGCGAGATCAATATGTTTTGTTTTTTTTATTTCCAATTGCTAGGAGCGCTGAAATCACTGCTGTGGTCTAATGCCAATTTTTTGAGTCCCTCATTTCACTAGCTTTTTGATTTTTTCTGTGTTGCATATGATCAATATAAAGTTTTCAGTTCGTAAACACATTACCGGTACCTTTAATTAAAAAAAAAAAAACCTACAAGAAAAAACATCAACTTCAACTGCATGGAAGCCACAATACCCTTCACAGTTGCATTTTTTATAACATAAAATAAAAAAAAAACTCTTTTGTTGATTGTGATCGAATATTTTATATGACAGCTATATATATATACATATATATTTGTCCGATCTCAACAATTTTTTCAAAATACTTTGGATAATAAGCTATGCTTATAACTTTGACAAATAAAAAAGTTTTCTATACAAAGACTTGTGTTTGACCGGTCAGTTTGTATGGCAGTTATACGATATAGAGATCCAATTTGAACAATTTCTTCGCATATTGTACATTTTCCTTGGGCAACA
The DNA here is from genome assembly GCA_037783105.1 of Bactrocera zonata. Taxonomy (NCBI): domain Eukaryota; kingdom Metazoa; phylum Arthropoda; class Insecta; order Diptera; family Tephritidae; genus Bactrocera; species Bactrocera zonata. Next base: position 161,154 of record JBAWJQ010004588.1, on the reverse strand, counting down.
CTTTGTCAAATTTCGTGAAGATATCTTGTTAAATAAAAAAGTTTTCCTTACAAGAACTTAAGTTTGTTCAAACAATTTGTATGGCAGCTATATTCCATAGGGGTCCGATATCGACGGTTACGAAAAAATTAGCAGCTTGCTGAGGAGTAAATGACATGTGCATAATTTCAGATCGATATCCAAAAAATATTGTAGAGGCTTTGGTTCTATACATATTCTGGTCTAGGATTTTGAAAAAATCGATTTTTGTTTTGCATATTTTGATAGTTTAGACTTTCAAAAATATGACCTTGGAAGGATTTTTCAATATTTGACTTATTTTCGGTAATACAGCCGAGTTTGTGACGTGGCGTACGTGTTGACTAAAATTGCCTCTTAAACTTTAAACGCGTTTTTCTCGAAACTGACTTTTTCGGAACGGTACCCACGATTTCTCAGGTTCTACTGGACCGATATTGATAGAGTCTAGAAGGGTTAAAATCATGGGTATGGTCACGTGGAAATTTGTAGAGACCCCCACTTCGTCAGCTTTTTGAAATTTTTTACTTTTTTTAGTCATTAATTTTTTTTATACTCTTCTAAAATTAAAAAATAACCTTTTTTTACGACACTTTAAAAATTACCTGAAATTCATTCTTCTAGGCCCCCTTAAAAATACCTCCGATGTTTCCATTGGGATATTACAAATTTCTTGGGAAACTTAATACATATATTTACTTTCTTCAGGGTATAATAATCAAACTCTGGATACGTAAAAATGGAAATGAAATTTGGAAGGTATATTTAATGGAAACGATGGTTTTCTAATTTTACAAACGAAATTCGGTAGCATGCTGCAATTCAATGGAATTTAGCGAAAACGTAAATATATATGTACTAAAAAAAAGAAAAGATCAAGATCTATCATGTTCTCACTAAAATTTGCCAGAAAACTTCGCTATATAAATTAATTCGATAAAAAAATTTTACTTCAATCAAACTTTCAAATCATTATATGTTTACTTTTAATAAATGTTGCAACAAACAAATTGTAGTTATATGGTAAAGGAACTAATAAATATTCGAATATCAAAAGTCAAATGAATTTCATAATTTTCGTATGTTAAATACTGTGTATATTGTATTTTGGAGGTTATGTACGTATTTATGTGTGACCAGATTTACTATGAGATCAATTCATTTGGTGTTATTTAAGTAAAACATTCTTAAATGACTATAGCTATAAAGCTGTCGACTTTAGTGATTATATAAATGACTGATTACAACAACAACTTCTAGAAGATCAAAGTTCTACTTCGGTAACTGCATTTTTAAACTTTAGTACTAGCCTAAGACGACTTTTCGAGTGAAATAACGAACCAACAATCAATCACAAAAGCCAACAAACAAGCGAACGAACGAACGAACGAACAACGGCTACCAACGAGTATATTCCTACGACTATTATCAACTTGGTTTATGGGTTTACAAACGTACGAGTATATAAACTACTAGATACGGACTAACTGCTGGAGCTACGAATAGTTACGTAAATTGTGGGCTTAAAATTTTCTACTACTTCGAGCATATACGAGTACGCTCTAAGGATGTATGAGTTTTTAAGATGGCGCTAAGCTAACGGCCGAGAGTTCGATTAGCATCGATTGGATAGAGCACTTGAATTTGTGCCTCGTTTGATTGGTAGGCTCAGACTTCTATTTTCGTTTTTTTTTCGATCTGGTTGCGCGGATTGGATTGGTCTTAAGCTGGTATTTTCGGATTGCTGGCTGGTAGCGGTAACGTATGCTAGGCAAATTCCAGCATTTGACTAAGTATCAGCGTTTCGGGCTAGACGTCTGATTAAAAGTTAATATTTCCTAAAAATTGTGACTTAATTGCAGCTGTACGAGTTAGCGCCGTTGCCAAAGGCAGAGTTAAGGCCGTCTGATGTTGATAGCCTGCGGCAGGTTGTGAATTGACGGTGTTGCCGCTACCATTGCCGGGCCTACGACCACCAGTTTGGGCCGCAGTACTACAGGTACCAAAACTTCTACCGATTCCACATATTGTTAAGCCTATAACAAAGCGAAACAAAAAAGTACACAAGTCAAAAGTGTGTGCATGTGTGGCATTTGAAACCAAAATATGAAAAAGTTGTGTTTTCTTAGAATAGTTATATCCAAATGTATGTAGATTACCGAAAATTATAAGAAACTTACTGCTGAAATAAAAAAAGAATTGTCGAAAAATAGAAAATTAATATGAATTGGGGAGTGTAGGGACATTGTAATGAAATCTATATTTATGGCAAATATATATTCTGACTATGTGTAGTACATCTCATTCCCATGAACTTAATTAGCTTAGAAAAAGTTAGGAAGGAACATTTAATATTCTCGCAATTTTTGAAGCTCCAAGGTGTTGATAAAGCTTTATACTAAAGAAGTATTTTAAAAATTTATACTAAATACCGAAAAATCGTGTACGAAAACTAGAATACTCGTCATAAATACAAAATATTCCTTACAAGAACTGTGATCGGTCAGCTTGTCTGGCATCCACATTCTATGGTGGTCCGATCTGAACAATTTCTTCTGAGATTTCATCGTTGCCTTAGACCTAACCTAACCTTTTTCAAATTTCCTAAAGATATGACATCAAATAAGAAAGTTTTCCAAACAATAACTTGGTTTTTAAGTTTCATTTTGTATGACAGCTATAAGCTATATAGTCCGATATCAGAGGTTCTGACAAATTAGCAGCGTATTGGTTGGCTTTCCAATTTCATAACAATACCTCAAAAACTGGTAGGCTAGTTTGCGTATATACAGATGGATGGAGAGACAGACATGGCTACATCGAATCAGCTCGTCATGTTGATTTTTTTAGATATATATTTTATAGGAACTGATAAGGAGTAGGGGAGGACGGAGTCGTGTGTAGAAGCTCACGCAAGTGAGGAAAGTTCTCTGATCGCCATTCCCTTAGGAGTGGCCTGAAACGATTCTTTTACATATGGCTCAAGCAGCTCACGACTTCCGGCCTTGACCAAGTATCTTCTGGGTAGCCTAAGAACATCCGTTTGAAGGCGAGCTAAAGTGAGAAGTCGAAACATCCCCTACAGGGTTGTGGGCTGGGCTTGATATCCGTCGCGTAAAAAGAAATATACCAATGAAAAAGCATAAACAGCCTCGTAAGAGAGACCCCCCCTTTTGATGACGATCATGGCAAACAAAATAAGGACAACGATTTAAGGGCATGCAACTGGAATGCCAGGTCCCTTAATTGGGAAGGTGCCGCTGCCAGCTGGCTGATGTCCTCGTTATAGTGAAGGCTGACATCACCGCCGTCCAAGAAATGCGATGGAGGGGACAAGGACTGAGACGAGTAGGCCCTTGTGGCATTTACTACAGTTGGCATATAAAAGAGTACAAATTTGGTGTGAGACTCGTGGGAGGAGAGAGACTTCGTCGCCGAGAACTGTCATTCACCCCGGCGGATCAACGTCTAGCCACAATTCGCATTAGAACGAAGTTCTTCAACATATCGCTGAACTGCGCCCAGCGCTCAGCTTCTTCGTAGAATATGGTCGGACGAAAGCATGCCCGGCGATTAGAATTTAAGACTGCTCTGCCAAATCCACAAAAAGCGGGATACCACAACCAGCGTCAACTGCCGTGGGAAAAGCCTTCTCAACATCGTATTTAAGGTTCTATCGAGGGTACAGAGTGAAAGGTTTAAGATTTGAACTTATAAGTGTGGCCTCAGGCCTATGAAATCAACAACTGACGGCTACACCACAGTATAATTCCGAACGATACTACTGAGTGGACACAAATGGCTTAGAATCGTAATTCATTAAAAACCACACTCGGTCGGAAGACATTGACAGCAGATTAGGCGTGAATAAGTTTTTGTAATAAAGCAAACTTATAGTATTTTTCTCTTCCATGAACTAGTTAAATCGGTAGCTCCGTGGGAGAGATATGAATTGGGAGTAGGTTAGGTTTAGCGCATTAAAGTTCCGCGCTCCGACTTTTGATGCTTCTCCCTACTACAAAATTATTAGTTTTAAGGGCTACGCACTTCAGGGTGAAAAATAAAACATCATGAAGGTAATTATCTGGCGGGACTGGCATATTTATCAAGCCTATTATGGTAGTTCTTGTTGTTAACATAATATGGTGGATCAATCCTAAATCAATATATGAATACGGACTTAATTTACCCAAATAAAATAAAAAATATTAAGAATAGTCCCTGCAATTACTGTTGACAATGACGAAATTCCCAACAGATTCCAATATCCATTTCCGTTTATTATAAAAACAAAGTTCTTTTCTTAATTTGGCATTAAAATGATTTTCTTTTTATATTTTTATTCCATTGTAAATCAACATTGCAATATTATCTTTAGGTCTTAATGAATTTAGATAAAAAATTGAATATTCGACGTCAACGTAAACTGGTATGTATGTATGTATATAAAAATAGATATACATATTTAGCGAGATATATTTTATAGTGTGAAGTTTGTTTTACGTATTTTCCGATTTATCTAGTACATACCCAGTTTATACCTAGTATATACATATTTATTTCTGTAACGATTAGCTCTGGGCATTAACATATTTTTCCAATCTAAAAAAAATCGTATAAATATAATCGTTTAAGCCGAGAGATAGAGAGTGAAAAAAAGCATTTTCCAATTGTACCAAATGACTCCGTGCTAATAGCTCCACTTCTTGCGGAAGTAAGTGTCTGTTATTTCGATTGTAACGGTATAACTGTAGTTAAGTGCGATAAGCGGCACATATTCTTTGGTCTAGCGCTTTATGTTGTCGTTGTTGCCGTCGGCGTCGTCATCGTCATATAATCGCCGATGAGTATGCGATTATCGGGCACCACCCCCATTACACCAGCTTTGCGACCGAAAGCGAACCATTGAGTGAGCAGATGCGTCACCAAGTGATTGATAATGCAAGTGACCGTTCGGTAATGCGAGGTTGCAGAAGCGAAGCGCATTCGTTAAACGTATGTAAAAATGAAATGAAAAGAAATAAAAAGAAAATTTCAATTAAAAACCAAATAAAAAATAAAATTAATAATTTTGAATAATACGAAAACGCTAGGAAATAAAAATAATGGTCCAAAGTGTAGGCAATCAATGCAAAATAATACGTTAGTTTAGTGGCAGTAAAAGGTCCATGAGTCTTGACAAATATTTACGAGTGTTAGGAGTTGGTTCACACAGAAGTTTTCATGAAATTAACAGTACGATTTATGTCTGACATTTTGTACTCGTCGTTAAGCAAATTTTATTATTTATTTTTGCAATTATATGTATACCCTTGGCACAAGCTTTGTAGCCGTGAAACTTTCAATGATGGTCTATCTATGTACATAACGGTTTAATATATGAGTTTGTACAAGCCTTTATACTTTCATTTAAAAGTGCCTCCGATGACGCGAAATTTTGTTAATAATAATATATGTTAATCTTCACAACGTTTGTGTAGACTATGGATTCAGCAAATGAGAAGTAACTTAACCTTCAGTGGTAGGGTTGATATAAAATCAATAGTTCTCAATGGAACAGGTATTTGTTCTTCGTGTTGTGCATAAAAACTTTAAAGTGGATCATCACATCATATGTAGATCGACGTGCATCTTCGATAATTGTGACTAGTCCAGATATTTCAATCTCAGCCTGACAAACGCCGGGCAATATAGGAGGGAGTGACAAGAGAATTCATTCCGTCTTCCTCCATACAGCTTTGCTAAAGAGCGTCGGACAAAATTTTTAGCTGCACCGTTGATTTTGGTGGATATTTTGTGTATGAACCACGTTCTTGTTCGACTCGTCCCGATAAATCTGAATTTTGCACATGCTTCATCGTGCGAATCCCGATCCCACATTCTTGGAGATTCGTTATGACTGTCGAGACATGGATTTATAAGTTTGACACGCAAACAAATCAACAATCATCGGATTGGATGGAAAAAAATGAGTCGAAACCAAAAAAACCAGGCTAAAGACGCTCAAAAATCAATGGTGAGAATATCCATCGAAAACGGCAGGAATTGTGGAAAAACAATTCATGGATTTACACGACTATAATGCATCATCGCATCGAGCCTCGATGGTGACCAAATTTAAAGCCAAAAATGAAATGATTGATCTTGATCAAGTACCATATTCACCAGATTTGGAAACGTGCAATTTTTTCTTTTTCCCCAAAAACGAAATTGTCACTCCGTGGATCTGATTTTAGGTAAAAAAAAATAAATAACAAAGAGATAAAAGAAAATTCTCGAAAGGAGTTGAAGGTCTACCCAAAAAGTGCTTATAAAAAGTGTTTCTGGAATTGGAAACATCGTTGGCAAAAGTGTATTATATATATAGTATAATAAAATATATTCTCTAAAGGTGGAAAACTGTGGTGATCATATTAAACCATATTCCTATATAAAACATCCTAAATACCTTTTTTTCGATATTAATATTTTTTTTCTGTAGGAAATAGTGTATTCCTTCAAAAATGAAGCCGCCAATAATATTACCGTCAATGGGGAACGCTATATATCCATGATTAATGACTCTTTCGCGCCTTCACTTTGTTGTGGGAAACTTTTGGTGAGTTTGTGAGTTATTAAGTTAATGCAAACTTAGTGCTTTAGGATCGTTATTAGTGTGAATATATTACATATTCTAGTATTGTTGTTTCTTCTCTCTTTCAGAAAATATAATATCAAGCTAACAAACTACATTTTTTTCTTGTTATAGAAGAGCGGTACGATAATTACTCGGCATACCAAAGTAAAACGAAAAAAATTTAAAAAAAAAATCTTATTCATTCCTCAACTGTTCCAACTTCTCTGACACTCTCAAGAAAGTATGTTTTCTAGAGATGTGCAAAGTTGGTCTCTGTGTCGGCGATCACTTGACTCCAATTACTGTCCGGGAAAGACCTTTTCAAGTTTCGAAACAAAACAAGTCGGAGCCAATTATGGAACGTACGCGATATGGCAGGGCATATTTCCGACCGATATCGATTCGGCGGAATTTTTCTCATCGCTTGATACCAAGTACTCGGATGACTTCGTATGGGTCATAGTTTTTAGTTTGTGTGTAACTAAACTCCTAAAAAGGCCTTGTGTTCTGTGATGAGTTCCGGTACTACTATGGAGATATTTAAGCTTAGAACTGTGTATGTTAACTGTTTAACATTCCAGAACCGAAATATTTTATTGGAAAAACTATTTTTGATTCAACTTTATAACGAAAATTCACGTTCTGTATAAAACGTGATTCGCGTGCTTTGCTTAACTTATGGTCAACATAATTGGTCTTCTGAGCACACTATTCGTAAAACCATCACTCATCGTGAGACCCAGCATTCATTAGTAGATAATACTTGACCGAATAGGTCACGTCCAGTACGCAGTGAAGAAAATAAAGCAGCCGTAGTTGAGAGTGTACACTAAGACCGAGGAGAGGCGATTCGGCGCCATTCGCACCAACTTGGGCTGACGTATAGAAAGAGAGGTCTTAAATTGAAAGCGTACAAAATACAGCTTGTGCAAGAACTGAAATCGCTCGACCTTCTTAAGCGAAATCGCTTTGCTCTATGAGGTCTTGAAAAGTTTCAAGAAGATCCAACGTTGACGAGTCAAGTAAAACTGTCGTATTTGGGACGAAGAGCAACCTAAAGAGATGCATTTTTATTCAAAAAAACATTTTTTTCGATATTTTTTCAAAAATTATACCGCTGAAAATGTAACCGTCAATGGCAACCGTTGTCGTGCCATGATAACCAACTATGTGATGCCTGAATTTGAAGCTCTTGATCTCAGCGATATTTGATTTCAATAAGACGGCGCTACTTCCCACTCATCGCAACAATAAAGTTATTTATTGAGAGAACACTTCGGTGAGCAGATAATTTCACGTTTTGGGCCGTTCGATTGGCCATCAAGATCGTGTGATATCACACCGTTAGACTTTTGCAAAGTTTAAAATATATGCGGATAATCCCGCTCTGATTCAGGCCTTGGAGCAAAACATCACGCGTGTCATACGCCAGTTACCAGTCGAAATGCTCGAACGATTTATCGAAAATTGGACTCAAGCGATGGATCATCTGAGACGTAGCCGCGACCAACTTTTGAGGGATATAATCTTCAATAATTAATGACAAGGAATAATCAATGGAATATTAGTAAACATTCTTCATTAAATTTGAGGTTTCTTTGTTTTTATGTAAAAAAGTAGGGAACCTGGAAATAGATCACTCTATGTTAAGAATATGGATACTTCTACGTAATTTATTGATTGACATATTCGACACGAAATATGCTATAATAATTTCTGAACCGGTTTTAAAAATTTTCTGCATTAAACTCTAGTATATCCAATATTATATTATTTTATATGCTACATCGATCTTATATCAGCGGTTTCGACAAATGACCTGCTTCTTGTTGGGAGAGGAACGTATTCGAAATATTGAATCGATATCTCAAAGACTAAAGGATGGATTCACGTATACTCGTATACAGATGGACATCGTTCCTAGACCTAGCATTTATATCGTATTTTATAGATCTCCGACATCTCCTTTTAGATGTCAGAAAGTTCGCGGGAAACCTAATATGTTAAATAACTATGGGCAAATAGCTAACAAATATAATGTTTCGTAGAGTTCTAGGCACCATAATACTGAAGTAGAGATACAAATAGTTATGTAAAGCGCCGATGCCTGTGTGTATAATGCACATATAGAGTCTGTATAGCCTTTCAACACAACAGTATTTTTATCAGCCGCTGCTTGGTATTTATTCTTCTTCTGAAAGTGTTTAGTATTGAAATAAAAGGCAACATTTCAAAACGAAAATAAACTCGAATAATAAATGTGGCACGAAAGAAGTTTTGGGAATTATATGCGCAAATATGCTCACATATTCACACATTCATATGCGCGTATGTAGTTTCTGGCTGTGTGTTTGAGGTTAGGGCAGGGAGTACAAGTCGAGAGTAAGGTAATAGTAAAGTTAATATTATGTATAGTACTCAAGGATGCCACATTTGTGTGCTTGTTAAAATATTAGTATGCGAATGCAGTAAGTGTATGTGTGTGTAACGTTCCTGTAGTAGTTGAGAGTTCGTATCATAAATGCTCGTGTTTCTGTGTATGTGGCTGTGTGTGTGTGTGCACTTTTTGCGATTTTAAAGTCGTAAGCTTGTACTCACCAGCAGGGTAAGGCAAACCGAAGCTTGGATATCCCGAATAACCACGTCCAGCTGCATAGGCTGCATAGGCGGCTGCCGGAAATCCTGTTAAAATGAAGAACAAAATGAATTATGCAATATTGTTTGAGCGAAGGCAAGCAAATATGCGCTTATAAAATGTACAAGTTGAAGTTGAAATAAAGAATAAACACGACGAGTTGAAGACGAGATTATTTTGATTATTTTGTCTGTGTGTGTGTGGCATGGACTTGAAGCATAGTAAAACAAGAGGCAATCAAAATTTATGCAAGCAATTGAATTATCATCAAGATTGCCAGCAGATCTGCTCTCCTCCACTTCTAAGATGTTTGTGGCTTTGTCGAGCACAAATTGCACAGAGCTGCGGTTGTTATGCACACATAAGCAGCAGCATTTACATATTCATAAGTATGTATTTGCATATTTAAGTTCGATTCGAAGTGAGTCTACGACAATGAAAAGCGCAACCCGCATGGCATGTAGCCTGGGTATATATTTTGCATGCTGCTGATTGTGAGCGTTTTCTTCCGGCTTCCGTTTGCTGGAATATGGCATTTGCATTGCTTGGATTGTAAATAATTAACTGCATGGGAAATTAACAGTCCGGTTTTCATATGGCTCCGAATGCATGAATTCAATATGTTAAATAAGGCCTATGGTTTAAACACAAACACACTGTCTTTCATATGCGTGCCACACGTAAATAACTGTATGTGAGTATATTTATAAATGCAAAGCAAATTTAAATCAAAAGCCAACGGAAGACCAGCTGGAGACTTGAGAGCCATTTTGCTTTAATGATTGCTAGATGGAGAATGGCTCCGGACATATTTATTAATTGTTTTCAAATATGCTTACGGAGACGCATATAGTACGTTTGAAAATACTTTGCAAGGGCGGCGATTAAACTCCAATTACTTGGTCTCTGCTGTCAGCGGAAATTTAAATGCAAACTCTGACTGAAGGCGTACAAATAAAGCTGATTTTGCAAAAACCAAATTTAATACATAAGAAGTATATTAACGAAAACCCTTTATATAGTACATAACGTTGCCATCGACCACAAGACCTGCGGAATGGGATAGATAACGATAGTTGAAAAGGGAAGTGAGTCGCATTTATACAAAAACAGAGAGAGGCCGTTATAAGTGAGTACGAAGATCTTGGAATGTTGGCCGACAGGGGTGATACTCGAAAATTCTATGAAAAGATGCGGCGACCAAGAGAAGGTTTCAAAACCGAAATAAACTCTTACAGAACCCACATCGGTTATCTAGTGACTTATGTCTAGAGCATACTGAAATTATGGAGGGAACACTTCCCCAGCCTGCTGAATAGCAGTGAAAATACATAACACCAAGAGATGGTGAACCCTATTTTCTATTGATGATGATCGAGCGAACGTGCTATTGCCCGACCATGAAGAAGTTCCAATAGCTATTACCCGCCTGAAGAACAACAAAGCGGTAGGGGCTGATGGATTGCTGACCGAGCTATTCAAACACGGCGGAACAGACCTGATAAGGAGAATGGATCAGCTTCTATGTAGAATATGGTCGGACAAAAACATGTCCAGAGATTGGAATTTAAGTGTGCGCTGCCCAATCCACCAAAAAAGGGAACTCCCAATCTAAATCAACTGTCGTTGTATAAGCCTCTCCAAAATCGCATATAAGGTTCCATCGAGCGTACTATGTGAAAGACTAAAGCCAACAAGCTATTTGGACCTTATCAGTCTGGTTTTAGGCCTGAAAAGTCAACAACTGACCATGCATTATATCTTAGAAAAGACGGCGTTACGAATTTTAGATAGAAAGCTTCTGCGGAAGATTATGGTCCTCTCCGTATTCACAACGACGAATACCGCTGTTTGAGATAAACGATGACATTGACATAGCTCAGCGAACGCTGGCTAGGTCATGTCGTCTGAATGGACGAAAACACTCCAGGTCTGAATAGTCGATGCAGTACCCGTTAGGGGAGGAAAAAGAAGAACTCCATTACATTGGAATGGCCAGTTGGAAGAGGTCCTGGTTTCACTTGGAATCTCCTATTGGCGCCGAACACCGAAAAGGAAGAACGACTGGCGGGCTGCTGTAAACTCGGCTATAACCACGTGAGTGTTATCTACGCCAATAAAGAAGAAGAACATATATTTAAGGTGAGGTAATTCGTGGATCGATTTTCGGCATTAAACTAAAGTATATAAAATATTATACGTGCACTTAAATACATTTGGGCAGTAAACCCAAAAGGCTGTTTGAAATTCTTATATTAGGTATAGTTGGGCTAAGGAATATATTGACCCGATTTTATAAATTTTTGGCAATACGACATTGGTTAGGTTAGATTATACTGGCCAATCGGTCTAGTACTATATATATCTATCGGTCTTCAGTAATACTAGATGAAGACTTAGTTTAATTTGAACTCAAGTATTCATCATACAGGACGTACTGCATGCAGAGAACAGCTAGTCTCTTTATCCTCTCCAAACGGCTTTCTTTCTGAATGCACTGTAAAGCAATATTGGCTTGATTGCCGCTGTGTACCACCATGACATGAGGCCAGCTGAAAGGAATCATGTAGATCCCAGCTTCATTAAGTTTCCATTTCAGTTTTTTATCTAAAATTGCTACTAGGTACTTGGAATTGCTACTGAGCCACGTGGGTGTACATGTCGGTATTTTGTACCTCCTTGTAAAGAGCACCATGTCCGTCATGTCATGTCTATGATTCTTAAACATTGTCAATTATCAGATTGGTTGTTTCCTTTAAAATATTTTCAGAAGCCCATTAAGTGACCATAGGAGTGAAGACAGTGGAGATATACTTGAGAAGCTCCTATTTGAGCTGCTAAACTCAACAATCTCGCTTCGTTTTATACCGAATTAATCATCCTTCAGCTAGTTACAATTTGCATCTATGCTATGATGGCTAGCTCTATCCACGCTGCTTTTAGGCTTTTAACGATTGCAATGTTGGAGACATTAATAATACTCCATTTATGTCTAGAAATAAACCTAGAGCATATTTCTTCTGTTTTAGAGCTCTTCCTGTATTTAGGGTTAGTGGGAAAAGTGCAATATTCGTGCAACTACCATCCGTATGGGAATGTTGTGCTTTCGATATGTCAGCCCATTGAAGCGTGCCTCTAATATAGAAGTCTACAATTTTTTAAAATGGATTCAGAGGCAATGATGTTAGACTTACTGGTCGATATTCTTTCGAATATAGGGGAACTGTTTTCTCGCCTTCGGTATGAATACGACCTTCGCCTCTTCTTTGTGAAGTTATGGTGCGATTTCCACACTTTTTGGCGTGATGTGGTACACCACATGATGTTATACCGGAAGTAGACGTGGATGTGATCCGATTCGCTCCTTTTTTGCAATATAACAAAATAATATGAAAATAATACTATTATATGTCCAAAATTTGGTTCAAGCTTGTTAAGATATGATCTAAGGTATACGATTTCACCCAAGGGTGAACGGTTCCCTGTCCATTTTGGCCGATGCCATTTTGCCTATGCGATTTATATAGCATTTGAAATTTAATGATTCTGAAGTATTTATTTTGTAGGTTATCGCACTTAGTAGTTTTCAACAGAATCATTTTATGGCGAGTAAGCGTTATTGAAATTCGATTTCTCCGAAAATATTTGTTCGGAAAAAATTTGATTGATGTAGCTTTAGTAGTTAGTGATATACATATGTATATTAAACTTGTTAGGGGGGCGAAGCCAAGCCCACTTTTTAAATTGTTTTGCACCTCAGAGGCCCTACCGTAGTTCAATATATCGGATTGAGTTTCAGGCTATTTTGACTAGGTAATAAGAGCATATCGATATTGTACATATTATTGGACTAGTGGTAGTCCGAGATAGAGTAGCGCACAGATAATATATACAAACAACAAAAATGAAAAATGTTTAATAGTGTTGAAATATTGTAAGCTAACTTTCAATTTCTTACTTACCGTCGGGTAGTGTCCCCAGTCCCCACATGATGTTATCTGTTGTGAAGGAAGGAAATAGAAAAGAAAACACAGTTTATATTAAAAACCATACTAATTTACAGTTTCAAAATTTAAATATGAAAAACTCTAGTAGTCTTTCAAGTTTGAGAATTTGTAAAAAATATATATGTTTATAACGTTTATGTTGAGTATATAAGTTACACTGATGCTAAGGCTAAGAAAAAGAAACTTCGCTTAATAAATACAGACACTAAAACTAGATTTTGTTTTTTGAAATGTTATGATGAAAACGCGCTACTACAAGTACATATATTGTTAACTAGTTATTAGATATGTTAATAATAAATATTGAAATCTTATATAATTATTACAAATTTTTTGCTTTTTTTTCTTGCATTTAACCGAGACTGTTTAAAACTTTGATTCGTTTCAAAGGTAATAAGAAATTTTGAAACAAATTAAATGCCAGCAAAGAGTCGAAAACTCCAATCAAAAGTATGTACTGAAGTAGTTATATTTGGAGTATTAGTTTTTAGCTCGATTTTGTGCAAAAAATCGCTGTGAATGAGACAATAGTGTACTATTTGCCACAAGCTAGTTTGAGGGTTCTAGCTTTAGTGAATAATTGTTCAAAATTCGGTATTGAATTCCGTTGTGGAAACTGAAATAAAAAAAATATAGTGTGGCATGGTATAACCGAGACACCGTTACTTTATGAATTTGTTAATTGTCAGTAGAAATTATTAATTACTATATTCATATTTGAGTAGTAGAAAAACCTCACTCTCCATGCGATCTGCGTGAGTGTCTAAAATGCACTAACCACTTAGATTCATCTTTGAAAAAAAATATTCTGGCAACCTTCAACTAACATAATTTTGATTCCTGATTCTCGTTAATGTTTCATAACAATAATATTGATAAAAGTCTCTTAGACTCACTTAAGTATAGTTTTGAAAAAATGTTAGTGTTAGTGTTAGTGTTCAAAGTGTTAATCTGAATGCTAAGGCTATTTTAATATTAAATTAAGTCTAATTATACATTTAAGTACATACGTTTGGACAATTACGAGTTCTAACTATAGCGTACACAGTAATATTTATTGTATTAATCGTAAATCTAGTTTGCTGTAGTAGTGCAAAAGCAAATGTCAGCGGCGCTGAAGTAATGATACTTTTCAGACAAAACATGTTTCAATATATTTCGACGATGAATATTTCGAAAAAAAGCAAACAATAAAAAATTTTAACTTCGCATACAACGAAGCTAAAATACCCTTCACAAATACAAAAAAGCCTTACTAACAAGAAATGTGATCGTTAAGTTTGTATGACAGCTATATGTTATAGTTACCCGATCTGAACAATTTCTACAGATATTATACCGTTGTTTTAGGCAATAACCCTCGTCAAATTTCAGAAAGATATCTTGCCAGATAAGAAAGTTTTTCATACAAGAACATGATTTTGAACATTCAGTTTGTATGGCAGCTATATGCTATAGTTATCGGATTTGAAAAATTTCTTCAAAAATTTCACCGTTGCTTTAGATAATAACCCATGCCAAATTTCAGAAAGATATCTTGTCAGATAAGAAAATATTTCTTATAAGAACATGAATTTGAGCGTTCAATTTGTATGACAGCTATATGCTATAGTTATCGGATCTGAAATTTTTTTTCAGAATTTGCATCATTTCCTTAGGTAATACTCCGTGCCAAATTTTGGTAAGATATCTTGTCAGTTAAGAAAGTTTTTCATATAAGAACTTGATTCAGAACGTTCAGTTTGTATTGCAGCTATATGCTAAAGTGATCCGATTTGAACAAATTCTTAGGAGATTGCATCGTTGCTTTAAATAATAGCATATTTCAAATTTCAGAAAGATATCTCGTGAGATAAAAAAGTTTCCCATACAAGAACTTGATTATGATCGTTCAGCTTATATGGCAGCTTTGTTATAGTGGCACGAAAATTAGTGTTTTAACAAATAATCAATGTTTTGGTGAGAAAAGGACGTGTGAAAAATTTCGATATCTCAAAAACTGGTGGACTAGTTACAAACTTCGTGGCAAACATAATACATTCTGCTCAAATTTTAAGATAACAAAATCCGTTATGCCAAAATATAACAAAACATTTAAGAAACTATAACACGTCAATTTTACCGCCAAAAATCTCAAAATCAACGTTTCCCACATTTGCTTATGCACTCTACACTCTTCATTACAGACTACATCGTGAAGCTAAATTAATAATTTTCTATGATAATCGTTGACTTAAAACTATGCCAGCTACGGTTTTCCATTTTGTTGTTCGTATCGCTAATCGCTCGTTGCTTTCGACGCAGTTACCGCTACTCGTACGCTTTATGGTGCGTGCCTAGTGCACGCCCAGCGTCTGTGTTGTAATTAAATGCTAATAGACGGTATATAATTGTATTAAAATTTGAAAAAAGTAAAGAAAAACTTATGCTAGTGACTAGATATATGTTGCTAAACACGGAATTACACATTGATTATAATACGAGTACGTTTACGATTCTTCTATGAAGTAATACATGTTCGTTTCGCACAGCTAATTAAATATTTTGTAAATATTCATTAATGATTGGAGAGAGTTACGAAGAGACGTGAGTGTTTCACAGTTAACACTAAATATTTTTTTTTTTACTCTAAATCACACACACACACACACACACACGCACGCACACAACGAAGCAAAAGTGTGGCTAACCGATGCGCTCAATACGTGTCGCACATGCATTGGCGCTGCTGAGCGCGACGCTGGCGAAGTGCGATGTCACGTATACGCTCCGTAGCCAGCACGTTGTACGCTTGTGTGGCAGTCGCTAAAAAGAACACACTACTAATTGTGATGTAAAAAAAAATACTAAAAAATAGCAAAAAATATTTAAAATATATAAAAAATATAAAATGACGGTAAAGCTAAATGCATCTTATGTTTAAGTGAAAAAAAAAAACTAAATAAACATATGGCAAATATATATGCTGCGAGATATATAAAAAACACACGCTAAGTGAGACTACAAACTATGAAGCAAAAACCAAAAAACGGCAACGGGTGAAAACGTATAGGAAATTGCGAAATGAAATTGTAAAATAAAATGCCAGCTATAAGTCTCATACTACAAGTGAATGTTAAACGACTAGTGTGCTTCGGACAATTCCTGTACGTAGATATAGAGATAGTGACTGCTGCTCATTTAACTCTTCATGGCGCGCACGTGCCCTTGCTGTTGGGTGCCTTCCGTAGACTGCCGCGCACCAATGCCACTGCTGGCTGGCGTTCTCGAGCAAACGCGCCTTCGTCGTTGTTGTTGTTGTGCGCCACTTAATGGGCGACCACGCTGCTACGTGTCCCTAGCAATTGCCCACACACGTGCCGCCGTGCATTTCCGCCATGCCTCAGCCGCTGCCTTCACTTACGCCTTTTCAGCGCGATTGCTTTTTAAGTTATCATTTGTGGACACACGGCTCTTTTAAATTATATAACGCAATTACAATTTAATTTGGCAAACAAAGTTAAGTGGATAAATGCATGGCGTGGCGGCGCATTTGTTCCCAATCGTGTCCGTGCCCAATGCTACGACGGCGCTGCTAATGAGGCATAACTGCTTTCATGTGCGGCCGCTTATAATCAACTGCCAACTGAAGAGTGCAATTCGTTGACCAGATCACCTTATTAGTACAACTATTTATAAGCACTTAGAAAAGAGACGAAAAGTAAATAAAATAATTGACGCATTTTACAAATGCGTCTTACAAACTACATACATACGTCTTCGTATTTTTTTAAAGACTTTAACAATGTTAGCACAGCTATTTAGAGGATTACATTGAATTGGAATTTTAGATAAATTTGCTAAACAAAACTAAGTATAAATGCTGTAAAATTTAAATAATTTCTGCGTTGTTGTTATCTATGTGAAAACATACCTAGCACGCATCACTTCCCGTCTACGTATTTGGTTGTGAATTGCTTAAAGTTAATTTATTTATAAAATTAAGTTGTGTGTGTTGCTTACGCGGCTTGCTATCTAAGCCTTTGAGTTATTTTCGTAATTTTGTCCCGATTTTGCTTACTACGTACTTAGTAATGTTTGTTGGCATCAATTCAAATTTCATGTTAGCAACTGCGTTTGGCTATAGACTACAATTTACATATGTAAATTACCTCTACTCAGTGGTAATTAATTATTATAACTTAATTAAGTTTGGCGTACAAATTCATTTAAGTTGGCTGCTACTAAGCCCCTAATGCATGAATATTACAAACATTGGACAATACAAATTTATCTTGTTTCTAGCTACATACTTTCTGTATGTGTGTGTGTATAATAAATCTAGACCTAACAGTAACATTAGAACTGTTATGTAATTTTAGTATAATTTTACGGGTAAAACATTTAAGTTCACATATTTGTAATATCGACTATTTTTTGCTTTTTTAATATTCCGATAATCTCTAGCTATTGTTGTTGGCGGCTTTAGTTCTAAAACAATTTGTTGTCAAACGTGTTGCGGCGGAGCGCTAACTGTGTTATCAACCCGCTATGCAAGCTTATAGTTAGATGAGTGATACACTACAGCTTGTTATGACTAGTGATTTTGATCGTTTTTTCCATACAAGAGCCTGACTTGAACGTTCAGTTGCATGACAGCTATATGCTATAGTGGTCCGATCTGAACAGTTTTCTGGGAGAATGTACCGCTAATTTAAAATATTAGGTGTGCTAAATTTCATGACGATATCTTGTCAAATAAAAAAGTTTTCCATAGAAGAACGTGACTTTGACCGATCAGTTTGTATGACCGCTATATGCTATAGTTGTCCGATGTGAACAATTTTTTGAAAAAATATACAGTTAACTAATAAAATTGTTCGTGAAAAATTTCGTGAGAATATCTCATCAAATGAACAAGTTTTTCATACAAGAATCTAATTTTTACGGGGCATTTTGTATGGCACCTATATGTTATAGCTGTGCGGTCTGAACAATTTTTTCGCAGAATATTCTGTTATTTTTTTGAGAAATTTCAGGAAAATATCTCATCATATGAACAAGTTTTCCATACAAGAACTTAGTTTTTATGGGACATTTTGTATGGCAGCTATGTGCTATAGTAGCTCAATCTGAGCAGTTTCTTTGGATTACGTACGGTTATTTTAAAAGATAAGCTGTGCTAAATTTCGCGAAGATATCTCTTCAAATAAAAAAGTTTTCCATATAAAGACATGATTTTGATTGTTCAGTTTGTATGGGAGCTATATGATATAGTAGTCCGATACTAACCGTTTCGACATATGTGTGGCTGCTTGGAAAGAAAGAGACGAGCGCATAATTTCAGAGCGATACCTCAAAAACAGTGTATTTTTTGTGCCCTTTGAGTCAATCACGATGATGAAATGGGTCTAAAGCTTTTAAAGTGGAACTTGGTAGCTTTTAGGAAAGCGGTTTTACCATTCTAATTATGTACTCATATTCCCTCTTTCATCAAATTTACCTCGCTTATTTTATTTTTGTCCTTACATGTAAAACTGTGTTCACACGACAACTCTTTTAACGTCCAAACCGGTTTTTGTGAGCGAGAGGACCACAAGGAAAGACGAAAAAACTGTCTATAGACTTGCACAGCGGGAAGATGCAAACAGCGCCATTAACAATTCAAACAATTTAAATTTGTATGCGATTTCCTTTTCACACATACTTGTACTAAGCCAGCGCCTATTTCGCACTTATTTACAACAAAAGCCAGAGATAACATTTCCATTTCCTAAGCCTAATAATTGTATTAATTAATGAGTAAGTAAAAACGTTGGACGCACATGTACATATATGAGATCGAAATTGTAAAATATTTAAGATTATAATTTAGCTAATATGTTTGCTTTTTTGCTTGTTTTGTTAGCGAAACTGCCGATAAGTACGAGTATTGGCTATATATATATATATAACTAGTCAATTTCATATGTTGTACAGAAGAGTAAGAGTCTTAATACTAATAAGAATACAGCGCTAGAGCTGCAAATCGATTTCGCGTTAAACCTAAGAATATTACAAGTACATTTTGGCTAAATGCTAGCGAATAATTATTTAAAAATATGTATATACTATATGTATATAAATACTTAATTGTGTCTAAATATTGTGGCTGAAAGTTATGATGTGTGTTCGTGATTGTTTAGGTGTAATCCGATTATTTAAATGTACATATTTCTGCATGAGTTGCACAAAGGGAGCGAGCGCCATTGTCATATTTAGTAGCCAACGCGGCACTATTGATGGAAGGTGCCTGCAGTGAAGCAATAAACTAGTCTGGAAGCAGGTCGCAGCCTGTATTAAAGGTCAGCGAAGTTATAGTAAAAGTTTTAGCGGAGTTTATTGTATATGATACGCTGCTTTATTCCATAATCAACCTATATCAGTTTGTATAAATTTGGCACTGTTATGAGACTGATATATTCCAATTAGAAATCTAACATTTGCCAGCTCGATTCATAGCCGACTAGTTGCACTGGAGATTCATAGTAAAGTAGTTATTAATTAGTTGATTTTGCTGCTGGGTAACTTTGCTTTAACATAAATGAGTGCCTATACATTTAAGAGTATTCTCATTCGCGCTTATACATATGTATATACATTAGGGTGTCTATTCTTTCACAAGTGTTTTTTTTTCAAATGTCCACTGTAGTTTTATTTATTTCACTAAGAAAATTTTTAACCTCAAAAAAGCTCTTTATTTTCAATTTATACCGTGCCTTGATCATTTTTCCTTTCACTTGTATATAACATGCGATTTTTTGTTAGTTTGCATTAAAGAAGTAATTCGGAAGCTTTGAAGAAAGCTATATTTAAATTCAAAATTTTCCGCTCTACAAAAAAGTTTTGAAGCATTTTTTCATAAAATCACAGCTTTAGTAGTTATACGCTATCAAAGCTAGACATCCTTGGAACCGAGCCTTCATACAGTTGACTTATACATTTTCCGTCACTCATACGGCATGGTGTACTTTAGGAGTACGGTACATATGAAGACTAAGTTCAAATGAATTTTTTCATAAAACCACTGCTTTACGAGTTATCAGCAGTCAAAGTTATATATACAGGCTCTGAGCCTTCATACCGGACACTTATACATTCTGCGTTGCTCATACGGCATGTGGTACTATATGATGTCAGTACATTTGATGCATAACTTTAACTGCGTATAACTTTTAAAGCAATGTTTTTACGAGAAAATATTGTAGGCAGCTTTTGTGGAGCAGAAAATTTTGTATACGAATAACAACTCATCAAAAGTGAAGGGTTGTTTGATTTGAAGATAAAAAGTTTATTGCAAAGGACAAAAAATCTCATTGAAAATAAATGGGAAGTCAAATGACACAGGCAGGTTTTAAATTGACAATAAAGCGCTAGTTTAGAATAAATACTGTTTTTAGGGCAAAAACTGCAAATTTTAGGAAATACTAGAGAAATAAGGGACACCCTAATATTCATATACATATATCACGCAACATAAATATGCGCACTCATGTGTGGCATCTTTTGACATGTTGTAAGTTGTCAAATTGACAGGACGCTACCGTGTTATGCAACTCCAACGCGCCGCATTATTGCAATAAAGCCAAAAATTAATTTAATACCGTTAATTGTATACAATTAACGCAAAGTGTAAAATGTTATTCACTTGGGAAATTTCGCAATGCAATGGCATGTTGCGCACCAACATATGTACTGTATGTATGTATGTATGGCGCGCACAACAACTATACAACCGCGAAAAAGCGCCTGATATTGAAACACAAAACAGTGCACGCCAAAGGGAGTGTGTAGTACACAGTGCTTTACTGTGGCCGCGGCAGCTGGGTTATGACTGCCGTTGGTGGTCAGATGCCGAGCGTATTGGCGCCCGGCAGCTGATAAAGTGTGGCTGCGGTCGGCATTTCCAGGCCTTGCACCGAGAGCAGATCGCTTAGCGGGTAGCCGAGGGAGGCGGCAGCAGTCGCCGCTGGCGCTGGACGTACTTGCGTGGCTGTTGGCGGCGCTAAATGGCCTACCGCGGCTGGAGCGCGTAAGCCGCCAACAGCGGCAGCAGCCAAGAGGCGTTTATAGCCAACAATGGCGGCGGCATCGTACAGCGAAGCTGCTTGTGGATTGGTTGCAGCCGCAGCAGCGGCGTACTGCAGTAAAGAGGGTGCGGCCGCTGACGGTTGAACAGTTGCTGTGGCAGCTGAGAGTGGTATGAGTGTGTGTGTGGCGCCGGCGGTGGCTGCTGCAACCGCATTGGCTAACGTTTGTTGTTGCTGTGCAGCGGCTGCCGCCACCACAGCAGCTTGCTGTTGTTGCTGCTGTTGTTGTTGTTGGTGTTGTTGTTGCTGCTGCTGATGGTGGTGATTGGCAGCGGCTGCAGCAGCGGCCGCAGCAGCCGCCGTAAAGTGTGTCGGTATGGAGTAGGGTGTGTAACGTAACGAGGTTGTGGCTGTGGGCGCACCAGCGCCAGCGCCCACGCTTGAGCCGCCGAAAATGCCGGCATGCGGATGTGCCGGATGGTGATGATGATGGTGGTGGTGGTGAGCGCCTGAGCTGGTGGCAGCCGCAGCGCCGGCAATATTGTGGTGTGTCGCAGTGGCAAATGTACTACTGATTAGACCGCCACCGTTGGCATTACCGCCCCAAACTACCAACTCACCGTATGCAGAGCGACCGGCAGCGCGCGTCTTGGCCAAATTGGCCGGCAGCATGACTTCTTTGGGTTGCGCCTTCTTGCATTCGACCTAAAAATAATCAAAATATGAAACATCAGAAAATCTGTTTTTTCTATGAAAGTTGTTCGAGTTTGTGGGTTGTGTGTATCAAAGGATAGAACGAAGAGAGTTGGAAACAAGTTGTTGTGGAAATATGTGAGCACTCACCATTTTGTTGTTGATCTCATGGAAATGAATTTCACAAACTTTATCTACCACATCCTCACTCTGAAATGTAACGAAGCCAAAACCTGAAACAGAAACGGAAAGTGCACAAATTAATAAATTAAATTACTAAATATCAAGGCTACAAAGTTGTCGACAGTGCAGCAATAGCAGTTGGGCATTAAGTATGAAGAGGAGTCAAAGCTATACGAGTATAACGCGTATCTGTATATTGAAAGCTACCGTTAAAGCGGCGGCTGGCTAGCATTCCTTTAGTCCGACAACGCACGCAACTGTTGAAGCCTGCTGCTGCTGCTGCTCGGTTGCATGGTCGTTGGGAATTCACAATTCGACCAAAGTCGGTCGGCCGGAGCTTTTGTGGGCTGTGGTTTGTAAAATGTTGAGTTATCGCTAACGTCTTCTGCGGGCAGTGAAGTGGATCTCAGTGCCAAGCCGAAAGTTTTGCCCTGCTTCAAGGCTCCGTTTGCGTCTTTTTCATTCAATCAACAACCAACCACAATCGCAGCAACTGAGCCATCAACTCTTGCACTTATGAATTCATCATGACGTAACGGGCGAATTCAGTGATTCTACCGGCCATAAACATTGAGCCGGAAACTTCAGTCGGAAGTGGCGTACATTGAAGTGAGTCTGCCTGGTTTATATGCATGTATTGGAATACGAACATTTGTATGGCAAGATGCCGTTACAATACATATATATAAAATATCGTTTGAGTATAGTGCTCAAACAGAAACTATGTTCGGCGATTCAAATGATAAGTTCGGTGTTATGAACGATTGTGTTGGGTTTGGTGTTAGCACTCGCTGTTTCATGAGTTCAAAATTTGACTTCTGTGAAATCCAAATTAAAAGGAAATGTTTGAAAGTCTCAAGGATTTTAAATTTAGAGGCCGCCAGCTTGTATGTTTAAGATTTTTTCAGTTTATTTAGAACAGATCGGATATTTGTAATCTCTTTACATCATTATTGGAAGACTTTTTAATAACTCAAAAACAGTGTGTACAAAAAAAATCATTTCAAGAAAAAAACTCGTGGAGTGAAAGCCTTTCTTCAACGATAAAAGATTTTCATAAATGGGAATATAAGGACAAAGCCAAGCAGAGAAGAAAAGTCATTATTTAGGAGATACGGATGGAGGATTAAGACCAATTACATTCTAATTTAAACGTCCTTTAAATATTATTTAAAATATATAACAAAGTGACCATATTTGCGGCATATCGTTAGCCCGACATGTTAGATACTTTGATGGCATATTCATAGAAAGTTTTATTCCGATATTTTTATTGAAGAATTGTACGATTTTTACACTATAACCTAAGAATGCTAGGATAATTTTATTCACCGAATTTCGTTGCCTGAATTATAGCAAGGGGAACATAAAAGTGGGGTGATTACGAAAAAAATTAAGTATAATAACCCAACAATTACCTTCCTGCCGTCAAATAGGCGAGGTTCGCTTTTATCAAAACTTCATCTACAAGACTTAAACAGTAAGGGTCTCAGTTGCCTCGAGGGGCCAGTCGAGATATTAAACTTATCTTCAGACTAGGAAAAGGAACTGCAATCAGTTTCATTCAGAATTCTAAGAAGAATGTTATGCCAAGAACTTCCATACGACGAAACAGTGTATGTGCTATAAATGACTATTTCCTTATTGAAGGATATATAAAGACAAAGTAGATATATTTTGCACAATTTTTGAGAAAGCATAAAATCATAATAATTAAAAAATAATTTTCACTTACTTAAATGAAGTAAGCCATTTTCTTCAGAAATAGTTAGAGCTTTAATTGAAGTTTTCGGAAAGAACCCAATATGAAAATTGTTTAGCAGAATTAGTAGAGTAACCACAATGAAAAGAACAAAACAGTCGGAACGGATGGGAGATCCCCTTTTTGATGACGACCACTGCAAGCGTAATAACAATTTCGATTTACGGGCATTCACCTGGAATGTCTGGTCCCTCAATTGGGAAAATTCCGCTGTTCAGCTGCTTTATGTTCTCACGTGAGTAAAGAGTCCAAGAAGTACGATGGTTGGACAAGGATAGAGACAAGTAAGCCCTTGATATGAAATTAATGGTGAGAAAGAGACTCCGTCGCCGAGTGCTGTCATTCACCCCGGTGGCCAGAATCCACATGAAATTCTTCAACATATCACTGATTTGCGCCCGCGCCCCGAAAGGAGAAAAGACGATGTAGTCAAGGATGACTTCTATATTTCATCACGGACATAATCCTGGCTTTGAGTTAACAAAACCATAAAATATGTTTGCATTAAGTATAATATTATTTTAATACTCTTGCAAATCGTTGCTTTAGAATATAATAGTTTTGTTTACCTAACGATTGTACAAGAACAAATGGTTTGTATGACAAAATCAATTTATTTTATTCAAAAGAGTCTCCTAGAGCTTTTTCAGTGTCAGTGTTTTAGCTCGTTGGTCGGTATGACCGCCAGTATGCCGGTGCAAGCCTTTGAATGGCCTCTACGTCTGCATAACGCTTTCCTTTCATGGGCAAATGCAATCAATTTGTGCGGAACAAACCGTGCACACACCTTTCGTAAGTCCAAATGTTCAGTTAAAATTCGAAAAATCGATGTTTTGGAGATGTTTAATTCCGGTTGCATGAATTTCAATGATGATTTCAATGTTGATCGTCATTTATGTCCTCACGACCACTTTGAAACCGTTGAAACCACTGTATACCGTCCTGTATAAAGCTCTACAGAGCTCGTATCTGGCAATGCTATACATCTTTGAAAGGTCTTGACATAACCAACAAAACGACGCTATGCATCATTAGTTTGGATATTGCGTTCAACAGTTACACGTCTAGAGTAAACATGAGGTTCACTAACGCCGAAATTCGCGATATTTTAAAGTTTTTCTTCGTTATAAGCAAATCCGCTAGAGAAACGTGCCGTGAGGTTAATGTTTTTGGGGATGGTACTCTATCATTTCGAACTGCGGAGGAATGGTTTCGACGATTCAGAGCGAAACGACACAATGGATAAGCCAGCCGGCGCAAGACCTGTGACGACGAATACCGATAAAATCATGGAAAACATCGAGTTAGATCGGCATGTGGCATCTCGTTACATCGCCAAGAAGATTGGAGTTAGTCAACAAACCATTTTAAACCATCTGCAAAAGGCTGGTTACACAAAAAAGCATGATGTTTGGGTGCCGCATGATTTGACACAAGAAAATTTCTGGACCGAATCAACCCCTCGATTTGCTGTTGAAACGGAACGAACTCGACCCATTTTTGAAACGGATGGTGTCTGACGACAAAAAATTGATCATTCACGACAATATCAAGCGAAAACGGTCGTAGTCGAAGGGCGGTGATTCGTTCCAAACAGTGGCCAAGCCGGAATTGACGGCCAGGAAGGTTTGTTGGGATTGGAAGGGAATCATCCACTATGAGCTGCTCCAATATGACCGGATGCTTAATTCTACCATCTACTACGAACAACTGAACCGCCTGAAGCATGCGATCGACCAAAAGCGTCCAGAATTGGCCAATAGGAAGGGTGTAGTGTTCCACCAGGACAACGCCAGACCACACACTTCGTTGATGGCTCGTCAGAAGCTACGGGAGCTCGGTTGAGAGGTGTTATCGCATCCACCATATAGCCCGGACATAGCACCAAGTGATTACCAGCTGTTTCTGTCCATGGCGAACGCCCTTGTTGGTGTAAAGTTGAACTCAAAAAGCGGCTTGTGAAAGGCTATCCGAGTTCTTCGCAAATAAGGAGTGGGGCTTCTACGAGGGAGGTATTATGAAGCTGCTGTCTAAAAGGAAACAGATTATCGAACAAAACGTCGCATATTTGAACCAAACCCGATCATTGTAACATTTTTTATAAAGCATTGAATAAAGAGTAAAAAAGCAGAAAGGATTTAATTTGACAACCTAATATAAAGATTTTTTTCGATTTCGGGAGACTTTATACTGTCATCAAATTGAAAAGTGAATTTTGTCCATTTCATCTTCCTCCTGCTGCAATACACTTATGCAAACGAATTTTCGAGTCATCATAGCACTTGGATCACAAATAACCAATGCAGTTGGAGATGGTGCATTATCGCACTTCTTTGTTCAATTAATTCAGAGATAGTAAAAATCGAAGAATACACTTTTAGAGCCTCACAGAACGACGCGTATCTCAAATAATAATAAATACTTTGACAGAAACCACAGTACCACCAACGTAGAGAAATAAATTTACCGATTCGAAAAACACGCGAAGTATAAACTAAAAATTCACTTTTCAATTTGATCACAGTAGGAGTGTACGGCAGTGAAGGAGAAGAAAGTTCCTTTAGTTAACTTTTGAAAACTTACTTTAAAAAAATTAAACTAAATTAATTATTTCAGTACATTTCGAATTTGCTCGGTTTCATTTCAACTGAAAAGTAAACTTCAAGGCTCACCTTCGCTGATTGCATTTAACATAAAAGGTAGGTACAATTGATCGGTTTATCGATTGCATTTATGTCTACGGAATTTGCACTTGTAAACAAAGCCTTGCCGTATTTAATTGAGCCCGCATGCAGGTGTGATTCTTCCCGTGCGTGTAATTAACTAAGAATTTGCTATTTACGAGTGTTTGTGCTTTTTCTGATTTATTATCGTTGGCAAGTTGGAACATGCGGAGCTGAAACGATTAGTTCAGATTACTCCTTAGTGTGTCATTCAAAGTTTTACTTGAATTTACCGTTTTTATTTAACGATATCTCTTTAATTTTATTCAACTTTGTGTTTAGTTTTATTATACTCACGATATCCTTAATAAGAAACATTGCTATTTTCGCTGCTAAGTTTTCAAGAAAACAGTATTCTTAATTTCTGCCCTGTTTTTGGTTTTAACTTTGACTTCAAAATTTCCTTGAAGATCCGACAAATGAAATTTTAGGTTTTAAAAAAGCTCTAAAGCGACATCGTCTCTCTACATACAAAAATGCTTTCCTTTGGACTGCTCGAAAGACCGTTGCAGTCAGTAAGACTCTACCAACACTAACTACTTTTTCTATTTCTTCCTTCAGCTGATAAACTTGTATCTATGTACATGCGTAACGTTTAGATAGAGCTGTCATTTAAGTAAATACTGTTGTTTGTAACCTTATACGCCAGCTGCTGCTCAAGGAAAGCGCTTGTTATGCTAAAAGTCTGCAGCGCTCCATACTAGAGCACTGCGTTGATACATACACACACGCTGCTAAATATGTTTGTTCACTCCGAGTTTCTTCGCAATTGGGCACAACTACATACATAAGTGGTGTGTGGTGTACACAGAGCGATTTGCGTCTTCCACATCATACAACAGACCGTGCTTTTCGTGCTTTTATCTGTAAACAATTTTTTCCGCTATTAGGGCGCGGCTAGCAAGTGGGGTGAAAAGTGCAGAGTTGCACTGATTTAGAACTTTGCTGCAGATAAGGCGGCTTGGAATCGGCGTTAGGTGCGCGCTTACCACACTTGGCGCCACAAACTATTTACGACGCACTGTTTTGGTGGCGCTGTGGCTAGACAGCCAATAGCTTAGCAAAATATCAACTAACCGGCAAAGTAAGTTGCAGCGTCTAAGTGAATTTGTCTCAAGTTGTGGTTGGCAACGAGTTTTTCTATTTTTTTTTTCATATTATTTATTTTTGTTTTGATGCATGCTTACATTTGAAGTCATATATAGGGTTGTCGAAAAAGTCTTTTCGTATTTCTAATCAAACTTCAACTTAATTTTTTTTTGTATTTATAATGAACTTTATTGAATGAAATATGTACCATTTTTGTCGACCACTTTTTGCCGTTTTTCCGCTAGCGACATTATTCCATCTTTGTAAATTTTTCTGTTTTCTCAGCGAAAAACCGCGACAAGTAATTTTCATAGGCTTCTTTTGAAGTCAACTTTACTCCATTAAGGGAGTTCTGCATTGATCAAAATAAATGATAGTCCATTTGTGCAAGGTCAATACTATATGGTGTATGCATTAAAATTTCCCAGCCGAGCTCTCCCAGTTTTTGCCGAGTCATTAAAGATGCGTGTGGCCTAGCGTTGTTCTGATGGAAAACAGAGTCCTTTCTATTGATCAGTTCTCGCTGTTTTTATCAATTGCTTGCTTCAATCTCATCAGTTGTTGACTGTAAAATGTAGAATCAGTCGTTCGTTGGAGTAGCTCATAGTGGATGTTGCCTTTCCAATCTCACCAAACACACAGCACAACCTTTCGAGGCGTCAATCCTGGCTTTGTGACCATTTGTTGAGCTTCACCACGCTTGGAGCATGATCCTTTTCGCACATTATTGTCATATTTGATCCACTTTTCGTCTTCTGTTACCATTCGCTTCAGAAATGGTTCCATTTCATTTCGTTTCAGCAAAGAATAGCAGATGTTGATTCAGTCCATTAAATTTTTCACAGACAATTCATGTGGTTCCCAAACATCGAGCTTCCTTTTGTAGCCAGCCTTTTTTAAATGATTCAAGAGCGTTTGATGTTGAATGTTAAGTTCCTTAGCGATGTCATGGCTGCTTATCTGAGGGTTCTGATCAATATTTTCCATAATTTCATAGGCTTTTTCAACGATAGGTCGATCAGAGCGAGGTGCATCTTTCACATCGAAATTTCCAGAATGGAAGCGGGCGAGCCATTGTTGCGTTACATGAACTGATGCAGCATCGTTTTCGTAAACTTCATAAATTTCATTGCTGGCTTGTGTCGTATTCTTAATTTTTTTTTCAAAAATTTCCAAATATATCGAATGTCTTCATTATTTTCACAAATTTTTGAACAGCTGTAACTTTTTTTTCTACTTCTCGGAATTTAATTTTTTTGGTCAAGTCTCATCTTTCCAGAAGATATACGTCTGGAACGACATCTATGGACAAAATACGAAAATACTTTTTCGACTACCCAATATAATATGCTGTTCAGGGTATAAAAAAAGTAAATGCATTTACGGAGAGTACCATTAAATCTCGTTTAAGTAATTCATATTTCGCAAAATGCAACATTTTACAGCTTTAATCCAGATGAACGCTCATCAATGTTGAACAAATATTATGATGCTTATCGTTTACTTTGTGCCAAACAGGATCATTTAATAAGTATACGCCATCAGTTTGAGGCAATTACGTGCGAAACTGAAACGAGTACCCGTTTGGCTGCCTCATTGAAACGTTGTCAATCCCTCTGGTCGCCGGTGCAGCTGTTAGAATATTCAATTTCATAGTCTCAGAGCACCGGCATCATCTTATTTTGGCAGTTCATAAATTTTAATTCTCTTCATTTTTACTTTCATTTCCGCTTCCGTTGCGTTTGTCAATACAGCAGGTTGCGACAGTTGCAACTATTTTCATTTCTCTTTCAATTTACCAGTTCGTCAAGGTAAGGTGCAGTGCAGAGCAGTACCCAAAACTAAACCCTGCTGTTTTGCGTGTTAATCGCTTGAGCTGTTCTGTATGTATGTATTGTAAGCTCGAGGTGACAACGAAACAATACTATTCACATCTTCTGTGCATTATTGTCCCCCAACGCTTTCCTTCATTCACAAATGCTGACAAAGGTGATATGTGTGCGTAAGAGACAATCAATGTAGCTGCTGCCGTGTCTGTAACTTTGGGCTGGCATAAAACAATATCGTCGAATTCGACATGTCATTTCGCTTTTAAGTCAAACACGTTCATGTCAGTAACACCTGAACGCAGTTCTTCCTATTCTTTCTGCTTGCATTCTTACAAGCAACATTTGTCGTTGAAATAAAGGTTCGGTGCCGGTTCTGATGTTTTTGTCCAATAAGTCCATCGTTTCCTTGTCAATACTCTTGAAATGATGCAACATGCTTTCCGGACAAGTGGCAAATTGTTTGGAGGAGGCTGAGTAAAAAATACATGCCAATCTGATAGCAAAGTGTAGAGTCATCGTTGACTGTGTGATATAACAAGTGAACTCAGTCAGGGATGTCAATGTGTTAACAGTGATTAAGCAGCGCGTCAAAGTCGTATATGAAATATTATAACGGATGATCCAAGTAGAGTTACTTTTTCAATAGATGATGCTTGAGTCGTGTCAAGCTGTCATGTTATTATTTTTTTTTTGTTTTAAAGTAAGGAACCTCGAAATAGATTATCCCTAATAAGTTGATTGTTCCGTGGGCTGTATGGCATATAGTGCCGTGTTGTTGGAACCAAAGTTCGTCCACACTTACATACTCAAATTCAGTCATGAAATTGTCATTAATCACGGATTAATTTTTGGAAAAATATGGAAAAACGATTAACTCTGCGCAAGGAGCACACAAAACAGTGACGTTTTGAGGTTGTATCGGCGTCTCAATAACGGTTTGTGGATTATCATTTCTCCAAATGCCAAATTTTCTTTGTTAATGTACCCATTCATCCGCAAGTGAGCTTCTGCGCTGAGTAAAATTTTCTTGTTTTCATTTGTCGAGTTCGGTTTCCATCTAGTTTTGGGCCCTTTTACCGAACGTGTGATGCGTTTAATGGTCTATCGGCTTCAACTCTAGCAAGAATTAGATTTTGCAAGCCCACGAATCGAGTTCTTCCATACAGTGGATTACATGGACTCTTTCGGGTCTCATTCGATTTTCTACTGCAAAGCAGCAACATAGACCTCGGTGCGCACTGTATGAAGTCTCTGAGGGTGCGCATTACCTACTTGAGTAAATGTTACATATCACATAGGAAAATGTTTGCTCGAGTTATCGACTCTGCTGGGCGATTATGTGGAACCAATATTGAACCATTAATTTGGTAATAAGTAAATATGCACGATATGCAAAAGATATTACGGAGAAGTTGTACTTGTTAGGGTCTCCGACATTTTTTTCGGGTATTACAGGGTATAATACATAAAAGATGTATTTTTTAAGGTCTCCAATGTTTCTTTCTGGTTGTTCTTTTAGGGTTTCCGAGATTTCCTTCTGGGTGTTACAGATTATAATAAACAAACCTTGTATATTTTATGGTCTCGGACGTTTCCTTTGGATGTTACACGGTATAATGAAGAACCGTTATATTTTTTAGGGAGTCGAACGTTTCCTTCTGGGTATTCTTTTAGGGTCTCCGACATTTTCTTCGGAATGTTATAGGGTCTTATAATCTAACGTTATATTTTTTAGGATTCTTCTGGCTGTTAGAAGGTATAATAAATAACCGTTATATTTTTTAGGATCTTCGAAGTTTTCAATTGGGAGTTACAGGGTATAAAAGTCTCAAAGATGTATCAATCTGAACGCGTGGAGGATCTTATTAACGCAACTGGAATATACATAGTACAACTTAAATTCAGCTAATATTTAATTTGTTGTTGTTTCGAATCGATACCTCTAAGTAATCTTAGTAATGTGTGTAATAAGCACACTTAAAATAATACAAAACGATTTTTGGACACATTGTTATGGAATTTTAATTCTAAGTCTAATAACTACACCCTGGTGATTGGTTAAACCTAATAACTGCTTTATAATCTATCTGTACCTCATAAAAATTAACTTAACTAATTACTCCGAGGTCAAATGAGTAGAACATGCCTATTTTGGTCAGTTTTCAAAACGCTTTAACCTTAAACTTTTATTGAAGTCTTTTAATGGGATCTGTCCATAGCCATGCATTCCATACTTTTCTATTCGAATCCGAAAGGTATCAGCATTTCTTATTTCACTGTCATTATATAAAAAATGTTACCAACAACAACTAGCTGGCAACTTATCGATCGAAGAAATTCAGTTGCTTCTAATAGCTTTATTTATGGGTGGAATATAAGCACAAGAATACATGCTCATGACCTAATATGGAAATTCAAAGGCATTTCGTTGCAATAGCTACCTGGAAATATATACCATATTTCCGATTAATATGTATTAGCTGCATACATACAGACGTCAGGCAGATTGCACTCCGTTATGATTACGTCAGCGCACACACACGGCGCCATGTTTGCAGCAATTGTCTTTGTATTATTAATTTATTTGCTCCGTTTTCTTGGCAAAAAATTATGATAGTTAAAGGCCATATTCACCGCTTCCTCGTGCATCGACACTCGCACTTATTCGCACGAATGCCAATTGTGTAATTATTTTGCTTTATAGTGTGCAGCTGTAATTTGAAGACATCGCTGACGTTTCTTTATTAACTTTGTTAAAAGCACAAACCGATAAATAATTCCTCAAGCAGCCATAATTCTAGCAAATTACTTTCATGCTGATGACTGCGTAGGCGAGTGCAACGGATAATTATACCCTGAACAGTCTGCAACGCTTAAAGGAAACGTGGGAGGCTTTTCAAAAAATATATGTGATCCAATAGAGATACTTTTTGAATAGCCTTCGTTTGACAGATCATGTGTGTGTTGGCTCAAGCTGTCATGTTATTTTTGTTCAGTATTGCTCGGCATTTCAGCATGGAAAGACTTACGCTTGAGTTACGTTTACAAATCACAGCATTCATTATTGAATAAAATTTGACCCAGTAGACAGCGTCCAGCACGCAGTGAAAGAAATACAGCCGTAGCTGATAGTGTAACCGAAGACCGTGGACCGGCCTGGCGTATAGAACGACTTGGCGCATTTTACAGCTTGTGCAAGAACTGAGTCCGCTCAACCTTTCCAAGCGACATCGCTTCGAGACAAATTTTGTTCAGCGATGAGGCCCATTTATGGATCAATGGGTATGTAAACAAGCGAAATTGCCGCATTTGAGACGAAGAGCAACCTGAAGAGAGCAGGATTTCTTCCGGCGAATCAACAGTTTTGTGGTTTGTCTGAAAGTCTATACGGACAATCCCGCTTCTATTGAGACTTTGGAGCAAAAAATTACTCGTGTCAATCGCCGGTTATCAGTCGAAAGATAATATAGACTATTCAACCGTTCAATATACTCCTGCACCAACAGCGATTTGATCTCGTATGCAGAGATCGCTTTTAGTACGTCTAGGCTGTTCGAACGAGTCATCGAAAATTGAACTCAACTGATAAATCATCCAAGACATTAGCGCGAAAAACATAGAAAAAGATAATCTTCAAGAAATAAATGCCAAAGAGTGTTCTTTCGAATGATAATAAACATTCCCTATTAAATTTGAAGTGTCTGTGTTTTTTCTTTAAAGAAGTGCGGAACCTCGAAACGGATCACCATTTAGCTGCCTCCGATTGTGAAGGGTATGCAACCGAAGTAACGTGTTTTTAATTTTTTTTTCAATCGTCTTCATTAATATACTTCTTGTCTTGTCCTCTGCAGCCGTTTATATTAAATTCCGTTTTGAATATTAGCCTATAGCCTTATGTGTCTATGATTTAATTTCCATTAAAAATACAACAACAAATTTGGGTGAAAGTAAATATACAGAATTTGTCCGGAAAGTAACAGGACTGATTTTCTTCCACCGCGACTGTACTTCGGAACGTGTGCGCACCGACTGGATTCGGTACAAGGCATTCATAGCTAACGAACGAGCGGCTGATTTCCGAGCACCTGGAAAGTCAGGACAAACATTTTCACGCAGGGTTAGGGCAGGGTTATAGGTAGAAAACCTACGTAAAGCCTTTGAGAAAACGATCAATCAATCAATCGTCATACCGCACTGGTTTAGACGAAGTGAAAGAATCGGTAAGAGAGAAAATGTGGACGTTGAGGAAATAAGGAACAAAAGTCACCAACACAAAAGGGGAAATAAATAATGATGCCTTGGAACGTTGGTAAACTCGTTGAGAGCAAGGACGTCACGGCAGATGGATGACTTTGTTATAAAATAGGGGTCCAGTGGGAAGCATGACGAGGTCGATTATGACGATTCCTACGAAAGCCGAAAGTCGATTAGTAACCAAAACCAAGTCGGCACTATGTCTCGAAATTACTTGAGGAAGGTTTTCTGCCGCTACGACAACAACAATGAGGTGGATTATTATACTACACAGATGCTATCCAAGCACGGTAATTTTAGGAAGTATCTGAATATAATGGGGAAAGCTGAAGGGTCGTCATTTATATACAACGACTCAATCGGCGATGATCTTTCAGCGGTCGGTCCCTTTAATGGAAAAATGTGAGGAGTTACATAGAAAACATTTCTACATTCTATGGTTAAGAAACTAGATGTTTTACACCGACATCTAGATGTTTTCTGATCTATATTAAAGTGTCTAGTCGACCAATATTATTTTTCTTTTCGACGAAAATTTTGTTTTTTTTTTTAAGTGGGTTCGGTGGATTTCAGTTGCCTTAAACTTTTAGAATAAAATCAATATTTTACTTTCCTTTATCTTTAGCATTCCATGACTACTCCTACGAAATCTACAGTTAGGCTTAAGTCAACAAAACTAGTAGAAGAGAGAGAGAGAGAGAGAGAGAGAGAATAAAAGAGTTTGGCTCTTTTACTTACAGTTTTTATAGTTTGGTCTACAACTGACAATACTTTTCTAGCTAGTCGAGGGGCGAAAGATGGTAGGTCTCAGTATAATCGGGGACATTGTTGAGATTTACACGGCAACTCTGCTAGAAGGGTACCCATTCTAGAGCCCCTTTGCTTCTATTTACATTTGCAGTTTATTGATACACAGATACACACATACATAGATACTGATTTCTTTCTGTAATTGCAGTCTATCGATCGAAATGTGTCAGTAGTAATACACCAAATGGCAGTAAGCTTAGAATGAGTAGTTAACGAGCAAGTGGGCAATTGCTAATAATCAAAGTGTATAAAAACGCTGAAAAGGAAACGGCGAGAAAGTGCGAGAGCGATAGAGTGTGAGAAGGCATACGAGGCAACCGATTTACCTTAAGTATTTCATTCATAAATCATGAGATGGTGCCTCAGGCAATTCGCGCAACCTTGCGTCAGCCGCACAATGCCCTCCCCTCAAAGTAACAGTTATAGCCGATTCATTCATTCGGCTTTTTAACGGCACAGCAATGCAGCGAACGATAACAACTATATGGACAGAAAAAAGAAACGCCTTTGAAGGCAGTAAATATTAAATTGAGCCGGAGATGGCTGCGTTCCGCGAAAAACGAGAAACTCGGCGGCGTGAGCGCAGAAGCAGAAGGTGGAACATCGAAAATGCAAGCCTGTCGCTTCCTGTTTGCCCCTCCTGTGTGTAGCGATAGCGCGCTGGTGTGAGCAGTAAAATAATATAGACTTGTATGTGCGTGTGTGTGCTGTGTGCGGCGGTGTCAAGGACACTTAATATTAAAATTGAAAATTTTGTTTTCCGCTGCAATGAATCCCAGTGAACAGCGGCGCGCCGATTGGAACGGAAGACAGTTATGAGTTGCCGCTGAATGTTCGCAAAACGACTTGCACATTCCCATGCATAAACATACAAACACACCCATATATATAAATATACATTTATAGCATATATGTAAATATATACATATACGAGTATTTATAGTAAAAGACAGCAACTTCTCTTATACATATATATAGGCACACTCAATCCCATATCTCGTCGCCAGTCACATATAAATACGTGTACCTTTGTATGTCCTGCGGGAATTTTTACACATGTGCGAAACTGCTGACAATAACTGCAAACATTTGCAGCAGCAAGCAGTCGCACAGCAGCGTTGTTGACAAAAACTTTCACATGTGCCATGGCACAACAGCAATAAAGGTAACAAAAAAATGCAATAATAAAATGTGATCAAAATCACGGGCGGCTTTCTGTGTGTGTGTGTGTGTGAGAGCTGCCGGCTTTCTGGCTGTTTGCTGGTGTTTTCCAGCGTCAATTCAATTTATTCTACTAAAACTCGGTCGTTGCATGTACATATACATATGTATATAGGCAAGTAAATTTGTACACGAAATCACTCAATGACACAATACCAGAGGAAACCGAAAATGGCAACTTTTAAATGATTTAATTTTTTTTAACATGATCGAATGTGTGAATGGCAACGAAAATAACGAAAAAGCGAAAAAATGTGTTAACTGCTTCTACACCGAATAAAAAATAAAAAAGTTTCCATACAAAGACTGGATTTTGATGGTATTTGTAGGACAGCTATATGCTATAGTGAGCCGATATGAACAATTTCTTCGTATATTGTACCGTTATCTTAGACAATAATCCCTGCCGACTTTAGTGAAGATATCTTGCCAAATAATAAAGTTTTTCGTATAAGAACACGATTTTGATCGTTCAGTTTGTAGGGCAGCTATATGCTTCAGTAGTCCGATATCTGCAGTTCCGACAAATAAACAGCTTCTTGGGCAGAAAAGAACGTGTGCAAAATTTCAAAGCAATAGCTCATAAACTGAAAGACTGGTTCATTTATATGCTATACAGACAGTCGGAACAGGTAGCAGATCGACTTAGCTCGTCACGCTGATCATTTAAATATCTATTTTATACAGTGTATCCAATGTTCACTTTTGGGTATTGCAAACATCGTGGCGAACTTAACATACCCTATTCAGATTTAGCGTGCAGCAAGTATTCGATTAACTGCTGAGTAAAAGAACTACGAAATTTTTGTGGAAATAGCGATTTATTTGTCAACATAGTCCTCTTTTGACTCGTTACACTCGACCCAGCGATTGTTCAACTTCTTTAAACTATGTATCTGAAAAATACATTTACTGGAGATCTTGTGCCCTCTCCTATGTCACAACGACTCACCTAGGCCCAGCATATTGATAAATTCCAATATACTGCTAGGTGTTATTGAGGTGATGTGATCCTTATTTAGAAACATGAATCCAAGGGTTTTTATCATGCGGCGACAAACTGCTGTGCAATCAATTGGCAGGTGTTCTGGAGTTTCAGGTTCCATGTCGCAGCACCGGCAATTTCCACCAAAAGCTAGGGTCATGTTATATACTACTGTGATCAAATTGAAAGGTGAATTTTGTCCACTTCATCTCCTTCAAAGTGATCTCCTCCCGCTGCAATACACTTATGCCAACGAATTTTCCAATCCTTATTGCATTTGGAAAAATTCTCCGTCTCCTAAATTGAGTCAAAACGATGTCCTCGGAATGTTGAGGACATAAATTTGTTGAAAAGCCAGAAGTTACACGAAGGTAAATTAGGCGAATGCGGTGGTTGTGGCACGACATTAGCTCAGAATGTGACGAAATGATGACGAATAACCAATTCAGTATGAGATAGTGCATTGTCGCACTTCTTTGTTCAATAAATTCAGACATAGTAAAAATTGAATAATTCACTTTTAGAGCCTCACAGAACGACGCGAATCTCAATACTAATGAATATTTTGACGTGAAATTTAGCATAGATGTCTCTAAGAGTACAGACAACTTACAGAAAAAATTTTACCGGTTCGAAAAATATGCGAAGTATTAATTAAAAATTCACCTTTAAATGATCATAGTAGTAAGTGCTTGTTGAGGTTACAATGACCGGTGTAGAAGGCGACAAGTAGCCGGAGTTTGTCCCTGGGGTCTTGATTGCATACTTAAATATTTGAAGGTTGTAATCGCCAATTATCAACTTAGTGATCCCTATCTCTATCATCCTTGCGGAACGGCTTCTTTATGGTATGGGGACCAACCGAAATGATAGTGGATGCTGCGGAGCGGGCAAGCTCATCCACCAGTTCATTCCCGGCTATACCTTTGTGACCGGGCACCCAGATAAGATGCACTTGGTAACGATCTGATAAACCATTCAGCCGTTCTATAAACTCCTATATTTGATCTGTTAGAGATCGCTTTTAGTGCCGTTTAACTGTCGCTGAGTATAACTATACGTTGATTACGATAGTTGCGTTGGAGGTTTATCTCTACGCTCCGATTTGTAGCACAGACCTCTGCTTGGAAAATGCTCGGAAAACTTTTCATAGGTATGTAGAGTTTGGTGCGGGGTCCTGCATCTCCTGCGTAAATTCTCTCTGATGTCTTCGAGCCGTCGGTGTGCCATTTCATTGCATATCCCTAAGCAATAGCTCGAGAAGGAATCGTTCCATTCAGTCTTATTTCTGAGGGTGGCCTTGTCCTTTTTAGTGAAGTGTTGTCTCTGGGGTGAAGAGCCAGTGATATTTCGCTTCTTAAGTCTTTCATGCGCTGGGAAGAGATTACCTTACCTCTGCCTAACTTTTCTGCTGTCATTTGAAGTAGAGTGTGTTTGGCAACCTGACCGATTACTGGGTGAAGCGGTGTGAGATGCAGCATGACTGATACTTGAAATCCCATCAAACCACCTGACAATCCTTGGCTTGCAGTCCCAGGATTAACCAGTTGGCCGATTGCACACCATATGTGCTTTAGTAACTTTGACCGTGGTCAGGTCAACATGCTGTTTCCATCTCAGAGTGGAAACCAGCGTAGGACCAAAGTATTTATTAGTCATCTCTATCTCTGTCATTAAGAGTTAGGCTTCTGAGGCCAGACAGAGACTTCCCTCTTGTGTGTTGGCAATAGTTCGATACCATCCAAATATTTGGAGCACTCAAAATGTATTTACATTGTGGCAGTGTTGGAAAAGCGGCCACATTTTGAGTAAACATATTCCCATGATGTCCAACATACTTTGAAATGCTTTTCAGAACAGAATAATGATAATTCTTTAATCAATCAATTCACCAATAAAATACTTTACAGTTTGAGTTTATGTGAAGTGATTTTATCATAACGACCTAAGAGCTAACTCACAAGAAAAAAATTTACTTGTTCTTGTCTTGTAAGGCGCTTTAATTCAGTGTGTCATTCTCGGTTATAAAAAGGAGTAAATTTATGTGGCACCCTTTGCAATCGTAGCTATCATTTCGTTCAATATAAAAATAAAATATCCTTACGCACGATTTCAGAGTCATGTTCCGTAATTCTCCTCCTCTTCACTCTAGTAGTTAGATATTTCTCCACGTAGAAGGAGTAATTGTAATTTTAATTATTGCTTTTTCTGGTTTGCATCCGATTTGCAGGCGAAGCACATGATGTGAAACCATAAAAGCAGGCATAAAAAAGATTTTTTAGGTTTTATGAACGCTTTAGTAATTTATTTTGAGTATAATTTGATAACAGGGAAGTACAGAAATTTCAAGAAGAGTATCGATTTAATTCGAAATAAATTGTGTGGAACAAAAAACATTATTCTTGCGCTTGGTTTATGAGCACAAAGGGGAAAAAAGGAGTGAGTGCAGTGCAGGAAAAATTAATAAAAATTGGTGATGAGAATAAAATTTCAGAGAGATTTTCCTATAGGAAAGAGGTTGAAAAGAAAAGTATGCCACTGGTTAAAAATGTAAAAAAAATTGTCCTTCCCACACCGCTAAGTCCCGCAACAAATTTCTTTCAGGCTCAAAGCGTTTTGGGAATTTATGAAAGCTTCTTTGATCAAGACTTAGAAGTTATTTCAACGGACCGGCATTTTCAGTTATCTTAGCACAATCCTTACTGTATTATATTAAATGGGCGATCTTTTAACCTAATCTAGCTTAACCCAACTACGCTAGGCATATATTTAAATCTGACATGCTCAGATAAAAATATGTACTGTTAACTCGTGGTTAGTTATTTGGTTCACCCCAGACAGGAAGCTTTTATGGAAAATCAACATCGAGAAGAGAGCAAGAAGAAGGCATCAGTTGCCCTGTACTGCTGCAAGGGCGACATATGTGAAAGGTGGAGACACTCACTAATGACATTGCCTCTGTGAAAACATAGATAAGCCCATAATGTTCTATCGGATTTTTGCTTGGTGGATGGCAACGCAGAAAAATCAACGAGTATTTAACGGTTCAGTATTTGTGGCGCACTACGAACCCCATCAACTTTCGCCCGAATGCATATAGCACCGGTGGACATAGCCGCAAGGTGTATGGCTGCGAAAGCTGTCCTCAGACTTAAAGAATCGAGGTACTTAGATGATTATAGTCTGGATACTCTAAAATCCTCGCTCACTTTGATTTTATTGAAAAATAGTCGAAAAAACATGGGAGGGGCG
This sequence comes from Bactrocera zonata, assembly GCA_037783105.1. Taxonomy (NCBI): domain Eukaryota; kingdom Metazoa; phylum Arthropoda; class Insecta; order Diptera; family Tephritidae; genus Bactrocera; species Bactrocera zonata. Next base: position 121,029 of record JBAWJQ010004588.1, on the reverse strand, counting down.
GAGAGAGATAGCGAGCTTTTTAAGCAGGGGCCAAAACTTGCGTGGAAGGTTTGCGAAGGAGTACACCGTCGGGAACTTGCTATCAGCTCCAGTTTTAGGTTTCCTGACTACAGTTATTTTATGATTACACTAGATTGAGTGCCTGACCACTACAGTATTGAAGGAAACTGCAGGGCTTGTGGGCTTGCTAGGACAGGTACTTCAGTCTTCAAAATTTTGGAATGGGAACGGGTAGGAGTTGGATTTCAGACCAGCCGACATACAGTCGCAAGGTCCTTCGGCCCAGTTGAGATGCCTTTATAGGAGCCAATTGTCAAAATTGGACCAAGAGCCAGATACCGCCCTTTCGTAGTTAAAATCATTTATCTTGGGACCTGCTCCACCGATTTTAACCAAATTCGGTGCATAAAAGTTTTCTAATATTCCTATGTTGCAGAGCAAAAATTCTTCCCATATAACTCAATTCTAAATTTAATTTTTTCTTCCGCTTTTACAAATCAGGATCCAATTAATGTAACGGACTAAAACTTTGCGCGAATAGTGTCCCTGAGATTTTGATCGAAAATTGTCCAAATCGTACTAAAATTATACAAGCCCTCCGATACCGAATATGTAGACCCCAGTTCCAATTGCGAACTTTTTGGCGAAAATATTGGTCAATCTGTGATATATATTATTTAATTCAGAAGAACTTAGTCCTTCACTACTTGTAAATACTCAGTATGTATGACAGCTATAAACTATCGACGGTTCCGACAAATGAGCTTCTTGAGAAAAAAGGAATGTGTGCCAAATTCAAAGCGATATCACAAAAACTGAGAGACTACTTCGCGTATATAAAAACAAATAGACGGACATAGCTAAGTTAACTCAGCTCGTCACGCCGACCGATCATTTATATAATATACTATATATTTTATAAGGTCTTCGACGATTCCTTCTAGGTGTTAAAATCTTTTCGGAACATTTAATATACCCTTGTCGGAAATATGAGGAAGAGTCCTTCTTACATTTCACCACTCCTAAATAGTCTTTTTACGACCTTCTTTTTCATAAGCACAACTTAAACAAAAGTGTCTTCTTCTCAAATCTACCAGAGCAACAAAAGCAAATCCAGCATTTAACAGTTTGCGGTTGCGAAAGAAAAATAATACAGAAAGCAACAATGTCGAAAAGTGCAGCTGCCATCGCCGTCAGCTTAAAATTTAAAAATTGCACACATCCCATAAATACATTCACACTATTTACATAAGCCAATGCGGCCATCATTAAAGCGCCTAGAAAGCAGCCCAGCTGGCACACTCCCAAGTTGAGATTTGCAATTATTTACACGTGGTCTAAAAAATTTAACAAACTCAGCACCTGACCGTGGTCACAAGCCCATCATTACGTACACCGGCTACCGCCGCTACCCTGCGCTAAGCACCAAGCGCCAGGCACTGGCCAGCAGCGGCGCTACAAACTGGGCTAAAGAAAATTGTAAAGAGTGCAAATTAAAGTGGGCTTAAAAAGGTAACAGAGCGTGTAGAAAGTACACAGGCATGAAAAGAAAATGGTGTGTGCAGTGCGTGTGTTTGTGACTTCGCGGTGGCGCTGAATGGGACGGTGGTGGATTAAATTGCCTCATTCGTGCAGCTCACACTCGCATAAATTCGCATTTATCAAGCCAACTGCGGTGCGGTGCGGTGCTTTAGATGCGGACGATGAATGGTCAAACATTTATATATAAATGGGCAAAGCAGCACTTGGATATATGTGTGTACGTAGTGCGTTTTATAAGGAACCTTTAAAGGCATTTTTTCCATGGATATTGTATTTTATTTGATAATTGAAACTGTTGCTAAAACACGTTGTTGATATCTAAAACATTTTTGATACTTTGTCTCAAAGAATTCTAATGATTGACTTCACGGTAATGTTCAATTGTTGGGTTGTCTGCAAAATTTAACTTCTTCTTCTTCTCGGTTATTGCCGAGTTTACAACAGCGCGCCAGTCGTTCTTCCTTTTCACTGTTTGGCACCAATTGAAGGTTCTAAGTATAGCCAGGTGAATCTCCACCTGGTTTTTCCAACGACGTGGAGGTCTTTCTCTGCTTCCCCCGGCGGGTACTGTTTTCTTTCATTGGGACGACATGACTTAGCCAGCGTAGTCGTTTTCTCTTAATTCGCTGAACTATGTTAATGTCATCGTGTAACTCATACAGCTCATCGTTTCATCGAATGCTATATTCGTCGTTGCAAATGCGCAAAGAACCATAAGTCTTCCGCAGAACGTTTCCTTCGAAAACTCGAAACGCCGATCATCAGACGTTGTCATCGTTCATGGCTCAGCATTATATTGCATAACGGGGTTGGTGAGTGACTTATTGAATTTGGTCTTTGTTCGTTGAGAGAGGACTTTACTTCTGAATTTCCTACCCAGACGGAAGTAGCATCTGTTGGCAAGTGTTATTTGCGTTAGAATTCGTAACTGACATTGTTGTTGGTGTTAATACTGGTTCCAAAAAAGATGAAAATTATCTGTGACTTCGAGGTTATGACTGTCAACTGTAACGTGGGAGCCAAGTCGGGAGTGCGACGACTGTTTTTTTTGACGATAAGAGATATTTCGTCTTGCCCTCGTTCACTACCAGACCCCTACGCTTCGTTCAGACATTGACATATTTGTCCTTTGTGCTACCAAAAGCCTCCTTAAATTACACCTCAATAATCGTTGAAGGGTCTTGAGCTCACCATACATTGGTTAGGGTGGTCAGTATCAATCTCAGTTACTTTTCTGGATTCTCCAAAGGTGTTTCTACTGAGATATTTCAGACTGACAAAAGTGAGAAGATGATTCCCCTTTGCCTTTCTCCATATATAGTATCTTTGGAAAAGAGCGTCGGTCAGTCAAAATATATAACCTTACGGCGAGTGTATCTATTGGACAGTGTCCAGTCAGAACACCTCCAATTGCAGTGAGATTGATTTTGCTAAGTAAAAGTTTGGAGGCTTTTATGGTTCACTTTGGACAAGAAGATTCGCACAGCCGCACTAGAAGGGCTAATGGAATGTCTACTATACTCGCACAGGTTCAGCGCTAAAATGCAAAGGAACATCAGAAAACTGATTCGATTCTACTTCGAAGAAATTGGAGCTCAACGGATTTGCAGTGTCTGGCGATTCCGCTGTGACCGGACATCCCTACAACCCGACACTGTGGTTTCATAGAACCAGAACACCATTTTTGGTGGGAGGCCCCAACTTTTCTCAATTGCTACTAGACAATTGTATCTTTATCTGGGCTAATCTATTTCTATCTGCCCATTTGATTACCACTTTTAGATATATTTGGGTGTAACAGATAAAGCTATTTAGGAATTTTCCTTTCAGCAAAAGAGCTAAATCGTCCACGTAAGCAACTACCCGGCCGTGTCGTTCCTCAAGTTCCTTTAAACGGGTTTTCGTTATTAAGATCTGGAGCAATGGCGAAAATACGTCAACTTGCGTGTTATTCCTATTTGTTTTTCGAAAAGTCGTGCATTATGCCACTCCGTCACGATATTTCTTTTGGAAAGGAGACTAAAGATGTTATGCTTGAGATTGGTCTGGTCGAAAACTTTTAAAACCTCCAAGAGCTGCTTCCGGTCGTACTTTGTTAAAGACCCCATCAATGACAAGGAAAGTACCAAAGCAATATTTACTAAATCATTATTAAAAATAAAATGGTTAGACAGTAATTGCCCATCACCGTAAAGGCGGTGCTGGCATTCATTCCTAGAGACGATATTTCAAAACAGGAACTTTCACAACTGTGAATTGAACGGGATGACACCACAGTAGAGGAGCATTTCTAGTTACAAAGGAAGCTCGAAAGCAACCGAACAGTTAATGTAATCTAGAAAAAGACTTTCAGTGTCTTCCGAACTTCTTTCAATTCGAGTTTTTTGATTTGAAATGTAATCATAAATTATATTTATATAATTTTAGGGATAGTTAAGCACCACTGCAGGTAATATCACCATTCGAGATTAAATCGTTAAAAATACTTATTACAAAATTCTGGACTTCTGCAAGCCATAATATCTTTAAAGGTTTAGACAGATTACCAACCAACCTACAAAGATATAAGACTACTGATAGCGATGCATATAGGTCACCACTGACTGAGGTATCATATAACGAGTGATTATAACATAATCATAGTCAGTAACATTTTTTGAAAGATCAGGCGTGAGTCGTGTCGAGCTGTCATATTATGTCTGTTAACTACTGTTTTTATATTTCATGACGGAAAGACTTTCGCCTGAACAACATTTACAAATCATTTAACTTTATTACGAAAATTCAGGACCTGCAGAGATTCAAGAGCTGCTATTTCATCCAGAAAAAAGGTTTGGTTTGGTTTGTGAGCTAGTGGAATCATCAGTCCATATTTCTTCTAAAATGATGCCGGTGCGAACGTAAACGTTAATGGCAACATCTTTCTCTCCACTATAACCATTTGATGCCTGAAATTGAAGCTCGTGACCTCAGCGACATTTGGTTTCAACAAGACGGCGCCCCTTCCCACCCATCCCATAAATCAATGGATTCATTGAGAGAACACTTCGGAGAGCAGATAGTTTCACGTTTTGGGTCGGTCGATTGGCCACCAAGATCGTGTGATATCACACCGTTATACTTTTTACTGTGGGAATACATATGTAAAGTGTAATGTCTGTGCGGACAATCCCTTCGATTCAGGCGTTGCAGCAAAACATCACGCATGCCATTGGCGTTATTTTTCGAAATGCTCTAACAAGTCATCGAAAATTGAACACATTTGAAAGAGAAAAGTTTCAAAAAATAAATGTCAAAAAATGTTGTTTCGAATGAAAATAAACATTCCCAATTAAATTTGAGGTTTCTTGGTTTTTTTTAAGTAGGGAACCTATAAATGGATTAAAAAGCTTACTGGTAGCGATGTATACAGGACACCACTGACTGAGGTATCATATATGAAAATAATATAAAACTGAAATTTTAATCGCAGCTGAGAATCAGACTACTTGATCTTCGAGTGCGTAGCTCGAACTGTACTTACCTCGGTGCCGATTAGTCTGCTTATCGAACATGAGCATAGCGTCCTCAATCTGCAATTAAAATAAGAAAAAAACAATGAAGAAGATGAAATATAAGCATCAATTATGCGTTAAACGATTAGCGATATTCTCTTTGAAATTTACTAATAAGAAATATAATTAAGATATAGCAAGCGAAATTAAGTGCTAAGGAGCAGTTTAGAACGCGAAAAAATGCGAATTTGCCATTAGTGATGTTCGTCGTCGCGAAGTTGAGTTTCATTAAGTTTTGTCACTTTACAGCAAACCGTTATGTCTCAATTAAAATAAAATAAATGTTGCCCGAGCTGCTACTCTGTGGATTCGTTGGTGGACCAACGATTGGGTGAGTGAGTTCATAAGCTCGTGTGTATGTGTGTTTGTGTGAACAGCTCTTCGTGGGTGTTGATTGGTTCGGCGATTAAGTTGATGCCGTTCCAATGTTGACCAGGGGAGCCGAAAACGTAAGCCCATCTGGTAGCTTGCGAAGCCACTGCCGGCTAGTGGATACTGTGCAAAGTTGATAGAGGGCGATAAGTTGCTCCTGAAGTGGTTGGCAATTATAAGCGAAAATTACAACACAAAGTGTATTTTACAGGGTGTTACTTTTATTTGACTTCAACGCCTTTCATTATTGTTGGCTATTTAACTACATGAATGGAGACTTTAGTTTGTGTGGTGCGTTAGGCGCATATTGAAATTCAGTTGCCGAGATTTCAACAGTTAATTTTTCGAATCTATTTTTAATTGTTATTAATCGATTATTTAGCACAATGTTAAGGCAGCCCAGTGGCTTCTACGGCTGCACCCTGTTTCCAAACATATAAGCTGAAACTCTGACCAATGTCATAGATTGGTCGCAGCAGATTCCCTTACATGCCGCTCATTTTGGTGCAAATGTTGGCTCACTTTTTGTTGCTGTTATATGAACACGCTTCGTGTTCGTTGTCAACAAGTTCAGCAGCTGCGAAAACTTTTCCCATTATTCCAAATAACTGATAATACCTCAACTTGGTAGGCAACAAAAGCAACAATAACCACTCTCGCTGCTCGATTCCATACTTCAGCGCAGCTGTCAGTTGTCTTCTTCTCTTTAATTAGTGATACGCTCTTTCTATTACAACCATTTCTAGTTTAAAAAGTGACTTACTAGTCCACTAGCACTCATTATAGACTGAATAGGGTATGTTTAGTTTGACACGCACTTTGTAGGACCCAGAAGGAAACGGTGGTTACCTTATAAAATATATATTACATGTATATACTTGTATAACATAACTGATCAGCATGAAGAGTTGAGTCGGTGTAGCCATATACGCGAACTAGTCCCTCAGTTTGTGAGATATTTTGATTGGAATCAAGAGCTTGTATAGAAAACTTTTTCATTTGACGAGCTATCTCCACAAAATTTGTCATGCACTATTGACTGAAGTAACGCTGTATTGTCCGAAGAAATGTTTGTGATCTGATCACTATAGCATATAGCTGCCATACAAACTGATCGATCAAATTGAAGCCCCTGTATGAAGATCTCTGCACGAAATTTGTTGTGGATTATTATTCAAGGTAACGATATAAGCTCCGAAGAAATTGGTCAGATCGGACTACTATAGCATATAGCTGCCATAGAAACTCATCGATCAAACTCGAGTTCCTATATGGAAAACTTTTTTATTTGATGAGATCTCTTCACGAAAATTGGTATATATTATTATCCAAGACAACGGTATAACCTCTGAAGAAATTGTTCTGATCAGACTACTATAGCATATAGCTGCCATAGAAACTCAGCGATCAAACACGAGTCCCTGTATGGAAAACTTTTTTTTTTGACGAGATGTCTTCACGAAATTTGGTACAGATCATTATCGAAAGTAACGGTACAACCTCCGTAGAAATTGTTGAGATCGGACGACTATAGCATATAGCTGTCATAGAAACTCATCTATCAAACTCGAGTCCCTATATGGAAAACTTTTTATTTGATGAGATCTCTGCTCGAAATTCGGTATGGATTATTAACCAAGGCAACAGTACAACCTCAGATCGGATCACTATAACATATAGCTGCCCTACAAACTGGTCGATTAAAATCAAAATAAAGATATTTCTATATCCTTTTTGTGCTATAAAAAGTATACCTGTAAAGGGTTTTTAGCATTTTTTCTTATTTTTCGTATAAATATGCATGTGTATATGTAGACGAATGTATTATCCCGCTTTTACTTAGCACTGAGTGCATTTTCGCATCAGCACGAATAAATCGTTTTGCTTCTAATTATCTTAAATTAATTGCTATATTTAATACGAACTAAAACCATTTTGCTGAATTAGTTTTTTTTTAGCTTTATTAATTATGTAACCACATAATATTATATTTAGCCGTATAGTCGATATTTTGTCGCACGGGTCACTTCACCCGCTCTGCTCCAGCGTTGGTCATGTAAGTACTTATATAAACTATTGGCAATGTGTACTTAAGCGCAGAAGAAAAGTTTTCGTAATTGCATGAAAATTGATTAGTGAATTAATCATATTGATGGCGAATATTTCTGCGCTGCAAACACTGAAATTCACTCAAAAACTTGGTCGCGAAACTGCTATATTGTTATTAAGTGGACAGCAGCTTGATGGCTGGTTAACTGCACAGTGGGTTCGGTGGCAAATTGCCTGAATGGCGATAATGAAAAAGTTTTCAGCGACGAGTGGGTTAATACTAGTTAAACTAACAAAATGAACGAAATGAAGGGGCAACATTGACAACTTGTGTGTATTGAGTGATTTTAATGGAGTTTTGTATGTCATTAGAAAGTTTTAAAATCAGCGTGGTTTTCGGTATGAAACAACGGTTTGTTTGTGTGTGTGTATCAAAGAGGATTTTTCGCTTAAACGATTCTGATCAATGGCTCAAACCTACTATGGAAAGAAAAATAAGTATTTGAATAACCCTATATGTTATGGGGATCGAATCTGAACAATTTATTTCGTATAATTTAGCGATGCCTTAAATAATAATCGAAGCCAATTTTCGTTAAAGTAACCTGTCAAATAAAAAGGTTTTCCATACAATAACTTTATTATAATCTGATAATTTTAACGAAATCTATAACATAAAGTCGTTTATATTGGCGGTTCCGACAAGTGAGCAGCTTCTTGGTGAGAAAAGTTAGGGTACTCAATTTCAGATCGATTTCTCAAGAACTGAGGGACTAGATAGCGTACATAGAGACAGACACACGAACATGACTAGATATAGGGTATTTTACGTTAATAACTCCTAGCAAACACAATATGACTTGTTCAGGGTGTAAGAAATCAGTACTCACTGCATTTCTTAAAGGGTTACATGGGTTTCCTTGGTAAAGAAAACAGGCTTTTTCCAAAAAATTAAATATTTTATTAGGATTTTTTATTGTTACAAACATCTTATAATAACAAAGAAATTCTAAAATTTGTTGAAAAAAATCTTTAAAATCGGCCATTGCGACGCTATTTCCGGTAACCACTCGGAAAAAACATACGTCCCAGGATTATCTAAAGTGAAAAAAATACGTCTTTTAGTTAAAATCTCAACTTAGAAGTTGAACGAAGGAAAAAAAAAAAATTAAAATTGGATTAGTTACAAAAAAAAAAAAAAATGAAAGTTTCAGTGAAAGTTTCGCGACATTTGTTATGAAATAGTGGTAATCGAAAAAAAAATCCAAGTTTTTACGAATTGTATCTCAAACTATTGTGTAAAATTTCATTAAGATCGATTGAGTATCTCTCGAGAATTTTTACCAACCGATTTCGAAAGCTCAATTGCGAAAAAAACGCGTTTAAATACGGCTTACTTAGCCTACTTAACAAGCGTCCAGCACACAAGTTTTCAAGGCTGTATCTCCGAAACTATTTCTTGGATAAACTTGAAAATTTAGCACAATATTTTAGAGGTGTTGTAAAATTGAATTAGATAATAAAGAAACGATATTTTAAAATCCGTAAACCCTTGTAACCCCGGACTTCATGGACTAAAAAGTTTTAGGACCAACTACGAAGAAATTTTCAAATTTTCTTTTAAACGACTTTATTCTTTGACATATTATCAATCTCGAGGAATGCATTTGTTGCAATGGTCCGCCAACATTTCGATACCTGTTCTGTTATGTTAAGTTTCGAGGCCTTCAAAATATAGTTTAGTTTCTATCTTGACCTGATCATGTGAGTTTCGAAAACTGTGAATAGTCGCTGTCAAATCTGCCGAACTATGGTGGTTTTGGGTTCATTTAGCAGATTGTTGTGTTTGTCAGAGGTATATTGTGCTTTGAAAGTCTTACAGATTTTTCTAATACGATAATTATATGACCTACTTGATCCTTTGACATCCCATTGATGGTAACTAAATCTTTTAATTTAATTTTACGGCCCCAAACCAAATTTCTTGCGCGATATTGTCACTGTTTCTTGTCGTCTTACTTCTTCCCAATTTTTAAGCTATTGCTTTGCATTCTCCTCTGGCACATTGTTTTATAAAAAAACGAAATTCACCAGTCTCTTTTTTCATAAACCACTATAAATAAGGTCCAAAATAAGACACAAAATTGTAATTTGGCTCATGGGTTCACAGTAGTGAGTGGCATCTATGGGCTGAAACTTTTCATGAAGCTCAAATTGTACGAGCTATAAAGAGCAAACTTGCCGATGGAGAATTCATTTCAGATATCCTCATACTGTTGGGAAATTGGGTAAAATTATAAGATAGCCATGCCCACTCACCATCCTATATCGCATTATTTTATTATTATGGTTATAATTATGGAATTATGGTTCGTAAATTATATTTTTTATCTTTGTATCACAGTGTAAAAATCATTGAAATCGGAACCATGTCTACTTTCCATATAATTTTACTCAAATTGTTTTATCCCTTTGCGCTACATAAGGCATTAGAGACAATCAAGTTATAGATACATACTGAGCATAAATAGTGCTTTAAATTATATCACCTCTTTTTCTAAAATTATCGATATCGGGACATAAACTTTTAAGCTCACAGTTAAGGAAGTGCATATAAGTGACTTTTTTCCGAAAATATCTGTTAATGTGTTAGAAATTCGGAAAAGATCCTTTCCATGTAATAGTTTGTCTGAAGGCAAAAAATGGGTTGGATCAGTTCAATACTTCTCTTAGCGCCCATTTACCTAACCTAAAAATTTTCGAATTTCTAGTTGACTTTAAACATACATATCCATGTAAACAAACTAAAAACATAATAACAGTGTTTACTTGTGGATAAAATCGGGTAAATGCATCTTCTAGCTTCCTGGTATATATATACATATATATATTGTTTCCCGACTTTCCAACTGACAGTTTCTGTTGATCATTATGTCTGACATTTTCTTGAAGTGGACAAGTTTTCTTCAAAAAAATAGGCATGAAATGGTTAGTAAATATTCAAATATACATATGTACCATATACATACATATATACCAATGTGATAAATATATCATATTTTGCCACCTGTGTTTTAGCGAAGAGAAATTTTTCCTTCTCTTTATGCGCACAAATGTTTCATTAATTTTTCTTTGCTGAAGTTGAGGAAGTATATTTTCTTCCAAACTTCGCCTGTTCTTTTGACTGTGATTAGATTATTCGCAGTGACAGTGAATTCACTCAACTGTGGACAGAATATGAAATTTTATGGTCGACCAACATTAACTGTCGCTCCGAATTTTTACGCGTATATGTATATACATATGTGCAGTGGAGAAAAGCGGTAGCAGCTGTTACTGTCGGCTACAAGTTCTTTACTTTGTTGGTAGTGTTGTAGTCAACTTCATTCATAAACGAAACACTTATTAAAAATATTTTTATATTGTGGACAAAAACGTGGGATGACAACTGCCAAAGAATTTTCAGTGCTACTTTCACCATATTATCAGGGTTATTGTAAAAAATTTTAATTTTTAATGTGAAAGACAAAAAAAAAAAAAAAATAATAATTCAAGATATTCACGATTACTTTTAAGGGATCACATGAGTTTACGGATGTCATATAATCGATTATTATTGCCTTATTTAATTATACAATACCTTTGGAATATTGTCCTAAATTTTCAAGCTAATCCGAATAATAGTTTCGAAAATACAGCCTTGAGAACTTGTGCGCTCGAGGCTAGCTAGGCGTCGTTTTTAAACGCGTGTTTCTCGAACCTGTGTTGGCAAGATTTCTCCAGAAATACTCAACCGATCTTCGTGAATTATTACACACGTCTTTGGCATATAATTCTTAAAGATTTCGATGAAGGATTTTTTTCGATTACAACTATTTGAAAAAAGAAATGTCGCGAAATTTTCATTGACATTTAAATTTTCTTTGTAAAAATGTCTGCCAAAAATCCAAAATGGAAATGGCGTCACCGAGTTTCAAATATTTTTATACCCTGAACAGGGTATATTAAGTTTGTCACTATGTTTGTAACACCCAGAAGGAAGCGTCGGAGACCCTATAAAGTATATATGGGGTATTCCATACCAAATCGACCACTTTTGAACCCGACCCCTTTAGATTTTGCTGAAACTTATACATCCTTTTCTACTCTTTGAAAAACATTTTTGAGAATTTTTTCAAAATTTTTTGTCCTACTTCAAAAAAGTTATGAATTTTTCTATTTTTTGCTAAAAAAATGGCTTTTTTATATTCAAATAGCCATAACTTTTGTAGAAATTGACTTTTGGGGACCTTTTTTTTTTTTTAAATTTTTGTTTTTGAATGAACTTTTCGAAAAAATACTCGAAAAAAATTTAACACGATCAATTATATAAAATAATCGTTTTTTTTAAGTAAAATCTTAATTTTTATTTTTTTGAAATTTCGCCATTTTTGTTTTTTGTTTTTTTTTTCTCAAAAAAACTGCAATTAATTTGACAACTATCCCTGCTAATCTCGGAGTGGGCCGATTTTTTTTTATATTTTTTTTATTTAAAAAATGAAAAAATTTTTTAAATAAATAAAAAAAAAATATTAAAAAAACTCGGCCGACTCCGGGATTAGCAGGGATAGTTGCCAAATTAATTGAAGCGTTTTTTGGGGTGAAAAAAAAATAAAAAAAAATGGCGAACTTCACTTTGTTAAGTAAAATCGTTTTTTTTTTTTTTTGGAAGTTCGCCATTTTTTTATTTATTTTTTTTCACCCCAAAACAAGCTTCAATTAATTTGGCAACTATCCCTGCTAATCCCGGAGTCGGCCGAGTTTTTTTAATATTTTTTTTTATTTATTTAAAAATTTTTTCATTTTTTAAATAAAAAAAATATAAAAAAAATCGGCCCACTCCGAGATTAGCAGGGATAGTTGTCAAATTAATTGCAGTTTTTTTGAGAAAAAAAAAACAAAAAACAAAAATGGCGAAATTTCAAAAAAATAAAAATTAAGATTTTACTTAAAAAAAACGATTATTTTATATAATTGATCATGTTAAATTTTTTTCGAGTATTTTTTCGAAAAGTTCATTCAAAAACAAAAATTTAAAAAAAAAAATGGTCCCCAAAAGTCAATTTCTATAAAAGTTATGGCTATTTGAATATAAAAAAGCCATTTTTTTTAGCAAAAAATAGAAAAATTCATAACTTTTTTGAAGTAGGACAAAAAACTTTGAAAAAATTCTCAAAAATGTTTTTCAAAGAGTAGAAAAGGATGGATAAGTTTCAGCAAAATCTAAAGGGGTCGGGTTCAAAAGTGGTCGATTTGGTATGGAATACCCCATATATAAATGATCAGTATGTTGAGCTGAGTCGATTTAGCCTTGTCCGTCTGTCTGTCCGTCTGTCCGTCTGTCTGTATATATACGAACTAGTCCCTCAGTTTTTAAGATATCCTTTTGAAATTTTGCAAACGTCATTTTCTCTTCAAGAAGCTGCTCATTTGTCGGAACGGCCGATATCGGACCACTATAACATATAGCTGCCATATAAACTGAACGATCGGAATCAAGTTGTCATATGGAAAAATTTCGTATTTGACAATGTATCTTCACCAAATTTGGTATATATTATTTTCTAAGGCAACAATGTAATCTCTAAAAAACTTGTTCAGAACGGGTTACTATAGCATATAGCATCCTTACAAATTGGACACATAGTTACTAACAGAAATGCACCTGTGAAGGGTATTTAGCTTCGGTGCAACCGAAGTTAACGTTTTTTCTTGTTTTTCCAAAATTTCAAAATTTCTTTGTTAATGGTGTATGTTTGTAACTATAAAAAAAAAAAAAAATTTTAATGAAAAAAAGTGCTGAAAAAATACTGTTTTACCCAAGGAAACCCATGTAACCCCTAAATAGCGGGTTTTGTGAAAATAAAATACTAATTTTGAATGGGAATGTAAAAAATTTGTTTTCAAGGTATTCACCATTGCTTGTTTTTGAAATATTCTAACCACCTTTTTGGCAATTTGGGGCCAATATAAATGTTCGGCTTTTGAGGCTAACAATTAAGACACCCATTTATCACTTGTTGTCTGTAGCGATTAGTATTAACAGTTTCACCAGGTTTTAGAAGCTTATGATATATCACACCCTTCTGATGCCACGAAATACAGAGCCATTGCCTTCTCACCGCATCAATCTGTTTTTGCAGACGGTGTTAATGCTTGTTCCGGATTAATCTATGATTTTTTTCGTTTAGGATTCTTAATTCGATGTAAAACTGATTATCTTTCGTGTCTTTCTTTCAGTTTTCTATTTATCTTTCATTCAATTCATATGACATCCATTTTCCATACTTTTGCATCTTTTCCATAGCTTTTAACGGTCTGAAGTTGTTTGTTGTGCAACATTTAACATTGCTGCCATTGGTTCTTGACTCAAAGTATCATCTTCATTCTAGATTGCTTGCAATTCGGCATCTTCAAGCTTTTTCGGTGGTCTTCTTTCCAACATCAAAATCATTAACTGTGAAACGCTGAAACCATTGTTTTCCATGTTGCTTCTGATAGAGCATGACCGCTATATGCCTCGACAAGGATTCGCTGTGACTCTGCAGCACTTTTCTTCAAATGGAAATAAAAAATTAATGATTTCTTCAAATCATAATTTTTCGGTACAATATTCCACACCATGAAAAAATATGATGTTGTTTGTTCAATGACTGTAAGGTTATTAAATATGTTTGACAGATACCATACCAACAAAACAAAAAAAAAAAAAAAAAATTAAGACTCGTTCACAACAAATGTTCCCTACCAACTCATTTGTAAAGGGTTTTTCAATAGGGGCGCTATAAAAGTAGACATATAGGGACAGCAAATGACGCCATAAATTTATAAATTTGGTAAAACAAACCGCATAAATAAGGAGCACCTGTGGTTTGTGGACGTGGCTCCGAACCTAATAAGTTTAATGTGTATATTTCCCATACCACTCAAGCTATAACACCCAAAGGGTGAGTCCTTTGCACAACTCTTATATCAATGTGAATATAGGGGATATGGATGTTAACCCCTCCAGCTCCTCGAATAACTACTTTAAGTGTGACATTCAATTTTATATCGAGAAAAGTACTGAATTGCTTTTTGGAGCTGGTGGCAAAATTGGACAATGGGCGTGCCCACCTTTAGGTGAAATTACATATGTATAGAAATAGAAATAAATTGAGGCACGCTCTACTCTGCCATCCTCTCTCTAACAACAAATCACATAGACTCCGTACATTGAGCGATGTGATCCCTATTCCGATAAATGGAAGCAACAGGTGCTCGGGAGTTCCCGTCTACATGTCACAGAACCGGCAGTTAGCGCAAGTGGCTCTACTCATGTTGAATAGGTGCTTCTTGAAACTACAGTGCCCAGTGTAAAATGACACATGTAACCTCAGAACGTTAATTAGACTCTTTAGGGGATACATGGGCTTAGAGTTTAAAAAAATCGAACTTTATTTTATTGTCTTATTAAATTTTGCAACGTCTCTAGAATATTGTCTCAAGTTGATCCGTGTATTAGTTTCGGAGATATAGCCTTGAGAACTTTTGTGTGCTCGAGGCTAGGTAGGCTAAGTGCGCCGTTTTTGAACGAGTTTTTTCGAAACTGTGTTTTTGATCTTCAACTGATCTTCAATAAATTTTACGCAGGCCTTTAAGATACAACTCTTAAAGATTTGGACGTGAATTACAACTATTTGAAGAAAAAATGTCGCGAATGTTTGCCAAAAATCAGTTTTTTTCCTTCGTCCAAGTTCTAAGGTTTTAATAGGTGTTTTTTTTTTAACTTTTATTTCGGTCATTTTTTTTATGAAAAAAGGCTGTTTTCTGCCTGGCGCATGTCATTGCAGTGTAGCCAATACTTTTCCCTGCCCACTCTCTTTCTTGAGGACTAGCCACAATGCACGGTTCTACCATCCTGGAGGCAACTGCAGAGCGGACAAGCTCATCAGCCAAAAGCACATAACTGTGTGAGATATATTATTGAAATTCGGAGAGAATCATTTCTTGGAAATAGTGCGTTTGTATGGCAAAAGTGAGTTGAGACTAGTCAATAGATACTACTCTTAGCTTCCATATGTCATACCTATCTAATAAAAATATTTTCGAAATTCCGGGTGACTTTAGGCCACATATATCAGACAATAGGTGAGTTCTATTAATAAAAATGAGAGAGAGTATTATTAAAACAACGGTGTTTCTTTGTGCCCACAATGAATAAAATCTTATAAAACGGCTTTTTCTATATCAGAATTTTCAAGCACCAGGCTGACTTGACTCATATACATATATTGGGTTGTCAAAAAAGTCTTGCGGTTTTTGCGCTAGTTGGCGCTGAAAGTGCGTAGTTCTAGTTTTATTCGTCGCATCGGGTCATGCTATACCTTTTTGGAAAGCTCATTTCACGCGCTGACACGTGTTTGATTGATTTTTCGTTTCTTTTAAGTCGTTCGTGAGTTTTAGCGTCGCAAACATGGAGCAAAATAAAGAGAAAATACGGCATATTTTACAGTACTCGTAGTAGAAGGCAAAAATGCATCTCAAGCCGTCAATAAAATTTGTGCACTTTATGGACCCGATACAGTTTCCATTTCTACCGCACAACGATGGTTTCAACGTTTTCGTTCTGGTGTAGAGGTGGTCGAAGATGGGCCACGCTCCGGAAGGCCTGTCGTCGAAAATTGCGATAAAATCGCTGAATTGGTCGAAAGAGACCGGCATAGTAGCAGCCGTAGCATTGGTCAAGAGCTGGGCATGAGTCATCAAACCGTTATAAACCATTTGAAGAAGCTTGGAGTCACTAAGAAGCTCGATGTATGGGTGCCACACGAATTGATTCAATAAAAATACCGCAAGACTTTTTTAGACAACCCATTATTAGTTATGATATGTGGGGTACCTTAAGGAAAATAAAAGATAATTTTTTTTACTAATAATGCAAGTATAATGTACATGTATCCAAAAATGGATAAAATCCGGTTAATTCTACCTAAATGTGCCATAAACCTAATATACGAATTTTAAAGTTCTGATTGGCCTTTTACCGTATATCTTTTGTTTGACGAACTTAACCCTTCCTTACTTGGTTTTACCCAATTTTATGCATTTTTAATGATGCCTTCAAATTCTCGCTTGTATTTGATTTTGCTGGATAACTCTTTATGCGAGAGAGCAGAGCTCAAACAAAACTGAGAAGTGGCGAATCGAAGATGGTTCTTATTTTTGTAAATATGTATAAATGTATATATTTAAAATGCTTACAAAATCATTGCATATTTCAGAATCTTAAGTGTGCGTTCAATTTAAAATGCGGACTCATTTCCTTTGGTCAGGACAAGGGTAGAAAAAAGCAGAACAAAAACGTACATATGTATTCTAACGTTACATTTGAATATATACGAATTTGATTGAGAATGCAGATAAACAAGTAGTAAACAATGAAGGAGAAAACCAAAGCAAGAAATTTCAAAAGCAACAACAATTATAAAGACGCTTTGATGCTGCAACGGTACACACGATAACAGCTGAGAAAATAACTACAGCGGAAGGAAACAAGCAACTACAAAGAGTGCAATAACAACAAAATTGCTGCACATTAGGTTAAAAGAGAAAAAAAAAATAATAAAAACCACGCAAAACTACAACAACATACAAAACATGAGAAAATATTACGCAGAAAATTGCGCAATAATAACAAAAACAACGGCTTGTACAAGAATGCTGTGAGATTTGAAACCCAAACCGAGCATTTGTATATAGCAGAGGGAATGCCTATTGTTATTGTAGTTAGTGCTCGGCTGACTGCTTGCTAGCTGCAACGGAAGTGTGCCACAAGTTGCACAGAAGTTGAAAATAATATCGCATTATTTTGCCTTCTTTCAACATTTTTATTTGCGGCGCACATTGAATCATAAGAAACGTTACAGACGCGCGACGACGGCGCGCCATCAACTGCTACTCACTCACACACCCACCCACCCCGAGGGGAAGCTTGAGCCGGAAGGGAGCCCAAGACAAAGTTTTCCAGCGGCTAAGGGCGAGCGAGTTGCGACGACAGACGACAACTGCCGCTTGAGCGCATCAGCCATTCGACTGTGTAAATGAGATGCAACAATGATGCGGCAGCTGCGGCGCCGACCGCGCCAACAGCACAGTTGTCGCTGCCTGGCAGTGCATAAGAACGATGATGGCAACACAATTGTGGCATTTGTGGCACGCGTGCGGAATATGCCAAAGGAATGCGCTAACAATAAAGCATATAGTGCGGCTGGGCTTATAGACAAAGGGCAAAGCGAGCGCGCGGTTGATGAGTAGTTGCAGTTCAGGGCTGCAGGAGTGTCTGTGTGCGTGCGCCGTGGCAAACTCTGAAGAAAATATGGGGAAATCGCTTGATGATTATGTACAGCATGTGCGCAATAAGGCACAAAATAACAGCACAGATATGGAAGGAAATGGCAGTAACATAATCATTAAAAACAGTTAAAACAATGGAATCTCGTTGGGTTCGGAACAGTGCGAAAACAAATCTAGTTTTTGGGTAATCTTTCGGTGTGTGCTTAAACGCTTGCTATACAAAATCTGTTGGTGAGGACATGTTTACCTTGAAAATATGCAATAATTTCGTCACCTAAAAGGTATACGAGGTGTGTTCAAAAAGTATCGCGAATTTTGTGTTTTTTCAAAAATTATTTATTTATTCATGAATATCTATTTTGTCCCCTTCAAAGTAATCCCCATGAGATATTATACACGTGTGCCAACGGTTTTTCCAATCTTCGAAGCACTTCAAAAAATCCTCCTTGGATGCCGTCTTTATCTCGTCAAGAGAAGCGTAACGTCGTCCCTTCATGGGCCTCTTCAGTTTAGGGAACAAGAAAAAGTCACAGAGGGCCAAATCTGGGGAATACGGTGGCTGCGGCATCATTAGTGTGTTGTTTTTTGCCAAAAAGTCGCGCTTAAGTCGTCGGGCGTTATCGTGGTGCAAAAGCTAATTTTTGTTCTTCCACAAATCCGGGCGTTTCTGGCGGATTGCTTCGCGCAAATTGCGCATAACTTGCAGGTAATATTCCTTATTGACCGTTCTTCCCAGTGGCAAGAAATCATGATGCACTACGCCCCTGCAATCGAAGAAAACTGTCAGTTACGATTCGCGATACTTTTTGAACACACCTCGTAAAGGTGGAAAGTCCTCCATTTTTATTTCTGAGTAATACAAAGGGTGAACCATTTCGAGGTTTGCAAATTTTTTTAAAGAAAAAACTCAGAAACTTCAAATTTATTGGAGAATGTTTATTATTATGCGAAAGAACATTCCTTAACATTTATTTTTTGAAGATTATCTCTTTTAAATGTTGGCCGCGTCTACGTCACAGCTGATGCACCGGTTGAGTCCAATTTTCGATGACTTGTTCGAGCATTTCGCCTGGGAACTGGTGAATGGAAAGCATGATGATTTGGTCCAAGGCCTGAATTGAAGCGGAATTGTCCGCATAGACTTTAGACTTTACATATCTCCCAGGAAAAAATCTAACGGTTTGATCTTGGTGGCCAATCGACCGACCCATAGCATAAAATTATCTGTTCACCGAAGTGTACTGTTAGTAAATTCATTGTTGGAAATGGCGCCGTCCAGATGAAACCAAATGTCGCTGATATCGCGAGCTTCATTTTCGGGCATCAAATAGTCGGTTTTCATGTCGCTATAACAGTCGCCATTGACGGTTAATCTCTCACCGGCATAATTTTTGATGAAATGTGAACCGATGATTTCACCGGAGCACAAACCACACCAAATGTGTTTTCCTGATGAAATGGCAGTTCCTGATTCTCTTCAGGTTATTCTTTGTCCTAAATGCAGCAATTTTGCCTGTTTACGCACCATTGAGCCAGAAATGAGCCTCATCGCTGAACAAAATTTGGCTCGGAAACTCGGATCTTCTTGGAACTTTTCAAAAGCCCAGAGGGTAAAATGATGCCGCCAGGGAAGGTCTAGCGGCTTCAGTTCTTGCACAAGTTGTATGCTTTCCATATAAGATCCCGACGTAACATGCGCCAAGTCGTTCCATATGTAAATTTGAGTTGCTTCGAACGGCGCCGAAATCGGCTCTCCACGGTCTTCGTGTATACTTTCAGCTACTGCTGCTATATTTTCTTCATTGGGTGCTGGACGTGGTCACTTCGGCCAAATTTGTACAATAATGACTGCTGGGTCTGAAGATTATGAGCAAAAATAACATGACACCTAGACACGGCTCGCGCGTGATCTGTCAAAAAATCGCTATTGAAAAAGTAGCTCCACTTGGAGCAAGCACTGGAAAAGGTACAAGAAACACTTTAATTTCGGTGGCATAATTTTCATCTTCCAGTGGTTTGCTATAGTGGTCCGATTAGAATAAATTATTCATCCATTGTACCGTTGCCTTAGGAAATGTAGAGAGGCTTCTCTCTCGTCATCTAGGGGGCTTTCAAAATGTGGGTTCGGATTGGGGTAGTGCAAAGATATACCGAAAGGTTATTAGGGGCACCCTACAGGGGTACTGCTTTGGGTCTTGGTACTTAACGGCCGATTTAAGGAACTTGAGGAGCGAGGTTGTTAGGTAATAGTTTACGCTGACGATATTATGGTTAAAGGAAATTTTCTAAACACCGTCTACGAGCTAACAGCACGGTTTCTTAGTGTGGCACCTAACTGGGCGAGTCGAAACGGCTTAGCTGTCCAAGGAAAACTGATATGGTTTTGATTACTAGGGGTTATAAGATTTCTAAGGTGTCTCCTCTCTTTCGGGGGTAACGTCTTCAACGTGCTGACAAGATGAAATACTTAGGGCTACCATTGATAGAAAGCTTTCTTGTAGGCCAATTATTGAGGAGAGAGTAAGGAAGGCAACAGTTACCTTATATTGCTGCAGAGATGTTGAAGTTGTTGGGAAAAGCAGTGTTTTGGCTCTACGAAACTGTAGTCAACTCAATTATGCTCTATGGTGTATTTGTTTGGTAGGGGGTGCCCGAAAAGACTACATTTGATAAACACTTTAACATGTCCAATGAGCTTTCATCGTCATCTCCGTTGCACTACTACTAATAATGGCACTTAATGCCACCTGTGGATATTGTCGGTAGGTGTATTGCTGGGAGAGAGTATGTGCTCTAAGGCTGAGGAAATATGGGT
This sequence comes from Bactrocera zonata, assembly GCA_037783105.1. NCBI lineage: Eukaryota > Metazoa > Arthropoda > Insecta > Diptera > Tephritidae > Bactrocera > Bactrocera zonata. The sequence continues at coordinate 100,323 of JBAWJQ010004588.1, read as the reverse complement.
ATGTGAAGGGATCCGAAGAAGAACTCGACGAGATTCTCTACTCCCTCAACTGCAATCTTGATTACTCTGTTGATTTTTTGTCTCTTCACATACCGTTGGGGAGATGTGGATGGGGAGATAGGACGCTGGAGAAAAGATGCAGGTAATTATTTACGAAGGGGGGGAAGTTAGTATGTGGAGGTTGGAGGGGGAGTTTTCAGTAGGGAACTCTGCGTAAATCTTAGCTTTAGGTTACCGGTGAAAGGTCGCTGGTGAAGAGACGCAATGAGCTTTTTCACGGATGGGGAAAATTAAGTAGGAATGTTGCAGGGGGAGTTTTCTGTATGGAACTCTATGGCATCCTAGCTTAATGCTACTGGGCTCCCATAATGTTTTTTAGACAGAAATGGCTGCTGTTACGGTGTTACCCTCCTCTTTCAGGAAGGTGTGAGCGTTCACTCTGAATGCAGAGTGGCAAACCTAGCGTTCAACTTGATAAATGTACGGACAAAGATAGTCAAAGAGTGTCTGTCCTCACTAAATATAGCACGAACCAATTTCATCCTCAGACTCGTTTGTGGGCCTGCAAAGCCGATGAGCTAGCCAGTGGGGGTCCATTGCCCCGCTCACATCGAAATTTTCTAACTGGACCTGCCTTGGCATCCTTTGTTCTAGTACTTTGCCAATGGACCTCTCGTGCGCTTAGCAGACGCTGGTCGAACGATCAGTTTGTCGATCTGTAAGGATCTTATGATTCAGTATATAGAAATTTAGAGAGAGCACAAAGGACCGGCGAGCTAAGCTGTCCAAGTGGAATCCTTCTTAGAATCGATTTTTCTTTCTAACCTAACCTACGTTGTGAAGATACTTCAAATATAAAAATTTCTGTACAAGAACGTGGTTTTTATAGTTCAGTTTGTATGGCAGTATATGTTATAGTGTCGGACCAGACCTGGTGCATGGATAAGTTCATCGTCTCTCAACAATTTGTTAGAGAACTTGGTGTAACGTCTAGCGGTAATTTACAGAATTTTTCAAGATTAAATCTATGAAAAAAGTGAAAACGTCTTGTATGAGACCCGATGAACTCGACCGCAAATATTACTTCCAAACTCTATCGGAAGAGTCTCTCCCACGTGTTCGTGTATGTGCATTTAACTATCGCAACAGTGTGAGATAAGCAACGTATTTATCAGTTTATTGGCATCTTACAACATCGTAAAACAACATCAATTTACAGCCGAGCGGTATGCATCAGATGCCACCAACAAGTCACAAAATGCCATGCCACCATCACTCATTAACAACAACAATAACAACAATAATAGTTGTCATCAAACATCAGCGCCAGCGACGTAACTTCGCTCATTTGCACAGTGAGTGCATAAAAGTCATCAGGATATGTGGATTGCAATGCCCACACACACACACACACATGTGTACCTTATGCAAGTAAAATATTGCACTTGCACATATGTGCGCGTATGTGTTATGGACGGAATGTGGCATGCCACTTTGACGAGAATGGCACGTCCATCACGGGATATTATGATGGCATCGCAGATGTTAATGGTGATGTAGACGACGATTATGGCGGGCATGCTGGTGGAATGCGAGTGGTGTTGGTATGTGCCTGACGCGAGTTTGGTTATACGACCTTTTAATGGTAATGGTAGAGTTGCAGCTTCGACCGTTTGGTGCATAAAGCCTTGTTGTACACTTCTGCAACATTTTTTCGTAACAGCGTCGAAGAAACGCCAAAATTAGCCGGTAACAGCGTGAAAGACAAATGGCGGCTTTATAACTCTGCAAGCATTCAACAGTTTCGCGGATTGCGACCCTGAACGCAAATGTCCGTGGCTACTTATAACTCACACATTTGTATTTATTCCGTACCTTCATGCCCCATCGGTCTACTTGCTAGGACAAGGAGCACGTGGCATAGTATAAAGAAAAGCACAAAGCGTGTTCGTGCTGAAATTGGCAGTATATGACGTCACGTGCAGTAATTTTCTCCTTTTGTAGCACTCGATCATGTTTCGGGATTGCCTCGTCTTCCATCATTATTATCTTCACTCGATTTTTCTATTTCCTGATTGTTGGCTCATTTCGCTTAATACATGTAAGTGCGTTAAAGCTTACGCAATTTGTATGCTTACCTCACCTTATGTTTGCTTTTTCTGTGAATGCGTCGACATTCATCCCTAAATTGTGTCTTATTTCCTATCAGAGGGAAGACAGGAAATTAACCAGAATTTTGCACACTTTTTCCACTTTCTTAAAAAGTAGTCGTCCGAAAACTCATCATCTCAAAAATTGTATGTCTTGCCGACACATTGTAAAGTGTGTGTTTTTAGATATGCGATTTTCAAGAAACACAGACCGTCCAATCAGGCACGAAAAACTCTTTAAGTATGATCCAACATTCCCTTTGTCCATATAAAAATATACCACTCCACCAAAACTGAGCCTCGTCGTTGAACAAAATTTTCTTGTGAAAACCGGGTTCGATGGCCATCTCATTTTAGGCATATTCATCGAACTAGCGACGCGCTTGATGGCCGTTTGGCAGCCGTTCTTGCATAAGTTGGACTTTGGAAGCCCGCCAACCATGATCCCCTCGAAAAATCCACCAAAAGCACACAACCATCTCCATTTTTCCAAGATGTCCAACAGGCGAGACCTCGTAAAGGACAGAGGCAACTGGGAAAGTTAAGTTGTCTTAGCCCAGACCAAATCACTGTTGTAGTTACAAAGAAGCAGAAGAACTCTTTTTTTACGTAGCGGATCCCGAACCCAGCGCACAACCCTGGGGAAGAATGTTTCGCCTTCTCACTTGAGCTCACGTTCAAACCGATGGTTTTTGGCTATCCACAGGATAGTTGGTCTAAGACAAGAAGTCGTTACCATATTTAAAAGATTCGTTTCTGGCCAGTTCCTAATGAATTGCGCTCAGAGAACTTTTATCACTTCCGTGAACTTTTACACATGGTTTCATTCTCCATGAGTAGCCAGTTGAGAAGCAAAGTCGTCTTTCGACGAACAAAAACAGAACTCTAGAAGTTACTCATCATCCTCGCTCTGCTATAGTGTGCAGAGGCATGAAACATCTGATAAGTCGGTCTTAGCAATGTTCGACAAAAAAGTTTTGCGGAAGATTTAAGGTTCTTTGCGTTTTGGCACGAGCAAATACCGAAGTCGAAGGAATGATGACCGGTATGAGATATACAGCGACATTGACATAGCTCAGCGAATTAAGAGACAGTGCCTGTACTAGCTAGGCCATGTCGTCCGAATGGATGAAACCTCACCAGCTTTGAGAGCGTTCGACTTAGTACCTGCCAGAGGAAGCAGAGGAAGAGAAAAACCTCCACAACAGACCAGATGGAGAAAAACCTGTCCACACTTGGAATTGGCGCCAAACAACAAAAAGGAAGAAAGACTGGCGATGTTGTGAAAGAAGAAGCAGAAGTCTATTTGGTCCTTCTGTCTTCTATAGTCAACAATCAAGTTTCAGTTTGTTCGAACTTCTTAATCCAAAATCCAAATCGCTGCCAAATCGGCTCCGATTATATTTCAGCAAGCATTTTTTATGGCTCGTACATTTCGCAGCTTCCCTCTTTAAATATTTTGGTGTATAATCTGTATAAATATGTATTCACCATAACTATGTTTGCTATTCCATGCGATATTCAAAAAATGTATATCTATATGAGGTATTATATAACAAAATCAACAACTGAGTGTTGCTGTTTTTGCAATAACATTGTATATCAGCCAACAACAATAACTCGATGTATTAATTATCATATTAAAATTGTTGTCAGGCGTTTTTGGCCTGGTTAAAAATAGCGAACACTGCAGATTTTGGGTTTTTACCGTTAATTGATGAGTTAAAAAGTGCTTTGCACAGCCGCCCAACACCTACACACGTTAAGGCCGTGGTGCAAGCTGGCACTTGAGTCGATAAGCGGAGTGGCGGTGGGGTGGCACAGCAATGCTGCAGCATAAATCCAAACACACATCTCCAAACATACATATACACCAGTAGCAGTGTGGCCACAGCGTGCAGCATGTAACAAGCGCCGGTTTGCTTTGTCATTATTCGGCCGCAAACTTTTATTCTATTAGCCTTCATTAAACAGCCCGAGCGTAGGCGCCGGACATGAGGCGTGCTATGGGAAGCATAGTTAACAGAAGACAGACGGACAGCCAGTGTGTGGTGGCTATCGACTGACAACGCGGCATGTGGCCACCATTTATATTTTTAATGTGCATTCATTAATTTATTATCGTAATCCGCAATCATGGCAACTTCAAAAAGCCATCAACAACCAGCTGTAGCCAAAAAGCGCTACAACAACAACAATTGTGTATATTAACAAGCATTGTTACATATAGCGGTTGTTTAACGAAACGAAGCGTCGTTTGCGCGAGTCCCGTTTCCTCGGGACTACTAATGAGACCAAAATCGAAGAACGGAAATCTAAAGCTTCTTAAAAATTTGTTTCTGATATGAGTGGCTACTCCAAAGCCAATGGCAACATTGCGAGTGGATTTTCGGTTAAAATTACTTCATAACAACAGCTGGGCTCAGAGCAGAAGGTTAGCTTAGGTTAAATTGGGTTAAGAGGCTGATCCTAACAAGGATATTACTTCGACAGCTAAGAGCGCCGGTCCTTTGTGTAATTTAGGTTAGATTAATCTGGTAAGTCAATAAGCCATGCATGGAATAGTCTTGGTCTTTTGCGATACCAGATGGAGTTCAAATGCTAGATTTACGCTTGACGCGACTTTTAACAGACCCTGCGGCCTCACTATCGATACCTTCTTCAGTGTATCATACCGTGTAGACCCCAGATGCTTACAGTGTAGGCTTGCCAATGAGAGACAAGTGCTCAAGAGGTTCTCCATTGTTTCTCTGGTGTCCTGCTCTTTTACATTACCTGCAGCCTCCTCGATCTGTCAGCTCCATCCTGCCGGGCTCCGTTATGTAACCTAAAAAACATCATATATACTATATCCTTACAAATCACCAAATTTCTTTGAGCCTATCACAAATTTTAGTTCCTCTATAGCAATATAAGGCCACCGAGGCCTTCCTTACTCCCTCTTCAATACACCGCCTCCATGAAAGAAGGAAGAATGCTTTCACCATTGACTCCATTTCAATAATACAATATTTGTACGAATCATTTTTTCGGAGATCATTAACGTCTCACAGTTATTTGCGTTATCCCGCAGAAGTTCGGGACTCAGTCGCTGCGCGCTTCGATTCGTAGCTGTAAACCGAACACACATTCGTGCATATGCAGATGCGACCACCGAGTTTTGCGAATGTGTTTGCTGAGCGGTCGTCTGCGCTTAATTAACGCGGCCATTATAATTACCACGTGAGTCGGTATGCAGCGAAATATAGCGGATTTCAACGACATTCGCTCGCGTTCTACGCTTCGCTGCGGTTGCAGATATTTGTTAAATGTTTTGTTTCGTTTTTTTTCGATGCAAGCATTTCTGTAACGTTGTGTGGCTGTGTGTGCCTGGCCTCAACGTATTAATGAGCATTGTTGGTCACTGTTTAAATATTTTGCGACCGCAAAATGTGGCAGAAATTGAAATGTTGCAAAAGTTTTTAACTGTCACATTACATATGTATATGTCCCCATTTCGGATAGTCTAGCGCGTACACCATGAAAAATTATTGATTTATAAAAATATTGTTTATAAAACTGAAAACAATACATAATATTTTTCCAAATGACAAAGTTGCTATGTAAAAATCTGATTTTATGAACCAGTTTGTATGGCAGCTATATGATATAGTCAACCGATTTGAACAATTTTTTTGCAGATTGTAGCGTTGCTTTAGGCAATAGTTTATACCAAATTTCATGAAGGTATCTCGTCATATAAAAAAGTTTTCCACATAAGGTCTTGTATTTGATCACTCAGTTTGTATGGCAGCTATATGCTATAGTTGTCCGATCTGAACCATTTTTTCGGAGATGTATTGTGGTCTCGAAAAAAAAAATTATTTAAAATTTTGTGAAAATATCTCGTTAAATAGAAAAGTTTTCCATACAAGGACATATATTTGATCGTTCAGATTCTATGGCAGCAACACGGTACTATTCGCAGTAATAGTGACAATCTTCTACTTTGTTTCTAAATACGCTACAGTGAACAATATTTACCCAATGTAAAAGCAAAATGTGACTCATAGTTTATAAGTATCACTAAAACTTTTTCTATTCTATTCTGCCTTTATAGAATTTGCTGCATTAAAAGGCTTTATGCTGATTGATTGCCATCTATACAGCTATTAAAAACAATTTCGAAGTGATGCAAATACGACACGTATTGATCGCATTCCTTCCAAATAAGTGCATTTATTGTTTACTGTTCTTGTTGTTGCTAGGCTTTTCTAATATCCTACGAGTTTTACCTGTCCAAAGCAACATTGGTCTCTCTGGCCGAGTGAAAAACATATACATACTTACATTGCTCTTCATTTAATACAAACAAATTTGCACATTACAATATGAGGAGCAAATATCCAGCAGCTCAAGTGTGTATTCCAACAAATTAGTGCTGTTATTGCAACCAGTTAAGTCCTTTAGCAACTAACAGCCAGAGCTTTACTTCATTGTCGAACGGGCCGAACAACACATTTAGAATTTTTGGAAAATGCTCTGAAAATTAATAAGCCGAGAAGGCCTCATTGTCAACAATTTGATTGGTAAACAATCGACCAGACAGTTTAGAAAATCGAGAGCATCCCAACAACAATTGCAAATACACTTTGTTGTGCATGTGTGCGTGTATGTGTGTATGTATTTTGCTCAACTGGTTGAATGCTTGTGAACATTTGGTTGGACAAATATTCTCGTAATGTTGATTTAATCAGCATTTGTATGTATATTAGGGTGTGCGTTATTTGACAAGTTTATTGTTTTTGTTGGAAATGTGCACGAAAGTTAAAGTTTTTGATTCTAAATCAAGGATTCAACGTAAGTGTAATTTTTATTTTCAATTTAAACAGTGCCCAAAGCATTTTACTTTGCCATATAGTTTGTGTGGATTTTTTGACATTTTACAATAAAGACTTTATCTCTTTAGCAAATAAATCTATAGGTTTTATAGAAAGATATTCTAATAAAAAACTCGTTTTAAAAAACTGGTCAAAATAAATTTTTTAACACAAAAATTTCTTTTAAAATTTAAACGTAGAAAAATTTATGCATTAAATGTTCTGTATTCATATGATTCATGCATATAGTACACCATGTCGTATGATCAACTCAGATTGTATAAATCACTTGTTTCAATGCTCACTTCATATGATGGCTTTGTGGAAAAAGTCATTTGGATCTTTTTTGTAGAGCGAACAATTTTATATTAAAATGCAATTCTTTCAAAGTTGTAGGTTTACTTACTTAATGCGAAATATTAAAAAAATTCGTGTTATACAAGTATGATTGAGAAAAGAAATGTGATTTGGTCACAGAAAAAAGTGCTTCTTCACGCTGAATCTCTTTTTTTTTTGGCGCAAAAACTAAAAATTCAACCCAAGTTTGCAATAAAAAAATCATCTAAAACAGACACCCTAATATATATGTTTGTATAACTGTGTTAAAGTACTTGCGAAATTTTAGGCTTTTGTTATATAATTAATTGGAGCTTTAACTGTAATAAATAAATTATCTGAACAATATTCTACAATACATTATTCTAACGATGCCACTGTAATTTACTGTTACGAGGCCTTTTATATTTCGAGTTTAGAGAGCAAAGAGAAATATTTATCATCGAAATCGCTTTATTGTTCTTAATAATATTCTCCATTAAGATCCATACACTTCGCATACGTTTGAACCGTTGTCGAAGCACTTGTGCCACTGTGATTAAGGTGTCTCCAAAATATGCCTTTCGAACCCATCAACCTTCACTTCAGGAGTCGAAAATGTCGACCTCTTAGTTTATTTTTTTGTACGGGAATAAAGGGAGAATTCGGTACCAAGGGAGACTTTAGGGAGGATTACTCATCAAATCGCTGCTTTGATGGCTTAAAAATGCAGTTGTTTCAGTCGATTTGTGAGAGCTCACATCGTTGTGCTTATTAGTCCATCTTCGACGATTGGTTTTCCTGATTTCCTGAAAGACAAAGGCAGCTAACAAATGTTTGTGTACCTTGATTGCCACAAGTCAAGTTTTTCCAAAAAGAGAGGCAACCATTTGCAACTTCTGTTGGATTCGGCTCATATTTAAACACCCATACAGTCGCCTGCTTCTTACTTCCGGGCTCGTAAATCTATGATTTATCGTCAGTCATCATGTCTTAGAAGTGGTAGTTTTTGGCATTTCGCTCGACCAATCAATACGAAACCTTTTAAGCGATAGGCAAATTGTGTGAGGTTCAGCGTGAACAAATGTTTTTTGCAGTAAAATATTCATGCAATGTATGCTGGTCCAACAAATACCGATAGTTGTCTCAATCTCACGATCTCACAATATCAGTTTGCGCACAACATCAACAGTTTCCGGAATAAAAGCTGATTTTGGACGACCTTCATGAAATTGTGCTTGGAATGCGCTACGACCTCCATTATGAACCGAGATGAACATTTTAAGTTACTGTAAATAACAGAAATAGCGGTCGTATGTCAAGCCATTCTAAATGTTTTTAATTTTTCCGACCCCTATACGTTAAAATTACTGTATACATGTTTTGTTCGGTCCATTTTGGAGTACGCAGTGTTCATTTGGAGACCATATTGCATTTCGTCAATTAATAGGATTGAGCGTGTTCAAAAGACTTTTCTTAAATTTGCTCTCCGCTCCTTAAAGTTCGTTGACCCAGTACCATCGTATACATCTCGCTTATTGCTTTTACATCTTAAATTACTGGAAAATCGACGGTCCATTCTCTGCCTTTCATTTGTTTTCAATGTAATTAATGGAGATATTGACTGTCACTATTTACTAGGGAAAATTAACTTCAATACTCCTCAGCGTTGTCTCAGATCTGTTTCCCCATTTTATTATAGAAAGGAAAGAACTAATTTTGCTGTATATGCTCCTCTCAAGCGTGCTATGCGTGGGTTTAATTCGATTTCTGAGAAAGTTCTTCTAGATTTTAGAATAGGGTATCCTTTATTAATACCCTCAATTCTGTTTTTTAGTTTAAGTTATCTACTTATGTAACTATAATTTAATTCTCTATTAGTCTGTAAGAATTAATGTTCATAGACTTAACTAAATAAATAAATAAATATGTATAACAACAAAAATATAAATTTTCACAATAAAGTTTTGAGTTTCCAAATTGCTAGGAAACTAGAAATATGAAATCTGCCTATACATACATATTTTCTAAAACAGAATTAATATGTATACAATACTGTGAATGAAGAACGAATTCAAGGGATTTTCGTGAAAGATTATGTGAAAAAGCCGTTAGAAATTAGCCGAAACCTTGAAGAATACAGAATCATTGGAAAAAGTGTTAAAAAAAACGAGGCGAAAATACCTTCTAAAAAAGTTCCAGTTGCTCTCTCAGAATGGGAAAGCTCATCAGGTGCAGGAAATATTTGTTGATCTGGGATATCTCATATAGCATGTCCCAAAACATTTTCCTAATTAAAACATTTTGTTAATGAAAGACAAAATGGCTCACTAAAGGCCAAGTTTGAAAGGAAAACTGGAAAAAAATATATGTTAGCTTTATTATACCGTTTTCCAATGCAACGCGTTCCAGGGCAAATTTACAAATGCTATGCATAAAGTATGTAACTGTGTTTTTATAACCCAAAAACTGGAGCAAATTCGATAGTTTCAAATATAAAAGACAATGAAATGTGTTAAAAAGAGACAAAGAGAGAGCGAGAGACGTAGCGGGATATAAAATTCAGCCTAGATTGGCTTTTAATCGGTTGGAAAACGTAAAAATAGCAAACTCATGAAATGAAACGACGACGCTAGCAGCAACAAACCACTGCCAAGACACCGTACAACAACAATAAACACCAGCCAACAGGCTGAAATGTAGCGCAGTGGCAATGTTTGCTTGGTGAATGGCACTTTTTATGGCCATCATTTGCATTTAATGTTAAATTGTGTGCAATCTTTGCGCAGAAATCGATGGCACGCAAGAATGCGCACCCGAGTAACCGAAAGCAGCGGCATTAAGGGTGCTTGCTAAGAGCCTTTTGCGGTGACTGCGGCAGCCAAAGGCGGAGTGGCGGACTGTGACGTGGATGGCTGCAGATAAAGCTTAATAAATTGGATATGCGCACACATATTGACACTTGATCAGAGCACTTCACCACTTCACCACTTCAGCACTCCGGCAATCCAGCAATCCAGCACTTTGCACGACTCTACGCTTTATCTAGGAGAGCACTCAACAAATATCTGTGGTTGTGGCACTTTCGATAGTTCTGGCAGACAACAACTTCTACGCGTATGCAGTGAGGTAACGCAGCTGCTATTGATAGCATTGTATTTCAGGCAACTTAAGGGCAGAACTTATAACCTTGGCAAGTTATAAACTTTTAATAAGTCGAACAACAGTTATTACTGAAAAACAAATGTGTACACAACATATACAACAGCCGAAAGTGTTACGAAGCCAAGCAGTCGAGAAATGGAGAGGTGAAAAAGGCTTGATGCAGAGCGAGTGTTTTATTTCAGTTTAACATCAGGTCGTTCTTAATGTTCTTTACAATAAAAATCGGCAATGATTATATTTAATTTTAAGCAAAGTATTTTGGCACGGAAAAGGCTTCGTAGTACTCAATAACAAATACAAGTTGACAAAACGCATACCGGCTCTGCCAACGAGTCACCAATCCTTTCCGGCTGACTCGTGGGAACAAAAATTAACACATTTAATAAACACACACACACACCGAAAATAACAACTACAACCACCTTGACGATCAATGTTTTGACAGGTTCATGGATTTTGATAACAGATTATACGATTTAAAGGTCTCTAACGGAGTCCGACGAAGACATTTTCCTCGCTTCTAGCTATGCAGCGATTCAGCGTACTCCACGAAGGAGATAGCAATAAACACAGCGGATATCAAGCAAAGCTAAGATTTGAAACCCTCCACCTTTAATGCAGTCACGAGTACGAAACAAAGAAAGACTGATAATGAGGAAAAACTGCACAAAAAAGGGTAGAAATCCTTGAATGAAGTGAGGAAAAGCTGGCACTAGAGTGCATTCTTTATACTAGCTAAGATTGCCGAGTATCGGACTGCCACCACCTCATTTGAAGAAGAGAATATAAGGCGCCAAAAGAGAAAGAAATAGGTAGTATAGGAATATGAAAGCTTTCTGAAAAGGAAACAATCAGAACCTGCGAACGAAACCTTAATGCGGGTAAATTCCCAGAAAAAAAACGCTTACAAAAATCCAGATAGCGAGCAGCAGAACAGATCAGTGCAGTAACAACAATGCACTTCTGTGGCGTGGCCTGAGACAACCTGTAGGCTCTTATGGATAGGAACTCTTCCTCATCGAGCTCCTGTAGTTGTCGAGTCTAGCTTAAAGCTTTGTACTCAACAAATCGGTGCGTTCCGATCGGGAGTTTGACTCCTAGGTTCGACTTATGGGTTATAAGGAGCCTATCAGGCCTACTTGGATTTCTAATACGAGTAGGTGGCGTGGATAAACTTAGCGACGCTTTTGCAGACCTGAAATTGAGGCCTTTATACGCGTCAAGATATCCTAAGGAGGCTTGATGCTCGCGTTAGGTTGAATGGAAAACCTTATGATTTCACCAGATATCTTCGAAACTTTACTTGGATTATTATCTTAGCCAATGGTATGATTTCAGCAAAAATTATCCTGATCGGAGCACTATAACATATAGCTGTCATACAAACTAAATTATCGAAAACAAGGTCGTCGAAGTCATATTGCAATTTAGTATCCGACAGTATTTACCTACTCAAAGTGCTGGAAGCCGCAAAGTCTTTATCTAGCATTCTTCGAATAAATAAATTATGGTCATATCCAGACCTATTGTTTGGGATGTTTCAGTTTACCATTTGATTTGATTTTCCATTATTCTTTTAACGTTTGTTGTCAAGTTTTCACACTTCGAAGACTAATAGCACAAGAAAAGAATAAAATATATTGCGGGTTGTTAGTTTTGTTGTAGTACCTCAACATATTCGGGTTCGGTTTTGTTTCAAATATTTGCTCATTCTCTTATGTAAAGTAAAACTTAAAAATTGTCGTATTTTATTTTAATTTCGATTAGGAAACATGCAAAGTGCTGGGGTTCAAACCCTCCATAACTATTGACACACACCCAGCTTCTTTTTCGTTTGCGTTGACATACAGACAACAGCTGCGTTGGTTGGCGGCTTTCACTGAAATTGCTCTTATTTGCTAAGCTTGCAGCTGGCCAGCTATGGAATGCTTAACTCTGGGCTCATTGCTGTTCACAGTCTTCTAATTCTATGCTCCCCTCTTTCCTAGATGTTTACTTTTTGCCGCTCTGCAAGATTAACTGTTCTATTTGATTTTTCCTATCCCGCTCCCTGTTTTTAATTAAAAAGGGATTCAATGTGTAATCCTGCAGCTGAAGTAGATAAATATCAATTTGTGGACGCCAAAGTTTTCTCAATATGAAGAACGAATACTGAACAGCATAGACACATGCGGTGACACTTAACTTACTCATTTGGGTGTGAATTTGAGGGTGAATGTTTGTACTAAAATATAATTCACACCAATTCTGTCACCAAAGCAATCATTCGCAAACAAACCGATGTCGACTGCATTGATACATGGTAATGAGGCTGCCTGGATTGAAAGTGGAGTTTTGTGTTATTTTTGTCTATTTTCAACATTTCGAACCGTATATAAAAATATATAGTATATAAACGATCCGCGTGATGAGCTGAGTCGATTTAGTCTTATACCCCTGTCCGTCCGTGAACTAGTCCTTCAGTTATTGAGATATTGATTTGAAATTTCGCACACGTCTTTTTCTCTCTAAGAAGCTTTCAATTTGTCGGAACCGCCGTTATCGGACCACTATAGCTTATAGTTACCATACAAAAATTCTATCCTCCGCGCGGTTGTCGACAAGGCAATGGGGGTCGCTGCTTACAATTTCATGATCTCAAGCTGGCTTCTGGGAGAATCATTAAAGGCAGGCGGTTCCTAGCGAAGGTTGACGATTTTTTCCAATCATCCCCTTATGTTGGACCGCTTAATATGCATCCTCAGGATTAGGTGAATGAGTAATACAACGGCCATTGCTAATGAGGTACCTGGTGGTCGGTATAAAACTCTAAGGGTAGAGACCCCTGAATCTAAAACTCGTAAGGGAAGAAGACAAACGAAAAAAGCGGACGTAAATATCGGTCCAAACGTCGGTGGGAGATGAGGCTGCTATCGCCAGCGGCCACATCTCCACTGCCACTGGAGCAGGTTGCGGTAGTTATTGTGCTACTGCCAAACCAGCATAACAGAGCACGGCGCCAGAGTCTATGAAGACTCGGACCAAGAAAGCGCTGTAGCTTAAGCTCGGAAAGGGAAGAAGAACTTCTTAGCACTCGCATACAGGTGACCAAGGGTTCCAATTCTGGTAACAAAAAGGGCCCAGAAAGAAGCCTGGCAAATGAGACTGAAGGCAAAATCGAGATACAAGGCCCCACTCAGAATATGTAACTGTCTCGATGGCAAGTCGAGCCTGTAGGAAGAAGAGTTGAAACGGCTTGCTTGGGCCAGAGAATTGCAAAGACGTAGCCGGGAAGCTAGACGTCAAGCACGTGGACGAAAACCCGACAACGTCCAAGGCAGTGGCGGCGGCCAATGAGATTGCGAAACGACATTTCACCCTCATGGTCATAGACCATAGTAGCTCACTGGGATAAATGTCACAGAAGCCGTGGAAAATAATAGAAATGAAGCTTTTCGAAGACCTTTTCTCGAGAATGGACGCCGAATCGAACGTACCCAGAATCCGAACGTGTCAACTAGCGACTGGAGGGGGTTAAACGTGGCGAAATCCATCAACGAAGATGGAGGCCAAATCTATATCCGTCATATCAATAACGTTAAGTTGATCTGGTTGGCCAATATGTCACGCATAGACCGGTTTTGGTCCTTTGCGATACCAGATGGAGTCCAGTTGCTAAGTTCAAGAGGAGTAGTTATACTTTACGAGGCCTGCGCTTGACGCGAATTCTAACAGACTATGAAGCCTCACTATCGATACCAACTCCAGTGTATCAAACCGTGGGGTCCCCAGATGCTCACAGCGTGGTCTCGCGAATGCGGGACAAGTGCACAAGACTGTTTTATCTCCATTTTTTTTCTGATGTGCTTCTATAGGCCTTTCCTTGAGTCTTTTCTCTCTGTCAGCTCCATAACATATAACTTCTATACAAACTGAAAATCAGATATTGGTGTATTTCAGTCGATTTATAAAAAAAAAAAAAAAATAATAAATGAAATGAGATTTTTTAACAAGACTAGAGTAGCCGATATAATTAATTTTAATTTTTCTCAACTGCTGGTGGGTAAATGCCAAAAGGAAGTTGCATAAACTTGCACAAGAACGCATAAAGAGAACAACACTTGCCACCCAGCAGCCGGTAGCCAGCAAGCAGCAAGTCAACAGTATTGTTTTGCCCCACTGTGGCACTCCAAACACACCAAATTATAATTTTATGAAAGTTAAACGCGAATACTGTACCCTCAGTGCAGTACCGTTGGCAACTTCATCCGCTTAAAAACTGACTCAAAGTATTGCCGTCTCGTTGGCTGCAACGGCGGCGCGCTACAAAAATGAATTGTGTGTGCGCGGGGTCGTAAGGGTCCTTGGGGTCCGCTGATGGCGAATTAAGTAGCAAAAGTGCAAAAAGTACACCGACAAATTAAAAAATGGAAATGATGAAGGAATGAAGTGGATCGCCCCACACCAGCAACAATGTCGAAACTAAGGGGCCGCCGCAACAGGCCAACACACACACATATACAATATGCAGGTGTGTATAAGCGAGTATATGCAGTGGGACACTGCTGCTTCGCTTTTTTGCAATCTCTACAAGTGAAGTTATTAAATTATTCAACATTTCATTTGGTTGCTCTGTTCCAGGCGATAAGCCTTAGTGGCGGCCTCGCAGCCGCGCGACACCAACAGCAACACCAACACCAGCACTGGCATTGGCACTAACGGTGAAAGCAGCCCGACACCCCAAGACCCAGGCTCGACTGCTGCATGCGGCATACACGGCGGCAACGGCAATGGCAACGGCAGTGGCAGCGGCAGCATTTGTTGCATAATGCCACTGTTAGTCGCAGTTATAGCCATTTTGCTGATATACATTTTGTAAACTTATTTAATTTTGTTTCCGTTTTGTTGCCCTTCCTGCTGACCTTTGTCTGCCCGACGGACGCCGTGTACAACTTGGCTTCATTTGAAATTTTATTATGTAAAATTATTGTGCTTGATGGCCCGGTTTTCATTGTTTTGCTTTGAGGCTTCATTTGTATTACGGCCATAATGTTTGCTTTGGCACATAATCTTTTATTTTTGCCGAGCCGCCGAAAACGAAATAGGATTTTAGTGCGCTGTATCTCCGGTGTGCTCGTTATTCGTAGCTATACTCGTATGTATATGTATTATAAAGGCGAATTTGAGAGTGTTGGTGTAAGGTCAGCCATCTCTTTTATTATCTCAACGTTCGGAATACCCAGCTTTAATGCTAATTTTGCTCAGCGAATCTTTAATTATTTAAGCAATCGATATTGATGTTTTCTTATTGCCTGAGAGGGTCTGCGCCGCTTTTTCATGCTAAGTAATAATGCCGAAGTGTTGGAAATGGGAAATTTGTGCATAGCGTGCATATAAATTAAAAATTGTGAATAGAAATAAGAAAAACCGTTATTTTTGATTGCACCCAAGCTATAATAATCTTCACAATCACAAAGGTTCCTAACAGGAATTTGATCTTTATATATAGTATACAGTAGTTGGATCTAAACAGTTTCTTCGGAGGTTGTACCTTAGAAAATAATCTTTGCAAAATTTCAAAGAAAAGATATTTTGTCAAATGAAAAATTGTTCATAGAAGATTGCAAAGAGTGATCCATTTCGAGATACTCTAATTTTTTAAAGAAAAAACACTAAAACCTCAAATTTAATGGCGAAAGTTTGTTATAATTCGAAGGAACATTCTTTGGAATTTATTTTTTGTGGGACAATCAACAAGGAAGTGTTAATTTGTTTCCATCTTCATCCACACAGCTTCTAAGGTGACGTCTGGTAAGACTCCGATGAGATCACTAGATCTCTTGCGATCGATCTTGGACGAAAAGAGTTTTGTGACAGCGCATGTACTGATATTGGTCCTGCGCTGACTAAGCTCCCGTGAAGCCCATCTTCCTGGTAGTAGATCACAAGAGGATACTGGCTCACCGATTTCCTTGCCAGCTAAACAATTTTCTGCGATTTCGCTCTGATCTGGCACCCATACCAAATAGTTCAGTTCAAGGCTAGTTACACCGCCATACTATCTGAAGGAGCATGCACTTCGGAACAGTAGAATTATTAATGACTACAACTTCGGTTTAGAAAACACTGCAATAGCCAAGAAGTCTGAAATTGGAGTTGATAGAGAGCTCCTAACAGCCCTTACGCTTCCGTAATGAAGCTCACTCTCCTTCAACGAACTCTTCCAACCCACAACTCCCTCTCCGATATATGGGTACAGAATGAGCCACCAGAGTTCGGTTTGGGGACTCGAATCCGTGATTCATGTGTTTGTTTTAAGAACCACGATTCTCTGAGCTTGATAGTAATTTACGCAGCCATACACCCTTCGACGATGTCTATGGGAACTATGTGCAAAATGGCGTTAAGTGCCTTGATTGGATTGGAACTAAGTGCAACACATATGCTAATGAGCGCCAGTCATTAAATACTCTCGAGTTTCTTTT
The DNA here is from genome assembly GCA_037783105.1 of Bactrocera zonata. Classification (NCBI taxonomy): domain Eukaryota; kingdom Metazoa; phylum Arthropoda; class Insecta; order Diptera; family Tephritidae; genus Bactrocera; species Bactrocera zonata. Next base: position 83,370 of record JBAWJQ010004588.1, on the reverse strand, counting down.
CATTATGGGCTTGACTATGGTGTCGTAGATCCAGAGGCTCCTCTATAGAAGTATAAGACATACGATGCCTTTTTTGTTCGCTCTTCGACATTCGGCTTCCATAAAAGCTTCCTAACCATATCGCATATCGGATCGTCATACAAACTAAATGATAAAAATTAAGTTCTTGTATGGAAACTATTTTTAATTATAAAAGGTGTTATTTTTCTTGTTTTTATATCTGAGCGATTGGAGTATCTGCTCATATAAAAGAATTTTGTTTGGCGATAGTGTAGAACGTCTGCCGGTCAATGATTTCAAAGATTTGATTTACAAATTCCGCTCTTTACTTAAATGTTGATAAATTAATGTATATAGATGTTATATGCCTAGATGTTCATGTAAACACACGCCTACTCAAATACAAGCGACTGTACATTGAAGTACTTCTTTTCTCTCTTCAAAGCCATCTCATATTTGTTGTTACTAAATGAACGATAAAAACTTTTATAACAACAATAACATATATACGTCTGGTCCAATTACCATACATATAGAATAATTGAGCAATAGTCACTTATTAAAATGGCGTGTGTATATAATTGGACTGCAGTGTGTAATACGAAAATACTTAGCCTCCTTTAAATTCCACTGAATTCCACTGTGGTTGACCACACACTCAACATTGATAAAGCCATTTAAGCAATAACTCACTTTTAATATTTATCAAAACGCCTACAATGCACACATACATACACACATATATATGTATTTACACAAATACCATATATACGTATATATTGGTATGTAAATACAAAAGATTGTGAATATCAGAATGCGTTTGGGAAAAAATCGTATTGCCAATGCTTGGCATGGAATGCAGTCCGGCAATCAACGGATTAACTCTGCAGGTTTCACGTTGAGCATTGTGCGTGTGAACAATAATTAAAAAACTGAAATATTTGCATACATGCATACATACAAACGTTGTTATTAACACAAGCAAAGCGGCTACGAGAGATTGTCTATATTGCTGAGGGCATCGTTTTTATTTCAATCGATTTATTGAATTTTAAACACGCTCAATATGCGCAGCACGAGAAAAAGTCTAACATGATTGAATGGTGGTGGCGGCAGTTTTGTTTTGGATATGCTTCGAGGCGGGATAGACATCGCTCGGTAGAGTACTCAGTAAGTGGGAGATAAACTAAAATGGGTTTTCGATGGGTTTTGTTTACAAATAAATCTTTAGCAATAAGCCTGGTACTCTCTTCGCACCTTTTTCTGTAGTACCCTTTCCAAGTGATTTTTAAAAGGTATTCAGTGAATGTCGTTGAACTTACAATTTGTTTATTAATTTTCAAGTCATGGAATTATTCTACACATAATATGGCTAAAACCAATAATTTTGGAAAAACAAACATCTCCGGTAGAACGCGAATTAATAAAAAACCATTTGAAAACAGAAAAAATTTTGCAGAAATCGTAGAAATAATGAACAGACTTCGCAGCACCATTCAGTATGGCATAAGAAGGCATAAAAAAAGTAATAGAATATTTAATAAAGTCAAAACCCATTCGAATAAGAAGCTGACCCCTAATGACGAGTAATGGATAATACGCTAAGTGAAGAAAAACCCAAGAAAATCAGTTCCAAAAATTAATAACGAGCTTAAAATGTATTTGAAAAAGAACGTCAGTGATGTAATAGTATGGAGAAAGCTTCGTAAAAACTATTTTCTTGCTAGAACTGCTCGCAAAAAGCCATTTATCAATAAACGCAAACGGTTACAATTTGCTCTTGAGTACCAATCTAAGCCGAAAGAGTTGTGGAATGAAATTATTTTTACGGATGAACCATTATTTGCGTCAGGTGGCAACAAACAGTGTGGAGAACCCCAAAAAAAAGAGACGAGCATAGCTAATTTGCGTGCGACTCTCAAACATAGAGAAGGACTCGTGATGGTTTGATTTGGTTTTTATTGAAGATATTATGAACCAGTATAGCTACATAGATATTCTGAAAATAAATTTAGCGATGAGAAAATGGGAATCCAATCCACTTTTCAATTTTACGCGAACGCCAAGGTCTCCGGATATGGAGTTTGTTGAGCATCTGTGGTATCAACTTGAGCAAACACGAACTCAGGAAGGCCCTTGAAGAAAAACGGTGCAAATTAGCGTCGATACATGAAAAAAGTTACTCAACTTGATGCCAAAAAGGATTATTGCTTTGAAAAATGCCAAAGGCGGGGACAACAAAATTTTAGTTTTTTTTATTCTTTTTTTCCAATTTGTTTCAATAAAATGTCCTATACGATTTTAAGTGACACTCACTGCTAATGATTTTGAACGACTTGATTTTGATCAATCAGTTTGTTTGGCAGCTATACGCTATAGTAGTCCGATGTCGGCGGTTCCATTGCATTCTAACAAAATACAGTGAAAAATATTATTTTAGAAGTCTGATTTAGTGCACCTGCGAGCTGTACATTTTCTCTAAGGTCACGAGATATGACATGGGATCACATTAGGATTTGAAAATTCTTCACTATACTCTTACAGTTGATGCTGTTTTGTGATCAATGTAAAGGATTGACAACAACAAGTGGGAGTTGTTGATAAAAATTAGAAAGTATAAAATGAAAAGAAAATGGAAGAAAAAAATTATGAGCATATGTACATACTTATATGCTCTAATACAACTAATGCAAGGCATGTATATTAGGGTACGTCAAAAATCAAATGTTTCTTATCGCTTGGTACTCAGAAAAGTTTATTGAAAAACTACTCTATACTCTAAGAAAGTTGCTTCAAATATAAGCAAATATTTCGACTTCTCTCAGAAATTTTGATAGGCTTCGCTAAAAAAGTTTCACCAATTGTGAGGTTAATAGACTTCTCTAAGAAATTTTCTCCAACTATGAGCTCTGAGTTATAACGGGATGGTCCTGCACCTTACAATTTTCTATTATTTCTCTTATTATCAGATAGAAAAATTCTTAGCTCGTTTCCTACTATTTGAAAAAATATTTCTTTTAGTGGATTTTATCAGAAATTGAATGCCTTTCAAAAAAGGTTCATTGCGATATTTTCGTATTTCTAACTCTTTAAAGGATATTAAGGTTAGAAATATGATTACTTTCAGGCAAATTTGTTTTTTTTTTTTTTTAATTTTATTGGTCAATGAAAAAAAAAAATTAAATTGCAAAGCTTAATCTTTTTTTTCGACCCACCCTCATGCATATACATGTGTGTCTATATATGTATGTACGAGTACTCGTACGTCAGTGAACAACCGCACGTCCACATTTGACAAACCAAAGGCGTTGAGGAGGCGAACGGAAAACATGGGCGAGCTTTAACACATCCCGCAGCTTTAACATAAATAAATGATTAAATTTCAAAAGAGCACTGCGACAGCAACATTGGCATTTACTGTCCAATTCATTTTCATTTTCGCGTCACATTTTCCGCAAGCTCCCTTTTCGGGACACTGTTTATTTTTCCAATATTTTGACACGTCTCATACGCACGCACACAACTATACTTCAGTGGATTTTTCATAATTAATTTTTCTTGTTCAGTGGTTTTGTACAATCAGCAATAACCATAGCACGAATGCTCGCATGTAGATGCGCATACCGCCACACAAACCGTGGTAAACGAATGAATGTCCGAGTGTTCGCATATTCGACAAGCACTATGGCTATGCCTGCATGGGTTTGCATGGACATAGTGTCACAGGTCGCCATGTCCAAGTGGCAGCTGCAAATGTCATCGGTCCACTGCTATGCGCTGACATCGCATCACCGTGAGTGCAACGTCGTCGCCAACTATGCCGCACCTGCCCGCGCAGCAACCGCACGCCTCACCACAGTAAACTTCATCACATCAGCGACAGCGGCAATTGCAATAGCAACAACAAACGCAATGCTGCTGGTCAACTCAGTGTGCCGAATTGCTTCAATGTCGTCTTCATCGTTGCAGAAGTTGTTACGACTAACCGGGGCGTCCGAAGTCCAACACGCGCCGCAGCAACATCAGCGTCAAATACATAATGCATGGTAGCAGCACACATGTGCATATTAATATGCAGGTAGTGGTGGTACCATGTGGAAAGGCGTGGTGCAGGCAGTTGAACCGAGACTTCTCAGTAAACCCGATTTTCGGGCCTTCATTGGTGCCCTTACTTGCATAGAAGCCAGCTCGATATTCACAGATACATTTTTATATCATAAATGATTACAAAAATCTTTTTATATTGATTTTGATGGGTCAGTTTATGCGATCTGAACGATTTCTTTGAAAATTGTATTATTTTCTTAGACAATTTTTCTAAGAAATCTCGATGAGTACGGTACTAATAGTAAGTGTAATGATATAGGATAGAAGGATATCTCAAAATATATTTCGTATAGTCATCAGTTGCCAATATCCTTTGCGATACCAGATGGAGTTCAGTTAGTATGTCTATTAGGAGTAGTTATCTTTTAGGATGGCTGCGCTTGATGCGAATTTGAACAGACTCTGTGGCCTCACTATCGATACCTCCTTCAGTGTATCATACAGTGTGGACCCCAAATGCTTAACCCCCAGCGTAATCTTGCCAATGCGGGACAAGTGCATAAGAGATGCTTCATTGTTTTCCTGGTGCCTTGCTCTAGACATTTCCTGCAGTCTTTGCAATCTGTCACCCCCTTTCTGCGTGTGTTGCCAGCAGTTAGTACTCCGATAATGTTCCTACAGTCTATTCTGTCGTGTGCCAATAGGAATTTTTTGTATTTCCAATCTACCGTTTTGCGCATGAATTTTGAAGTTTTTCACCCATTCCAGATTTTGATTTTCTTTAAATTTCTTCTGCAAAAATGGTCGTATAGACAATGCAGTGGTTCCCGAAGTTGATCACGTTTTCGGGTGTTAGCCGTACACCATTTTTGGCAATCTCGTCCACTATTTCATTGCTATCAATGGCTGTGTGGCCTGACACCCAGTGAAAGTGAAGTTGCTTGCTTCTGACAACCCTTTCGACTACTAACCTGCTTCCCAAGACACTTCTGGCCAATATGCGATACGAAGTTACTGCTTGGGTGTCTGTGTAGATTTTGAGGAGAGGCCAGCTCTGGTGCTTTTGCAATAGCACAGACTTCAGCTTGAAATATACTGTCTAATTCCTGACAATATATCTCCGCATCAACTCCATCCTTCATTTTCGAGCCATCCATATAAATGTTTAGAGTGTTGCGTGTAGCTAACATACCTTTACGCCAACCATCTGAAAATGGGTTGATGATATGTAAATTCTCCAGCAGTTCTCAGCGAAGAGGTTTATGGGTGGCAGATTTAGTATCAGAACCGCCGTTGGAGTTGTTCTTAAAGCTCCCTTTTTGCACAGCGCAGCGAGCTTCTGAACCTTTTTCAATCGCTTCCTTTAGGTGGATTTCCGTATGCCTGTTTACCATACTACTGCTCCGTAGTGCAGATTGGTCTTACTTTAGCTGTGTAGCACCTAAATTGCAGATTGCCGAGCATCTGCCTACACGCACATAAAGCAATGCTAGCTTTTTTTCAGTCTTTCTTCCACGTTTTGCTTCCACGGGAGTTTGCTACCCAAGACTACCCTAAGGTACTTCGTGCAATCCTTGAGAGGGAGTTGGGTCCTATTTATCGAAGGGAACTCCATATTTTGTGCTTTCTTGTTAACACAAGTAGATCCGTTTTCTGCGAGCTCTACCCTAAACCCACTTACGATGCCAAATTCTGGACTGTATTGATAATGATTGTCATCATATTGCTAATGGTCTGTAGTCACCTACCCGTTATTAAGATGGCTATGTCGTCCGCATATGACTTAGGGGCTTTGCCGTTCCTTATCAGTTTATTCACCAGTAATGTCCATAAAAGCGGAGATAATACTCAACCTTGCGGAGTACTTCTAGAGACTACTTTGGTCATTCTGGTGACATTCCATTATGCTTCTATCCTTGTAAAGGTCAAAAGGCATCTGATTAAGGGTTGTATAGCAGGATCAACATCCACTGAGACGTTTTTAAATGCTCCAGAGATATCCAAGAATGTTCAAAGAGCATATTCCTCATATTCAAGAGCTATTTCGATATTTAAAATGTATGGAGTCTCTAATAGTCTGCCTTTCATTTATACGTACTACGCATTAGACAAGCTTCTGGGAGTCGCTGAGCTTCTAATGTGTGTGTTCAAGATTTTTTCTAGCGTTTTTAGCAGGAAGGAAGTTAAGCTTTTAGGTTTAAACTCTTTCAAGTAGGTTGAGTTGTTACCACCTGATTTCGGTATGAAGTCTCATAGCTGAAGTTCATGCATCCCTAAATATCGCCTTTAGCCATTCCACGGATAATCAGTGCGCATTCTGTACCATTGCTAGATTGACTCCGTCCGCTTCGGAAGATTCTTATTATCAGAATTTACCGCACTACTCTCTCTTAGCTAGGACTTAACTTGTTCTTACAGTATGGACAGTGCACAAAGACTAGGTCTTCGAGGTCCACTCTCCGCTCAAATTTCTTTTAATAAATATAAGTAAAATCTATTTTTTAACATAGCATATCCACCGTCTCGATGTCAAACAGATAACTCACTGTTTGTTTACCTATACTGTTCTCGGACAATTTGTAGAGGTGAGTGCTATCAGAGAGTAATGTACTTAGTATTAGAAATTCCTTGTTGCCCTTTAATGATTTATGGCTATTTTAATTTACGGCAAGTTCTCAATTATTTGGTTTTTTGTTGAGTTGTATGCATCTACAATAAATGGTTTTAGGTCTGTAACATAAGCTCAATATTCGATCAGAAGTGGTCCTTCATTAAAACATAATTTAAATCATTATCAATGGAGAATCGACATGGATGATTATCGTATTCTGATCATAGTTCTTATAACTCTGAATGATTTCATGTTTTCACAAATAGTTTTACTGATGTTACACGTATAGTATGTATTATAGTACTTGCTTTAAGTTAAGCCTACTTGTATCTCTATACCCAATTTCACTACTGATTACTGACTGGTTCTTACTTACAAATAGCACATGTACCATAGCAGGTAAAACTTATCATAGGCACTTACATAGTATAAGCAACATTATTATATTTATTAGCTTTTATAATCAAAATTTTTGTTCCCATACCTGAAACAAAAAAGAAAATTCCATTAATATTAAGTCATATGATACCATTAAATATATATTAGCATAATTATCATAGTACAATTTAGTAAAGGAAATGCATTTACGTATATGTGTCTACAGAATTGTATAGGTTTCAATATATTATTTCATAAAAGCATTTCTTTAAAGGATATACATATGTAGTTAAAGTTATGCCAGAAATGTACTGTATTCATACAGTACACCATGTCGTATGAGCAATGCAGAACGTACAGATCAGATGTGTGAATGCTTGGGTCATTTCATGTATAAGTTTAACTGCTTATAACTTTTAAAAGTGAGTTTTTATGAAAAAAAAAATCATTAAAACCTTTTTTGTATAGCGAAAACTTTTGTACTCGAGTATCCCTTTTTCTATTTCTAATTAACTCGGAGCTACTTACTAAACAAGAACATAAATTATTTTTATATATTTTTATATAAATAAATTTTACAACTTAAAGGCGTCTAATTAAGCAAATAAAAAAACTTAACTCGAATATATTATATAGTAATGAAGCAATATCGGCCAGAGCACTAAAATAACAAAAATAAACGATAACTTCGAAAATCGCTTTAAACAACAAGACAACTGCTTCAACTTGCTTGACGAATCGCGCTGGCCTTTGGAAGGCAGATCAGATAGCTTTTGTGAATATATGCAATGAAAAGCAAACCACAAATTGCCATCAATGTTCTTCGCTGTAGTAACTACAAGATAAAGCTGGAACACTGAAGAAGCAATTGAAATGCTAACTAGAAGGGAATTGCAGCCACAAAGGAAAGAAGGGCATCAATGCGGAAGGAAGTGGAAAAGAAGCAATGAAAGCGTGCATAATGCGAAAGCATAACAAGTTCAGTGGCAGCAACACAGCAACAGAAGCAGAATCAGCGGCCGCTGGCAACGAACGCAACCGACGCATACAGCGTGGACCGAAGGTGTTGAGGTGGAAGTGCTGCAGGCTGAAAGCGCACTCGTTCGCTCGGTCGCTTGATGCGCTCGTCCATTTGCGCTGGTTTGCCGGGTTGACCGGGTTGAAAGCAGCCGACAGAGTTGGTTGGTTGTTGCAGTTGCTGCTGCTGCTTCAGCTTGCGCTGCAACGTTCGCATTTTATTTATTCGCAAATTTTACATATATTAAAATTCATATATGCCAAACGAACGTGTGGGTGGATAAATACAAGTAGCGAGGACACATGCGAGTGAATATTGTCGTATTGTTCAGGTTAGGGCGAGTAAATGTATACGTTTGGGAACACCTATGTACATATACATATGCATGTATGTTTATAACCAAAAGTGGGATTTAAAATTTTAAATTAAAATATATATATTTTCTAGTTAAGGTTTCCTCAATCAATATGGCAATTCTATTTTTTGCTGTTATTCATACGAGTATTCATTCACGAAGAAAAAAGTTTCTATACAAGAACTTGATTATGATCGGTCGGTTTGTATGACAGCTATATGCTATAGTCGTCTGATCTGAATAATTTGTTCAGCGATTGTAGCGTTGTCTTAGACAAAAGCTCTTGCCAAATTTCGTGAAGATATCTCGACAAATAAACAGTTTTCCATACAAGGACAGGATTTTGATTATTCAGTTTGTAAGGCAGCTATATGAAGTCGTGGTCTGATCTGAATAATTTCTTCAGATATTGTGGTGTTGTTTAAAATACTAATTCAACTAAAATTTCTTGACGATATCTCGTCAATTAAAAAAGTTTTCCATACAAAGACTTGTTTTTACCGATCATTTTATATGGCAGCTGTGCACTATAGTGGTTCGATCTAAGCAATTTCTTCACAGATTGTGGATTTGTCTTAGACAAAAGCTTTTGCTAAATTTCGTGAAGATATCTCGATAAATAAAACAGTTTTCCATACAAGGATTTGAATTTGAACGTTCAGTTTGTAAGGTAGCTATATGATAACATAATTCAATCTCAACAAGTTCTACGTGGTTTATAGCATTGACTTAGAAAATAGCGCATGTCAAATTTCCTGAAGATAGCTTGTCAATTAAAAAAGTTTTCTAAACAAAAACATTGATTCTAAAGGCAGCGCTTTTGCTCATACAAGTCATAAGTGCAGCAGAATAGAATAAGGTAGTGAATTTCCAATGTTGTAACAACAAAATATGCACTGCCATCTTTCCACAAGTCCGTATGAAGTGCTTTTGATTTTCTACAATTCCCTCATTTTCAACGCAATCAAATTGTAGCGATCCGCACATCAACGGCACTGCGCTTTATGGCGAGTCGCAAACACTACTTCCGCTGCTCTGACGACCCCTATTGTTACTTAGCTAAATAATATTTATCTCCATTTGCATGCGTAATAGTAAGCTTAAATATTAATAAGTATGTATGTACATATGAATTCGGCGAAAAATCCTTTCTACATTAGCAAACTACACCAGATGTCTTCGGCGCTCTTTAGTTGAGTCTAGTTGAGCTCACGGCTGCCAGCTACACTTTCTCATTTTCTGCACACACACGTGCCGGATAATAATAATAACAATATCAACAACAGCAATTACTAGAACACTTTGCGCATAACAATAACAGCAACAAAAAAAAATATGTTGTGATATTCGTACTTGAGCACGTAGTCCAAGAAGCTGAGAATGACAGTCAGTTCAGTTGTTTTTAAAAAGCGCCAAGTCGTTGAAGTGTTTTCGAGCAGAAGTTATGAAGATGTAAGAAGAGTGCCCGCAAGCGTAGGGTTGTCTCTTGGTTGTTGTGAGACAATTTTTATGCCTTCGCCGGACACGAAATGGAATTACAAAGCGGCAGGAGGAGGAGAGCAGCGAAGCCTATCAAAAATTTAGTACAAATGATCAGGAGTAAGAGCTGAGATTGCTTAGACAGTTCAGTTCTTTTGTATATATTGTAGTATATACAGATTAACCAAGTCTGTAGTTTCCAAGAAATCTGCGCAAAGAAGCACTTGTTCGGTAATCTAAATTTAGCTTACAAGTCTGCCTAATAAACATATACTATACAACGCATTTTTGGTTATTTAAGGTTGTCCGATCAGAAAAAATTTTTAGGAGACTATATTGTTGGTTTGAAAAATATTCCATGTCGAATTTCATGAAGATTTTCCATATAAAAATTTTATTGAGCCATACCAGCGGCTAATTTTGATCGTTCAGTTTATATGGCAGCTACATATTAGAGTCATCTGATCTAAAAATTTTATGTGAATATTATAGCATTACTTTGGATTTTAATTTATGCCAAATTTCATGAAAATATCTCGTCAAATAAAAAAGTTTTTCATATAAGAACTTAATTTTGACTGTTCAATTTGTATGCCAGCTATATGCTATAGTGGTCCGATCTAAACAATTTCTTCGAAAATTGTACGGCTGCCTCAAGTTATACGCCGTGCTGAATTTCGTGTAGATATCTCTTCAAATAAAAAAGTTCTCCATACAAGTAGTTGATTTAGTTCGTTCAGTTCGTATGACTGCTATATGATATAGTAGTCCGATATCGTCAGTTCCAACAAATGCTCAGTGACTTGAGGAGAAAAGAATGTATGCAAAATTTCAGATCGATATCTCGAAGCCTGAGGGACTATTTCGTGCATAAACAGAGAGCCGAACTTAGTGAAATCGACTCAATTCATTGTGCTGAGCAATTATATATGTATGTATATTTTAAAGTGCTCAAAGATTTCCTGATAATTTTTTACAAAATGTTAAATATTTTTTTTTATCAAGAACAAGATATTTCGTTCATGACGTCACATTCTATACAACTCACATCCAAAAGCGATGGAACGAAATCGTCGTAATCTTTATTTCTTTCAGACTTGGGAAGCTACTTTTCAAAAGCAGACATATACACAAACATATTTTCCAGTCACATGTAGATATGTATGTTTCATTTCTTGCCGATTGATTTATTTGCCTACCACATTGCTTGGTTGTTGATTGCATCTTAATCCCATCATAATGAGTGTCGTTATTTTTTCGCTTCCAACGAGCAGCCCTTTTGAACTTGATTTCTGTTTTTTTTTGGCAATCAGGAAATGAACAACTTCGAAGGCCAAGCGGTAGAAAAAAGATGAAAAGACGACGAGGCAAACGGCGATTTATTACAGTGCAGCGGAAGGTTGTGTCGAAATGAGTTTCCCCACGTCTTGAAAAGTGTTGCGAAATAGAAAATGTGGGTGAAGAGGAAATGGACAAATTTTTCTTTTCGGTCGATTGCCGCAACTCGTTGTTATAAATTTGACAATTCTGTCAGTTTCGAGTAAGCAATGCTACAATTTCCTTATTGACGCTGATGGTGGGCAATGAAGACGTAATGAACGTAAATGTCTACTAGATAAATGGAAGGTTACCGAGTAAATGGAAGGAAATCGGCGAGTATGGTAAAAAAAGTTAAAGAATCACAAAAATAACCGAAAATATGTATATTCGCTAAGTAATTAAGTGCGCCTCGACAACTAAAGATTTTGATGTCGGTTCGGAAGCATTTGGAAAATGTCGATTTTAACACTATTACGACTAGTATTAAAAACCACTCTAACGGCTGTGCTGGAAAGGTAATTCAAGCGAACCAACCTTCCATCAATCGACATAGTATGGGAAAGCTTGACAACGAAATCAGCTGCAAGATTGGCGGCGTTAGATGAATTTTCCACAACAACCCACAAGCATAGTTCGATAAGCCAGGAGTCGGTAGATAAAATGGACCACACACGCGCCCGCTTTATGGAACAGTACATGCTTTTTACTCACACAACTTACTGGCGACACATGTGAATCGGATGTACATTAGTGACGAAGACACCTGGGTAAAGTGTAGGGAAGTAGGCATGAGACAGAAAGAAAGATAGAGAACCGCTGAAACACCTGAACCGATTATTTTCGGCTTTATCTAGAAATCTGTTTGGTGTGGAATCTGCTCTTTCTTTCGAAATGAGGCTGAAGATGTTGACCGAACTTTTTCCCGCAATTTTATGAAATCGACGTGGACGATTTTTTCCTCCAACAAGCTGGTGTGTCGCCTGTTTCACGTCTAAACATGGACACATTGCGTGCAAAGTGTGGCGACTCGCGAGTTTCGAGGTTAAAATCATGTGATTTAACGCCTCTAGATCATTTCTTCTGGGGCGAGTTAAGTCAAAGTGTTACGCCAAACTGCTCGAAGACAGCATTCACACGCACTTTAACCAGAATTCCAGTTATTTTGAAAACAGGCGACTACTATACGATACTGAAGAAAGTACCAAAAGCTACTCCATTTCGAGTGCAGTATCGCAAGGCTCGGTTCTAGGCACCCTTTTACGGTATGTATGATGGGGTGACAAGAAGACCTAATCAAAAGCCATTAAATTAATTGCATACACAGACGACTACGACGAACTATCAATGTTTCTCCTCAATGAGTTTGGAACTGGCTGAGCAACAGACAGAAGTCTTGCTAATAAGTACTGAGAAAGCGGAGGACCACCATAGGGTAGTGTGAGACTCATTCACAGCCACAACAAAAGTATCTGAGAGTAATAATACACTCAAGGCTCAAATTTAAGGATCACCTAAAATACACTCCACGTAAAGTGAATAAAATCCAAGACGCCTTATCAAGAATGATGGCAAATAAAAGCTGTGTTCGTTATTCCCGTCAATTTTTTACTCGCCAAACTAATGAAATCGGTTTTATTATATGCGGCTCCAATATGAATCCAGGCGCTAGCCAATAAAGCATATGCCAGACGAATAAGCACAGGGCACAGGTTGTCGACACTAAGAGTTAACAGTACTTTTCGAATAATATAAAGTGACGTTGCTGAAGTAATAGCCAATATGATGCTTACTGACATCCAGGATGACGAATACGAACAGGTATACAAGTTATCAGAACCCTCTATACGAACCAAAAGAGAAAATAGAGTCAAAAGCTTAAGAATATTGCAGCAGCGGTGGCAAACATCAGTTAAAGGACGGTGCACCCACAGGCTGGTACCGGACATTCATGGATCGATAGATCGTGTTCCGAATCCAAATACTGAATGAACATGGGTGCTTTAGAAGTTATCTTTACAGATTCAAGCATGACATTAGTCCGAATTGTCCGACGTTTCCACAGTGCTTTGAAAACTCTGAACACGAATTCTTTTATTGCCCTCGGTTTTTAAGTACAAGGGAAAAACGTAAAACTACACTTGGCGATGAAAAATGTGACGACAGTAATGTGCCAGTCCACTGAGAACTTGAAAGCTGTCAGCGAAGCGGCAGCCTCAATCATGACAAAACTGAGAGTTATAGAGCAGATAAGGCGTCCGTCAGTCCGTGCCGTAGAGAAGACTTAAATGTCTTATCACTCCCACGAAGTGAAACATAATCAGGTTGCTTCAAGTGAGAGTCTGGAGGCTAGATTTAGTAGATTGAAGTTCCGCAGTCCGACTTTTGATCCTTATCCCTCCTTAAAGAGGAAAAAAAAACGGAATTGCAGTCGATATGCTACATCAGGCCATCGAAAATTGGCGTACATAGGAGAAGTATGAAAACGGAGCCATTGTGGCCATTTGGTGGATATTTTGTTCAACTTATAAATAGCATAAAATTATCTGTCTATTTTGACTAAATTAGCGTGTTTTATTTTACGGAATTCCTTTTGGTAGACCCTTTATGTACTTTTCGTCAAAGTTCTATTTTAGAGCTGATTTGGAATACTGACCACATCTTTGAACTAAAAAATTATTTTTGTTGCTCGAGAAAGTTAAACTAATAGATGGTCTTTCAAGTAACCTTCATGGAAAAATTATGTATAATTTTTAAGAGAGTTGAACCGGATATACTAAACTTCGTTAGGTTAAAGTCAAAAAGAAGTCATACAGCTCACATTGTCAAAGAGTATATACACGCATGCACATACACACCCACACAAATATATATATACGCAAAAATATATATATATATAATTTTGATACTAATATGACTGTATTTACTTTCAAGGATAGGTAAACAGATCGCTATGCAAATGCGCACAAAAGCCACCTCACAGATGGCTAGAGAGTCCAGTGGTGTGTCTGCCTGCCGCACAGCCTGGTTCGAACGACAAACCAGCCGCGCGTTAACAACAACTTACCAACGGAGCAGCTCTAATCGCAAATCGCTTTGAATTGCACGCGACGTACACAGAATCTTCACAGCACTCCATGTCCTGCCACTCGGCAAAAAGTGTCTGTTTGTAAGCACATACAAATATACATTTATAAATGTCGGTATGTTTGCGGCTTGTTTGTACGTAGTGTGCGTGCGTCTGTTTGTGGCAGGTTGTGGAGCTGATTTTTGAAAAAGTCATTATATTTCAGATTTTATGATGATGTTTATTCAATTCTTGATATATTACCCTAAGCGTTTACACTCCTCAATGCACACACATACAAACAAATACACCAACGCGACACAACAACAAAACCGCAGACATTTTCTTGAAAAGGTGCCAACAACAACGACAAGAAATTGAGAAAAAACACGCTGTTGACGCAGGCGGCGGGTGGCGGAGCAACTGGTATGCCCCACGGGTCGCACTCAATACCCACAACGAAGCTTTTCTGCTTTGCTCGCTCGGCTAGTGTTGAAGCGTCGCCACGTATGTATCTTGCCAAAGCAGTACAAACACACTGCAGGCGCAGCAGAGGAAGCGGAAGCGTAAACATACACACGGAGGTGCAAATACAGCGACATGTGCAAGTGTGTGTGTGGCAAGTGCACCTTGTGTTTGTGTGTGTGTGTGTTGTTGCTCGAATGCAGATGTAAATAAAGAGCAAAGCGTTAGTGGTGTTGTTGGCAAAGCATTACAGTTTTGCTGACTTTGCAAATGTCGGGTGGATATGAATATGCGACAGCGTCATGGCTGCTGAATCAGCTTTTGTTACACCACAGCAGCAGGCCATGAAGGGTTGCCAACTGAAATTGTTTTGAGTGCAATTTATTGAATAACGAAGGCAATCTACTGCACGTGCGACATCAACACGTTAATGAAAAGCTACACGGTCTTATACACACCTCTGCATATAGACAGACATATGTGGGCGGTAATACATACACACAAGTACATACATATGTATTTGTTTAACACACACCAGTTTACCAAATTTAAAGCCAAACCGAAATCGACGGTGTGTTGTAATCATCAGAGTCCCCAGATAAATAGCGCATTGCCAATTTGTATTTGAAACTAATGAAAATATACTCAGTGAGGAGTTTGTTTAAAAAAAAAAGATATAAAAGCAAAAAATTTTTACATAAGTCTAAATATTTTGGATATAATCATCTGATCATAATAACTAAGTACGGATAAATTCAGATGTAACCGAGCACATCATACTCTTGCAAGGCACAAAGTCGGGAAATACATTCAACTGTTGGCATAACTTGGTATTAATAATATTGCTAAAGAATTCATTTTGGATAAAAGGGTGAATGGATTACAATTATGTTTGGTGTCTTATTAAATTATGTTATAAGTCATGTTATTGTAACGGCAGATATTTGCCGAGTTGACAGTCCTTGGCCGGATAATACAAGGTCTGTCGCAAAAGAAATATAACTTTTTAAATATAACTGTTTCTGGTGACGCCACCTATTGGTGGGTATATGAAATAAAAAGTTTAATCTCTTGTTGACATTTCATAAAAATTTCAAGACAATTGGATAACTACAATCGATGTTATCGATCAAAACGTGACAGCAGCTTTTGGTCATCGGTCGTAAAATGCATTTTGAACAAAGAGCAAACATTAAATTTTGTTTTAGACTTGGAAAAACGTTTACTGAAACATTTCAAATGATGAAAAAAGTTTATGGTGATCAGTGCCTATCCCGTAGTAATGTGCATGAGTGGTTTAAGCGATTCCAAGAAGGTCGTGAGGACCTCTGTGACGATCAGAAGTCACGGAAAAAAAGTCGTCTTCAGAAGTCAAAAATAAAGACAATGCTGATTTGATTTTACTTTTCCGAGGGTATTGTACACCGAGAGTGCGTCCCACCTGGCCAAACGATTAATGCTGTGTTTTACCTTGGTGTTATGAAGCGTCTTTTGTCACGCATTCGTCGGGCTCGACCACAATACCGTGAGGCAGGGTCCTGGCGCCTGTTGCACGATAATGCGCCGTGTCATCGGTCGACGCTTGTCATTGAGACAAACAACTGCATGTTAACCATTAATCACTTACCCTACTCACCTGATCTAGCACTCTGTGACAGTGTGTTTAACAGTCCTGTTTCTTTTGCGACAGACCTTGTAGTTCGGGTTCGTTCCGCTTACGTAGACCCGACTGTCGTGGGAACGTTATAAGTCATAGACACACTTAACCTCACTACTGTGTATAGTTATTTTGTTTCATATCCGAGATATCGCCATTAAAATCAACCTATGTAAATCTTACCAATAATAAGATCAACCAGAAAGGCTACTTCTCAAACCTGCTTAATGGCTGTAAAAGCATAGCACCAGAAGATGTTCAACCCGATTCTCCAATCGATGACGTTGCGGCAGACGCGCCTTTGCCCGACCATGCAGAATTTTGATGAAACAAGCAGTCGTCGCACTCGCGACTTGGCTCTCACGTCACTGTTGGCAGTCATAATTTCGAAGTCGTAGATAATTTGATCTATTTTGGAACCAGCATTAAGACCAATAGCAACGTCAACATCGAAATCCAACACTATCAAATCGTCTGAATGGACGAAAACACTCTAGCTTTGAAAGTATGCGACGCAGTACCCGCCGGGAGAAGCAGACGAAGATGAAGACCTCCACTCCGTTAGAAAGACCAGGTACATTTTTGGCATTATAATATATGTTTGTGTCAGAAAAAAAAGTATTATCTGAGTTGTATTGAGAAGCCTCACAGTTTGATGGATATATAATGTAAAAGTCGGCAGTCATATTAGGTACATTGACCCAATTTTATGCATTTCTGACACAAGGGTACATTATTATCTGGTAAAGACTCTCTTCAAATTTCAATAAACTGGCAGATTGTTCGATATTGTTGCTACAGAACAATCATAAGCAATAAAGTACACTTATTTAGAAATTTCAAAAAATCTTTTTTTTTTAATTTTATCTTCTTAATGTACATATACATATGTATGTATGTTTCATTCTTCGATTTGCTTAACTATTACTTTAACGAAATCTGTTGGGTTTTGTGATTTCAGAGGATCAAGTTCAGATATGTAGTAGTCACCGCAAAACGTCTTTTTTGAGACGAGCCTCCTTTCTGAATATATATTTTTACTAATCTAAGTCTTAAAATACAGTTAAAAGCTACCATAATACATTTGGTATGTTTTTGGATCAATAAATTTTAAAATTTTTTCAGAAAAAAATTCTGGAAATTTAGCTTTTTTCAGCTTTCTAATTGTATATAACCCCCTAAAGACGGAATTATTAGCCCTTGGAGAGATTGCATCACAAATAAAAATACTACTCAGTATTAGTATAGAATCCCGTCAAAGATTCATGGTATTCAATAAAAAAAAAACAGTTTCAAGTTTTGTTAAAACATTGTTTTCTGATAAGGAAGGAACACAGTTGATACATTGAAATGGCTTGGAAAAACAGAAAATCTGCAAGTCAAGTTACAAGCTTTATAGTTTATGATTTAGGAACAATACGAAGAAATGGCCCCACTAAAAAGCCTAAAAGCTAAGCATCCAGAAGCCACAAACAACAAATCACCGGAAATAAACGAAAAGCGTTGCTTTGATGGCGAAATCATTTTAATTGCAGAAACTTTCAAAAACACATAAAGCCGTGTATATTGACAACAACAAGAACAAGCTGCCTAAGAAATACGCTGAAACAACAAAGTTTTATGCAGCAGCCGAAATAACTGTGAACTGAAATTATGGCGCATGCAAACTTGTTGCCGCGCCGTAATCTGAAGGTGTATGGAAAGGTATTTGTATTTACGAATGGTGTAAATAAGTTTCATGAAACTTTGAAAAGCAAATGAGACATGCAGAGAAGTGAACACTTACTAATTTCGCAATTCTCAAAAAGTGTGTTCACAATGCTGCGAACTCGTACAGATTTGTTTGAAATAAAATATTTGAACTAACTATCATTTGATACATATTTTTTTTGTTCGAAAAATCTTTAGAATCTTGGACTATGCTTCGGAATAATGTATTAACTTAGAATGTAATGTAGGTGAGGTATCTTTTTTTACTTTTTCTCAGAAAGCTTTCCATAGTAATACTGTTTGCATACCTTCAGAAAGTAGAGCGAGAGTAAGCCGAGAAGAAATCTACCGACCTTTTTAAAAAACCTAATATTCTAACTTAGGAATTTTCGATTGAAAGTTTGGATTGCTTTTTGAAATTGGGTCAAAGTTAGGTGGAAAAATAAAAGTTTTAAAAAAGTTTTTTTTTACACAATTCAAAACAAAATTTGAAAAAAATAATTATGAACTAGTAGGGTTATAAACTCTATGGGTTATCGTTTCAATCTGAACGTTTTGACATACAAGCGACACTTGTGTTGATTACTTGAATATTTCACATTAATTTTGAGGTTATGTGAGAACAGTGTTGATATAAAAGTTGTAGACCTTTCTATTATCTACAACTTTGCCATAACATGTTTATCTCTTGGACCCGTAGTCTTGCCAGATATTGATATAAACGGTTTCTAACCTTAAAATTACAACCATGCCTTCTTTTTCCGCTACCCGACAACAGATCACACGCAAAAAAAAAAAAAACAATAATTATTTATTATTTTATCCGTTTTCAACGAGTTTCATCTCAGTATACCTTCTTTTTTTAATTTTTTAAGAACTAGTTTTACATACCCGTACCTTCAAACTTTGGTAGATATCTTTTACATTTCGGGATTTGGCACCCACAATTTTAACGTAATGTTTGACTTTTTTGATGCTATGTACTCGTATACTTAGAACGTTTCGACATCCGAGTGCTACTTGTGTTGTTTACAGTTACTTAAAATATTCAACTCGACCGAACGATGGACTTAAATGGCGAACATTTTTCTGCTATTTTTCTTTTACAACTTTCGACGCTCAAAAGAAGTCGTGTCCATTGGACGAAATGTTAAATAAATGCGATGGCGGTTCTTCAAAACACGTCTATGGCATCGCGACAGGTGAGAAGTTGATGCATTCAAAAAGCAAACTTTAAAGATACAATTGGTTCAAGCATATTCAAAAGTATATGTATATGTAGATCTTAATGGAAAACGTTTTTAAGAATAATACAGTGATTTCGACGACAAAGATTTGTTTTTGTTCTCTAACCACAAAATAACACAAGCAAGATACTCACAACCAAACTTTGAAGTTTTCGCCTTTCAATTTAATGATGCTCCAACGCAGGAAATAACATAAAAAGTATAAGTATATAAGTGGTTGTCAAAAAAGTCTTCCGGTATTTTTATTGAATCGATTCATCTGGCACCCATACATCGAGCTTCTTAGTGACTCCAAGCTTATTCAAATGGTTTATAACGGTTTGATGACTACTATGCCGGTCTCTTTCGACCAATTCAGCGATTTTATCGCAATTTTCGACGACAGGCCTTCCGGAGCGTGGCGCATCTTCGACCACCTCTACACCAGAATGAAAACATTGAAACCATCGTTGTGCGGTGGAAATGGAAACTGTATCGGGTCCATAAACTGAACAAATTTTATTGGCGGCTTAAGATGCATTTTTGCCTTTATCGTAGTAGTACTGTAAAATATGCCGTATTTTCTCCTTATTTTGCTCCATGTTTGCGACGCTATAACTCACGAAAGACATAAAAGAAATGACAATCAATCAAACACGTGTTAGCGCGTGAAATGAGCTTTCCAAAAAAGTATAGCATGACCCAATGCGACGAATAAAACTAGAACTACGCGCTTTCAGCGCCAACTAGCGAAAATACCGCAAGACTTTTTTGACAACTTAATATGTTGATAGCCAAGCAGCAATTAGGACAAAAACCTCACATCGTATTATGTCAGAGAATGCAGTTAGAGACTAGGAACAAGGAAGTAGTAGATGTAGCGGCTGCCCGAAAGCGGCTGGATGTATACTGGATTCCCGTTCCCACGGCAGTCTGGTCTACGAAATTGGAACAGATCCAAATTTTTATCGGGCACAGAAAATACGGAAGTCACTAAGAACAATATGTGTAAAACAAAATTTACGAAAGGGCCAACAGGCGGATCAGGATGAGATGGAATGCCTTACGTACATGCAGGATCGCCAAGATTATGAGCAAGAGCTAATAAGGAAAACTCGCTTGCTTCATACTCACACGGTCTCGAAAGGACCGCTGGACGGTTGTTGGCCTCTAGATAGGTCACAAGCTACTGGCATCACAGCCGAGCTGGATGGTGATAGCGTTGCATGCAGAAAGTGAAGGAAATTTAGCATTAGAGAGACGCTGGAACACTTTCTTTGATTCTGTTCAGTATCATGAAGAACTCGATTCAAGTATCTAGGGGCTTCGGAGTTCAACGTACTAAACGAAGTATCAAATGCAGGTATCAAGCTTTTAAAGTTCGCAAAAAACGTTGACGTCCTGCGTGACGCATCTTTCTCCACAAATTAAACTGAACTTTTATCTGGCCTACTAAGAACCCGTGGGTCTATATACATATGGCGTAATAGCCGGCCAGTATAACCTAACCTAAAGATGCAGCAGCTATATATCTACGGCGTATTTTTATGTATACACGTTCTGCTAGACATTACGTTCCATTTCGCGAAGCATTACGCTTTATTACTCAATTTTGAGGTATCCATAAATTAGTTTATTCTTATGCTAGTCACATATAATTTGCTAAATTTATAGTTGTCTTTGATAAAGTGTTCTTCCACGTTTAGTTTCAGGAAAGTATAAGTTATTTCGTGAATTAGCCTGAAGTAAATTTTAATTATACTTACGCGCTATTTATTACTTGTCAGGGCCATTAGAACAGCCGGAAACTCAGATCAACATTGCCACTTAAGTGAACTCGTGGGTTAAAATATCAACTAGAATTCATCGGGTACAAGTAGCTATGCAACTTGAAACCCATAATAAAGGAATAGTAGATGATGACTATCAATAGGGAAGCATATGTGGCAAATCACTACGCCTGTTCTTCATGTACTTTACTATTAAAGACTTTTCTTGTAGAAATAAGTTAGTTGCCTTTCTGGCAATTTCTCACAGGGCTGTTTTATTGTGTGAGCTCAAAGTTTGAGAGTATGTGTATACCGCTCCACGGAGTGTGTGTTGGCACATTTCCGCCAACTGAATTGCCTGCCTCGGTTGAGATTAAACCAATTTACTGTGGCATGCATTGCATCACGACGTCGTTTACATACGCAAACTACGCCGAGGCATAAAATATGAAATATCCGTGGAATGTGGTCGAGATTTATACGCTTCGTGGAGATGAACGCGCTAACGCTAGCAAAAGGCAGTTTGCTAGTTTGTTAGTTTGTCGTCGGCAGTAAACCAATAAAACAACAGCGCGCTACGGTACTAATAACGGTGACAGGACGAAGTTTTATGCCAAAAATGTGCAAGCTAGAGTTGAAAGAGACGCGGAGCGAGACACACAAACGTACGAAGAAATGCAATTTAGTAAGAGAAGAAGCAACCAAAAGAACCGTATGAGTGGAGGCGCAGTGTGAGACAGCAGCAAAGGAGGCAGAGTGGTGGCTCCACGATATGATAAAATATTTGATTTTTTAGGAACGCTGAGCGCATATGAGTTACCTCAAGTCAAGCTGCTGCTGTGCGGATCTGCCAATCTGCAAATGTGTGCGGCCTAAGCGGCGGGCACGAGTTCGTTGCGCGTTGACTTATATTACATACACATATACATATAACTCGATACGCAATAAAAGCGCCGTTACAGGCAGACTCATAGCATCCAAGCAGATGGTGAGCCGGAAGGAATGCATAAGGCATAAAATCATTTATTGTCGTAAAGAAAAAAATGGAAAATACGACCATAACGTCGCCCACAAAAGCGCTGGCCAAAAAGAAATAAAAATAGTTGGCTCAAGGGTCACTATCAAAAGTCGTTAGTTGAGCTGCGAGCGAAACAGTACGATAACTAAGCGGTTTGAAGGAAGTCGGGGAATGCGTTTAAATTGCACGGTGGCAGCAGTTAATGGCCGCTCTCGAGGCGTAAAATGTCATGAAAATAGCCACACAAGTCTCAACGGCAGCGATTAGAATAGCGCGGCCACTGCTTCCAGGAATCCCGGATGATTAGGTGTACGAAAGTGAGAAAGCAAAAGCAATAACAATAAGCTATATGTGTATGAGTGCGCTGCATGGTGCGGCAGTGTACGGGATTGCTGTTACAGCACAGATGCTTGGAGTGGCTGTGACACGCACAATTTCGGATACGTTGTTGCAGCGCGGAAAAATTTTCAGTCGCGATTTGTGGAAATTCACACTTTTTCGCGCTAAAAACTTTGGAAAACTCAAAGCCGTTGCGGGTTTATCTTTCGTCGGTAGTGTCCATGGCACATACGCACAACTTTGACTGTGCCACTAATACAGTTCTAGGTAAACCGATACCTTCAGGGTTTTGCTTTCGGTGGCAAACACTTTAATGGGTTTTAGCCAATTTGTTGACATTTTGCACTGCGAGGCTAATTAATTTGATAAGTGCTATTGCTAGGAAAGTATACTGTATGATTACTTCTCAGATACTTGTAAATATTTCTATGTGTAGGTTGAGAATATTGATACTTATGAGCTTCTTTTTTATACTCATGTTCATGTTGCTACAGTGTATGATATTTTTTTAGACAAGTGTTTTTTTTCTCTCCGACCATCAGTGTTCTCAATGCCATCTGCGTAGACTATCGAGTTCACACAAATCCACAAAACCAATCCAGCGCTGTTAAATCGTGCTATCATAAAGACCATGCCACAGACACAAGACGCGGAGAAAGCGCTCATTAAAAGTTTCCTTCAATAAATTTGATTGTTCCTTTGGGTATATGGCATATAGCGGCATCTTGTTGGAGCCAAAGATCGTACAAATCAACATACTCCAATTCAGGCAGGAAAATGGCATTAAACATGGCTATGTGGCGTGTTCCATTGACTGTACCATTAAGGCCGCCTGCCTTTATGGGGGTATTCCAGTCTAGAAATTTAAAAAAATCTATTTTTTTATTTTCAAAGTTTAACTATTCAAGAATATGTGTACAAGAGGATTTTTCAAAATTCAAATTATTTTCGGAGATATAGGCATTTTTCTGACCCGGCATCCAAATTGGTTCGGCCGGAACGCGAAACTTTAAACGCGTTTTTCTCAAAACTGACTTTTTCGGAACGATACCCACGATTTCTCAGGTTCTACTGGACCGATTTACTTAAAATGTTTAGTCTTCTTTATAGGCTTGTCTATAGTTGGAACTAGCCCCATCCCCAAATTTTTATTTTTATTATTTTTAAAAAATTCGAAATAGTTAGAAAAAGTGATCCAAAAAAACTTTTTTTTTTCAGACATTCGCCATTTTGTGAAATTTTTTTTTCCACTTTTCCGTAGTTCCGACCATTGCGACATTATTTTAGATTAATAATCTTTTTTTCTTTTTGGTTTAGATATTTAGGAGGAGTTTTAATTTTTTTCTCTACTCTTCTAAAATTAACAAATAACTAATAAAAAAATAGTTAAAATAAAATATTAATTGCCTTCTTTTTACAACACTTTACAAATTACCTGAAATTCATGCTTCTAGACTAGAATACCCCCTTATGAAGAAGCAATGTCTAGATATTTCCACCTAATCTTCTCCATTGCTACTTTGAGTGAATGCAAGGGAGTGTCAATGAGACAATGTCCAGTTAGGTCATCTATCATTGAGGCGATGAAAGCTTTGTTGAGAACAGCTGGACCTTTTACGTTCCACTCTGAGCCAGAAGGCTTTTGCAATCTCACAAGCGCTGGTTTCTGACCATTGCTTGCTGAACACGTGCAAAGCCCATTAATCCAGCTCTCGAAGTCACGAAAATAGGGTAACACCTGCTCTTTCCTATTATGATCGATTCTACTGTGGCCAAGCACCCATATAAGACAAAACCCATTACATAAGTTAAAAATAAATCAATGTTTTTATAATCCAATCACAATTTTTAACAAAACATTTTGCCAATAACTAGAAATAACATATTTCCCTGGCCTTAATTCTTCCGAATTGTGAGAGTATGTAGTATAATGTTTTTGGTTACATTCAAAATTAGATATTCTCTATTTGTTATGTATATAAATACGCAATTATGGGTAAAATACTATATACGAGTAGTATATATGTATATAATTTCTACGTTAACCTACTTGTATGTACATCTACAGTCTACATCGGATAGGTTAGTCTGCTCTACAGTCTACATAATTTGTTTTCAGAGTTCAACTTCTATTTTGCTTTTCGTGTGAAAAACAACTGATAGCTTTCGCAAAATTTCGAAACTGAAATTACAGCTTATACTCGTACAGATTTGTACATATGTACAAGTACGTTTCTATGGAGTAATACTTCTGGAATTAAAGCGTGCAAATGAGATAGGGGGTTAAATATTTGCGGTTCTGTCGAAATGTGTATATGGTAAAGTTTCTTTATAAATACGGATGAGACTATAAATCTTGGCGAATGAAGTTATCAGAATTGTATGGAGGAGTATGAGGTGGATATATCCAAGCACTTTCTCCTCCATTGACCAGCCTTTGCCAGACTGAGGTTGCAACATCTCGATAGTCTTACCTGTGGGGAAACAGGCGACATAACTGGCATTAGCTGACTCAAAAAATTTGTGGTAGACTCAAAGCGCTTTGCCGATTTATATAGAGGTCTTGGCTAACGCAATGCACCGGTGTTCTAAACTGTCCAATTGATATCCCCTCAACCATTTTGTGTAAAAATTCCTTAGTACCTTATGAAAAAACTAATGCTCGACAAAGAGCAGAATTCAAATTTCGTACAGGTACGAGTATACCAGGAAAGTCTCAGCAATTATCATCACGAATACATACTATACTATACTACGGGCACACAAAGTACCTATAACCAATGGGAATTGTGCGTGTAATTTGTGGCGAATGCAAACACGAATGCATGCACTTTCAGGAGGCTGAGTCAGCTATTTTGCTCAATGCTTCGGTCCGTTGAGATGACGAGGATGTCAATAGCGCCCAGTTTCGATTGTAAAACATTGATTAAGAATGTCATAAATACAACATCATTATAATTGAATTATCATTAGCGCATTTACATCAGCAGAAATTGTTAGCATAAACTTGGTAAAACTTGGGTTCAAATGTCTAATTGAGATTGTGCTAAAGTAGTGAACGGCTTCTTGCATGTAGGCGGAATCATAGAATCTCGCAATTACTTCGAAAATACAATAAGTATTATATTCATTTAGGTAATATTTATGATTATTTGGCAGTAATTTACCAAAACGTTGTTATAGTATTGTAAATTGATGATATTATTGGGGTCTAATGGTACCGAACGGAGTTGTGTGTATTCTAGATAAGGATACCTGTTTTCACTGTAGTTTTTATGGTTCATAATACATTTACCATGTCCTTCTTCAGTATTAGAGATATCGCTAAGAAGCTGCTTACTTGTCAGAACTGCTGACATGGGACCACTATAGCATAGAACTGTCATGGAAAATGAGCGATCCAAGTCAAGGTCTTACATGAAAAGGTTTTTCGATATATTTGACAAGATATCTTTACAAAATTTAGCATGGATTATTTGTCAAGATAACGATACAATTGAAATATTCATATCGGATTATTATAGCATATAATATACATAGCTGCCATACAAATTCCCTGGTCAAGTTTTTGTATGAAAAGATTCGTTTTTATTTGTGAAGTTAACGTTTTTTCTTGTCTAACCCCTCATAAACCCTCACTTTACATATTTATTCGTTACTTATTAGGACTAGAGTCATTAAAGGTTAGATTAGGTCATGTACAGATTTTTTACCTTTATATCATCTAAAACCTACTTATAGTGCGTCACCTCACATATTGATGATGCCTTTTTTCTATAAACGTGAATCTACCGAGATATTTCAATATCAATCTGATATAAGCCAATATAGGCTTAGAATTAGGCAATAGAGATGGACAAGGTGATGTCACCTCGCTTTCATCCAAGCAGTTTTGGCAAAGAGCGCCGTCAAAATATTAAAACGCTTCGTTTGTGTACCTATTGAACAGTGTCTAGTCAAAACACTTAAGCTTGTGGTGAGTTAGATTTTCCTAAGAGCAAATAGTTTGGAGGATCTCTTACGGTTTATTTTTGGGCAGAAGTGTCTCGCAATCGAGCAAGTTGTGGTTGTTAATCTGCGCTTTCCGAGTTCACTAGAGGTTCATAGGTCCAGCGCTAAAACTCAAAAGCACAATGAAAAATCGACTTGTTTCCACTCGAATGAAATTACACTAAGGGTGTCCTCCCCAGAAAACTACTTATTGGCTTAGCAGTTTCAGATGGTCCCATTATGATCGGACACATATATCAGTCTAATATGGAAAAAGTTTGATGCTATAGCCAACGCGGGCTTGTTCTCCTTTACTAGTTTTGAGCGCACAGTTAACGGATTTAAAGACAGTACAGCTGCTCGGCTATCGGAGTGAAAGGGCACTTCTCTAAACGAGACTGTACTTCAGCCAGTATATCTATCTTGATGACAGCCACCTCTGTTTTAAAGACGATACGATTGTCTGGTAGCCTGAAATATGATTGGGGGGATAGCTCCTGACAGAATAATCCACCTCCCAACCATTCTCTTAACCTCGATCCATCCATGAAAAAGCTGATTGCACCGCTTCACCAACGGTTTTGTCCCTCCCAAAACACCTCGCAGGTATGTGAGTAGAGAAAGAACCACCAGGAGAAGGTTCAACGATGCAGTGATCAAAATAGAAGGGAATGCGATCGAAGTAGTGGAGAATTACAGTGTGACCCTGCCAGGAGCCCAACATATACCCAGCTTTCCTAAGTCTGATAGCCACTCTCTAAAACACATCCTCCACTACCCAACGGCACCATAAAACATTATTTTCTTAACTACGATTTCTTAGAGCCAGAACACCGCCTTTGGTGTGTAGTCCCACCTCTTCTCATTTGCTCCTCTATAGCAGTGTAAGGCTAGTGATGCCTGTCTCGCTCTGTTCCAACTGTTTGGCTTCCATGGAAAGCTTCCTATCAAGAATAAGCTCCAAGAACTTCACATCGTCCACCAGTTAATTCATTAAAAGTGAATCGAAAATATTGCCCCAAAAATCGATTGTTTATCAGTCTATAAATGAAATATCTTTTGTTGACCCATTCAGGATGGGTTTCGTCAAAACGGAAGTGTGAAACTCACACAATTTAAGTAAAAAAAAAATTTGATCGCCTTGAAAAGGGCTATCCCCACCCCTGGCGTAGTGGAAACTTAACTAACTAACACGAAATTTCCCGACAGGGGAGCTGTAGCTATTTACATTCGTTTGCGTGAGCGTGAATGATAGCTGTTTATAAGGTTGCTTTGTTGGTGTGAGAGACAATTGCGCGACTATTGTTCGTCATTTGCGGTTCGCTGCAAATTGAATGGAAGTGCACTGGAGTGTGATGAAGCCGATAGCACAAACGGCCACAGGCATTGGTGCTTTTTATGCTCTTTGCTTTTTACCCCGTTAAACATTACAGAGACAAGCATAGTTTTCGATCAATATATGAAAGTACTGGTCCTGAGTAAGTCATTTCAAGTGATATTAACGATGAGTGGCGATATTTGTGGCTTTTCAAAGTATACGAACCAATATTGGAACCAGTTAGCTATGTATTACCAATCAGGTTATTTATTTGTTACCATTGAGGTATATATAACCGGTTATTTATTTGTTACCAGTGAGCAATGTGTAACCGGTGATTTCTTAAGCTTGTTACCAATTCTGCTGCAAAAACTAAATGGCTGCGCGTATCCTTGAATGAACGAAAAAAGATTCAGCAGCGGCATTATCACATTTACAGCTGATGAGGCCTACTGATTGTCCAATAAAAGCGACTTTTATACACCTGAGTTATTCGTCGTGTTTGCTTAAATGCTAATTTTTTATCTTTCGTATTTTCAGTAAGTAGAAATATGCATAAAAACGGTATGAATTGAACTCAATGACAAATGAGTGAAAACGAAGAAGTTGCGGAAACGGAAACGGACGTAACAGTTGAGAGTGAATTCACATGATTTAAGCTGAGCAGATAATATCAAATCAGCATTAGCAATAAAGAGGGAGAGGGAGAGAAAAACTGTTCATGACTGTAAGAAATGTGTTTCGTGTTGCACTAACGTAAAACTAACTAATTTCACTGGCCAACTGTTGTTTGAAAGCCAGAGAAATTGACTTCGCGCTTAAGTTAGATATTAGTTTACCGTTGTTTTTATTAATTTTTTACATAAAATCATGCATATTTTTATTAGCTTTTAAGCATTTGAGAGTTTTTAGGGAATATATCCCGCTTTCTCTATCAGCAAATCAGTTAAACCGCTGGTAGCGTGCTTAAAGCGGGTAAACAATTGTGTGTTGAATAGACTTGAAAGAAAGCCTCAGACAAGCACAAAAAGTAACCACAGTCAATTCTGCAACAAAACGCTGCAATAAAATATGAAAATGGCGCAAAAGTGCGCGATTTGCATTACGCGCTGAATGGTTTTAAATTATTTACCAAGCAAGCAATAAAAAACGAGAGAGAAAGGTGAGTTGAGCGCTTGCAAAAGAAATATTGAAGCGGCAACGGAAGGCGAAATGCAAATCCGCCTTTTTTGTTCGGTGTGTTTTTGTAGATAGTGAAGAGGTGTGAAGGTGCTGGCAGCAACGCTTTGGTGTTGGCGTTCGCAAAAGTGGAACCGTCGTGTGTAAAATGGGATTTTTCTCTTATTTATGGCCCTGAATTGCAGTTGAAGTGAATTGCGATTGAAAGACACCGTAAAAATGCTTATACGCACTCGACCAGCTACATTCACACACTCACACGTACATATATATACACACATATATATATGTATGTATATGTGTTGCACATGTGCACAATTGCTTGCGCGCGCTCGCTTCCGAGTGATGAAGTGGCTGTGCGGAAATGCAAGAATGGATGCTGTCGTGGGTACTATCTTGGCAGTGTGTTGAATGTGGTTAAAATATGTGTGGCACAAAATAAAAGTGAAATTTGTGGCGTGCTAAATTGTAAGATGCCACTTGTAGTGCCTTAAATGTTACGCGCCAATGTCGGCTCTATAGCAAAGGCTGTGAAGTGTAGCTGCAAATCAGTTGACTGCACTGTGCTCACTGAGAATTGTTATATGAAGTTTGTCTAGAAATATGAAACACTCAGAAAGTTGGAGACCCTATCACATATACATATAATACCATATAATGGGTGATCCAAGTAATTGTACTTTTTCAATAGCTTATGTTTGACAGATCACTCGTGAATCGTTCGAGCTGTCACGCTATTTCTGTTCAGTATTGGTTGGGATTTCATGATGGAAAGACTAAGGCCTGAAGAAAGTTTACAAATCGTTCAATTTGGCTACGAAGATTCATGCTCTGAAAATAATGTGTTTTGGGCGCTTTGTTCAACTTATGGTCAACTTAATCGGCCTACCGAGTGTAATATTCGCAACACTATCACAACACTATCACCTATCCTGTATAATATTCGATCGAATAGAACACGTCCGGCACGCAATGAAGAAAATTTAACAGCCGTAGCTGAGAGTTTACGAAGACCATGGAGAGTCGATTCGGCGTCATTCGCAGCAACTCGGACTGAACTCGGACGGAACGACGGAACAACTTGCCGCCTTTTTAGGTCGAGATTTTACATTGAAGATCCGACGTATACGAGCCAAATTTTGTTCAGCGATGAAGCCCATTTCTGCTAAAATGAGTATGAAAGCAACCCAAGTTGCCAAATTTGGGACAAAAAGCAAGCTGAAAACGGTTTGATGTGCTTTGTGAGCCGATGGAATCATCTGTCCATATGTCTTCGAAAATGATGTTGGTTAGAACATAACCGTCAATGGTGACCATTATTACGCCATTATAAAATGCTATTTGACGCCTGGAATTATAGCTCGTGATCACGCCGACATTTGGTTTCAACAAGACGGCACCACTTTCTACACATCGCATCAATCAATAGATTTATTGAGAGAATACTTCGGTGAGCAGATAATTTCACATTTTGGTCCGGTCGATTGACCACGAATATCAAGTAATATCACACGTTAGGATTTTTTTGTGGGGATATATAAAGTGCAAACTCTAAGCGTTTCGAATAAGGCCTTGGAGCAAAACATCACGCTTGTTATTCGGTAATTACCAGTTGAAATGCTCGAACGAGTCATCGAAAATTGGACTCGACGGATGGACCATCTGAGACGTAGCCGCGGCCAACATTTGAAAGAGATAATCTTAAAAAAGAAAACAACAAATGTCAATGAATGTTCTATCGAATGATAATAAACATTCTTCATTCAATTTGAAGCTTCTGTCTTATTTCGGTTGGGAACTTCGAAAAGGATTTAGCTGGCAATGGATTTAGCTGCCAAATTGAACGAGTAGAACTAAGTTTTTGTAAGGAAAGCTTCTAAGTTGATAGTACATAAATACTTCGGAAATACTAAGCAAACAGACGGAAATGGTTAAAGCCACTCAGCTCGTTACGCTGAACATTTACTATATTTATCGATTTTTTGGGCCCCTGATGTTTCCTTCTGATTCTTACAAACTTCATGGCAAATTTAACATACTCTTCTCAATATAGGTTGGATTATGTTAAGAAATTGATCCTAACAGTGATCTCACT
Organism: Bactrocera zonata; assembly: GCA_037783105.1. NCBI lineage: Eukaryota > Metazoa > Arthropoda > Insecta > Diptera > Tephritidae > Bactrocera > Bactrocera zonata. The sequence continues at coordinate 52,332 of JBAWJQ010004588.1, read as the reverse complement.
TGGACAGCGTAGAACGCCGGTCCATTGTATTACCTAAAAACTGCTATATAATAGGTCTTAAGGCAAAAGAACGCCGGTTCATTGTATTAGCCAAACACTGCTATATAATAGGTCTTAAGAAAAAGCAGTCAGTTTCTGGCATGTCTATTGGGTCGCCGAAGGTGAGATAGCCGAGATGTTTCATCTACCGCCTTGAAGAGACTGAACAATGGAGGAGAAAGTGCCTGGATGTTTTCAACTCACTCTTCTCCATACAATTTTGCCAACTTGCTTGCGTCAAGATTTTTAGCCTTATCGCAAAGATAAGTCATAGGACAATGTTCAGCTAGAACTTATACTATTGCGGCAAGATGAACTTTAATGAGAAACAAATAGTTCAGACGACCTCCAGGTCATCTAATAGCGCCTGCCAAGCGCACACCTAGGCCATTGGTCTAGTGCTAGATCGCAATATGCCGATGAAGATTCGATTCAGTCCCATTCCCATGTAAATGGGGCAAGGGTGTCCCCTTTGACTATCTCATCGTCTTTGCATTGGCATCGATGCCGCAGGAAACAGGCACCCAACGAGTCTCAGGATAATGTAGTTTGATGCTATATCTAGCGAGGTTGAACAATCCTTGACTGACTTTCAGCGCACATTTTACATTCTGCTGTCGGAGTGTATGTTCACCTTTCGGAAATGGGCGGTACTTCGTAGCAGTACGTCTGCCGCCAACTTAATAGCAACTACTTTTGTCCAAAAAACACTACGGAAGTCCAGTAGCCTAAAGCTTAGATTCACGAAGTTTTCCTCACAAAAACTTTCTCTCTTATACCTGCTCTCCTAACTTCGACTCATTCGTGAAAAGGCTCAGTGCGCCTTCAGCGTCTTTTCCCCATCCGCATAACACTCGTCGGTATGCGAGCAGTGAAAAATGCAAACCGAGTACTTTCTGCGACGCATTAATCCAAGCTTTCAGGACTCAGTTGAAGCAGAAAAGAATTTCGGTGTGTCCTTGTTTTGATCCCTTCATAGACTCCAAAAATAGCTTATGCAATATATACGTTTGTATTTACAGTAAGACCCCAAAAATTAACGAGACTATTATTCCGTGTATAGTATAACACGTTGCAGCCGCCTCGCCAATTTACAGCAGGCAGCCATGTTTTGCTCGATCTAAGAAGACCACTCTTAAGGACTTATAAGCATTAAATATATGCTTATACACATATTTATGGTAGAAAAGTTCAACATATTCCTCATGAGCACCAGAGCATGTACATAGTACACGGTCATTATTATCATTATCAGCGCTTGCATCATTAGCGATTTCATTCATTAGCCGAGCCGCATCATCAAATTCATTTCAACACAAAGTACCAGCAGCTCATCCCACTTATTTTTGTATGTAGTTATGTATGTGTCGGTTATATAATACAAATACACCTTTGTCACCTTTCCCTTGCCAATTGCACTTCGCCAGCCGACTGCTCCTTCTAGTACAGCGTCAACCCTCCATTCGTCAAATGTCAAGCGTAGAGCCAGTTATGAATAAGCTTTGTATGGATTTTTGACATTTCGCTCTAAGAGCGATTTTCAGCCTTCAATTTTCTGTTTAGCGCCCCTCACTGTTTACTGCCATTCTTTCTTTCATTCTTTCTTTCAGTTTATGCAAAATCTTCTTTATGTATTTTGTAGACGTTTGTGTTTCGCCCGCACGCCATTAATTTTCCATTAACGTCATGAAATACTCTTCAACTTGAGTCCGCCCTCCCCTGTTCTGTGATTGAAAATTTTAGCATGCCACCCCCACTGCCTTGGCTGCCCATTCGTTTACCACTTCATTGTCGCTCTTTCGTTCTTTGCAATGCTTTCACTTGTTGTTGTTGTTTGTACGTGTTTGCGTGGGGTGTTTATTGATGACGGTGGGTATTACTTGCCACGTTTTGAGGACTACGTCTTTGCTGTCGCTTTGTCTTCTTGTTAATTTTCTACTTTAAAGATAGTCTCCCATATTCCGGGACTTTTATTTTGTATACTTTTTTTCTTTAAAGGATTTCGGCTCATTATTCAATGCAGTTCTAAAATGTGAATGCATCACTGGAATGAAGTTGGTAATGAAATTTTTTTACACCAGATATTTGGTCTTGCCAAAAATTCTGTTACAACTTCTACCCTGAGCAGGGTATATTAAGTTTGTTACGAAGTTTGTAACACCCAGAAGAAAAAAGATGAGCTGAGTCGATTTACTCTTGTCTGTCTGTTCTTCTTTCTGTATATACGCGAACTCAGTCCTCAGTGTTTGAGATATCGGACCAATATAGCATATAGCTGCTATACAAACTGAATGATCAAACTCAAGTCCCCGTTTGGACAACTTTTTTATTTTACAAGATATTAATTACTCACATATTTGGTATTCTTACTTGGCTAAGAAGGTGTGTTTAATGAGGTTCCGCTTTAAATGCGCGGAAGAACATGCAAATCAGGCTAAGTACGGCTATATAACTCAACATCAGTTGTTATTATTGTAACTAATACTCAGAACTTACTTAGAGAAAGTATTAAGTTAGCTGCCATCGAAATCCCTACCTTTTAGTTTAGGAAACGAGCTACTTCGACAGTTTCGGACCAAAAACAAAGTGGAGTTAAGGGAGTTGGATTCATTGAGAATGCAAACAGAGGACTAGTGATATGCGAGGGCTTATTATATTCCTACCATAGGTTTTATATGTCGGCGTCTATTATGGATAAGTATATATAAGTGGAAGTTTAACCCGTTAGAATAACCAGAGCGAAGTTGCGCTAGGACTACTCAGGTTTTACGCAGCAGATCTTCGCTATGAAGTTGTTCGATGGAAGCCATCAAAAGAAATTCTGTTATAGTCCGCAGTGCGGTGTTCTGGAAAGTCTGTATCATCTGCGTCGTATTGCATCCAGGCGACCACAATGAGGCGGCGTAGTTAATAATTGATCAGCCAGTCCCTTTCTATGTTGCCAATAATTTCTCTTTGTCCTTGCGCAGTTGCGACTAGTGACTTGATAATCTTGTTGCGGATTTGAAATGTTGAGGTCCAGTCTCTACTTCTTTGGCGAGTTGTTAAATAGAGTTTTAGGCTCCTTGCAGTGAAAAGGTGAGAAAGTTCTAGCAGATAGGCACTTACATTAGTTGTATTTGTTGTTGTTGTAGCGGAAAAGTTCTACCGATTTAACAGTCCTTGGCCAGATAAAAATCCGGGTCCGTTCCGGTTACGTAGATCCCTACCCCAGGGGCCTGTTCTTCGCTTTATCTGTCCCGGAAAACACGGACGGACTGGCGCACGTCCGGAGCAACGTAGGCTATTACTCTTGCGTCCAATGCACACTCTTTGACCAGGGTTGGTACCTGATACACGCCGCAGTGGACAAACCGACAGAGCATGCTCACATTATCCTTTCCATCTCGCCAGCAGAAAAGTCACTGACGTCATTTTGAGGAACTCCCTGTGCTCCTCGCTGTGCACCGAACAGTTCCTGATGACAGTCGTACATAACATGGTCAACAGACGCTGACCATGAAGCCATCGATTGTGCGCGCCTGGATTTCTATGACGCGGTGTCGTGGTAGTCACAGGAGCTTCAGCGGATCTGCTAGCTTTTATGATGCATCCTCCACTTCTGCTGCTCATCGTCGAGGATTGCTTATTCGTTTTAACTTATTTCGCAACTGACATGTCACTATAGGCCGCGACATGCCGAAACCCCCGGTAGCTTAGAGCCCAGCTTGAGTACAAATTCGATAGAACAGAACACTCCGTCCGGGGGCTAGGGAGTTTAACTTGTTATGTAAGTAATACGGCAGCACAAAGCTAGCATTCAAGGGACAACAAAAAGTATAGAGAAAAGTTCTTCTGAAACAGCGCATACATTCAATCTTATTTTCCTAATACTTTAGATTACTGAATTCTAGAGCTTGCCAAATGCATGCATTATCTACATGTGTCTTCTCTGAATATTAAACTAGCGAATTTTACGTTTTGCCGGCACCTTTATTGTATTCGTGTAGTAAATGGCGCTGCATTACATGTAGGTATTGCGGCTATGGATGTCATGTGGCATATTGATTTCTAATATTCATGCGATTCCATTTACGAAATTTCCATACCAAAAAAATTCTTGTAATAGTCTGATTGCTTTGTTCGTTTGGGATTTGGGCGGGCATACAGCGGATAACTACAAGCCGTGTTGGATTGAGTGCATTGCCGATGGATATATCTACTGTAAGTAGATATATGGTACATGTATGGTAGTCTTATGTGTAGCTAGCCTGCAGTCAAACCCACTAGTTATAAACAGCTTTACAACTAATGTGAACCACTAGACCAACTAGTTAGCCGAGCTGTAGTAAGTGGTATTTATTACGTATAGTAGGCAGAAATATATCCGAGCATAAAATTGTTCTCTAATTTATAGAAGTCTGATGTTTCTTATGAGATCGTTAGAAGAAAAAGTTCCTCTAATATATATTTATAAAAGTTTGAAGTTTTATTTAATAATTATTTCTAGTTATTTGTTAACTCACAGCAAAGCAGTTTAAGCTCTCATATTTAGAAGGAGAGAAAACAAGAAAGTTTGTATGTATAATTGTGAGGGATTATCTACTTTTGGGCAAACATCGAACGCTCAATGGAACTAAATAAATATGTGTTCATAAGTATGTATGATATATTCCATAAATTTGCCTTAAGGTTAAGCCATTATTACAAGATTATCCTAAAACTACCTTAATGTGATTTAAGTCGATAGAAATGCAATGTTTCTGTTAACATACATATGTACATAATTAAGTATATACATATGTTCAATATACATAAGTGGCAGATCCACAGGGGGCTTAAGGGGGTATTCTACTCTAGAATTTTGAAAAATTCGTTTTTTTTTTATATTTATAGTTTAGACTTTCAAAAATATGACCTTGGAAGGATTTTTCAAAATTCGACTTATATTCGGAGATGCAGCCGATTTTGTGAGGTGGCGTCTGAGTTCACTAGAATTGTCTCCTAAACTTTAAACGCGTTTTTCTCGAAACTACTTTTTTCCACACGGTACCGGCATTATCTCAAGTTCTATACAACCGATTTACTTGAAATTTTGTGTGAACCTTCTTTATATAATCCTTTATCGTTCCTACTAGCATCGTGTCAAAATGTTTGTTTTTAGTATTTAAAAAAAAATTCAGGAATTTCAAAAAAAGCTTAAAAAATGATTTTTATTTTCAGGCAGTCGCTATTTTCAATAAAAAAAAAATTCTTGTTCCCAGACTATAACTTACTGATTAAGAATTTCTTTTGATTTTTTTTTTAAGACCACCAAGAGAGTCGGGATCAATGTCACCAGAATGCGCCATTTTTTTTACACCTGTCTCTCCCTCCCCTCTAAATATTGTAATTTTTAATATTTTTTTGTAATTTTTTTTTCTGTATTCCTAAGATATCAATAAAAACACCATAAAAAAATGGATAGTAAAAATATTTTTGGTACCTGCATAGGTACGGCCATGAGAATGGAGTTACTTGCGCTTTCTGTGGTAGCAATATCGAAAATGCGAAGCATATATTTTTCTACAGCTCGAGATTTACAACAAAGCGGCATGATCAGGAGATAAAAGTTGCAGGCCGAATAACACGGGATAACGTAGTGCCTTATATACTGCCAATGAGACAAGTATGGTATACCATGGAAAGGGACGACAGCTCTGATACTGCAAGAGCTGAGAAGAGCCGAACAGCAAAGAAGCACTGAAGCTGGAGGATCGAATAGTGAGCTACTGTTTTGTAGGTCCAACATACTTGTAGTAAGATTATACTGATTGGGCGAGGTTAAGAATGAAGTGCACCTTTAGCGAGCAGTACGAATTGTGGATACTAAGTATCAGTATCTATTGGAAGATTCCCTCTACGGAAACAAAAAAACAAACATCAGTGTCGGAACCAGAGGGGGTTAAGATGTCATAAATACCCGCTCCTCTCCCTAAATGTCAGATTTTCATTCAAATTCAGTAAAATTTACGAAAGTCATCATTACAAAAAATATGTTGGAAGGAAAGCCCCCCTCAGAAAGAAATTCTGAATCTGCTCCTGTACATGGATGTCAATACCACCCTTTATTGAGGCAAAAATTCATTTATTTACAGTTACATCAACTCTTTATAAAATATATGTATGTGTGTATTCACAGCTTAAAGATGGATTTGCCACCACAGAGAGTACAAATTGTACCGCTTTATGTGCTGTAGAGAGAGTATCTCGGTATTTCAATGTAATTCTAGGTGTGTATGACCAAACCTCATACATTAAATGATGAGTTACACACACGTCTTCTTAATTCTTTAAATTTTTAACAACTTATTTGTACATTTAATCTAAGCTATGCTGGGTAAATCATTTGGTGAAGTTGTAGGCTCTAATTATGTACAATATATCGTCACCTAATATGCAAAACAACGTAACATAAAAACGAGCGAAAACGAGTTTTTTTATTGCTTACGCTGCACTACATCATGATACATATGTATATGTAGCATTAAATTTTCAGTTCCGCTCAGATATAACCAATATATAACCAATATGTAGCCAATATATAACAATAAATAACCAATATATAACCATTTTGTAACCCAAACTCATATTTTATTTTAATATGAGTGGGTTCTATTTATATATATATAAAATTTTCAGCTACCGCTGTCAAATATAACCAACATATAACCGATATATAACCACTTTATAACCAAAACTCAAATTTTGTTTTAATATGAATTGGCTCTATTATACCGTTTTTCCTTCACCTGTAAACTTATGAAAAGTGATGTTACGTTATTTTGCATTTTGGGTGACGATATGTATATGTACATATTATATTATATATAAAATTCTAGCAATGGGTGTAGAAAAAATATTTTAGACTGCCAAATAGTAAGTGCACTACTACAGCTAAGGAAGACATAACGTCGAAAACTTACAAGCCAGTGAGATGAGCGCCAGCTTACCATAAACAAACAACCATACATACGTACATACATACAAATATATACAAACATATGTATACACTCGAATATATGCACACATATTTAATGAAGAAGCTCCTGAAATCTCAGTCAGCAAACGGAAACAAACACGGCAGCACACATTGGAGCCGGGGCATTGTGGCACAGAAGCAATTTCGAAAAATGAAAATATACAATAATAAATATGATTTGACATGTAAGTGATGGGCACTGATGTTGCCACGGGCATATTGCTTTTGTTGTTGTTAGCTTACCAACTACTACTATGTAGATTGAGCACACTGCACCGAGTTTACATGTGCGTCAATTTAGCACCAGTCAGGCATGGCAGCCGACACAACATCAATGCTTTACATGCGCCAGCAGGCAACAGAGGCCCGGCATGGGCTCGCTACCTCAATGAATGCACATATAAAGCATAGCGCTGTGTGTGCATACCTAGGAGACAATCTATTTGTTATCCAACGTCCCTATGCCACATATGTTTGTATGTATGTGCGCGTGTACAGGTGAAAATCTTACTTTAGGCCAGGCGGCTCACCTGCCGCCCCTTTCGGCGTGCGCAACGCCAAAGCGACAGTTGATCCACTCTTATTGCACAATATCTGTGCTTTTAGACCTGTGAGTCCAAAGTCTCTCCGCCCCAATCCATTTAGAGCGCTCGCTCACTCCTGGCCGCCGTGACGTCTGTTACGTCGCCCGCCGTTTTCTGCCAAAGTAATTTGACAAGTGACATACATTTGCCTTGGTTGCAATTGACGCAAGTCAGCGAAAGGCTGGCATGCAGAGCCGGGGTCCGTTCGTAGTTTCTACAACAGTGTTTTTCCTTTGTTGCTGTTGTTGCATTTGTTTTTAACATTTGTCAACGAGCCTTTTTTCATGCGCCGCCCCTGCTCCTGTGCGCCGTTGTAGTTGTTTTGTCATTGTTGCAACCGGGAAGACACCTGCCAACTGCCAAAGCAAATTGAAATTGGACGCAAAATCGAAGCTCCAATATACATGTGACTATACTCGCACACATGCACATGCTCTATGTGTGTGTTGCAGTCTGTTTTGTTGTTGCGACACGCGTGTTCGACCATTTATTGGATACACAGAAGATTTTTCTCTGCAATACTGGTTATATTGTATGTTAGTTGCTGGTGTACGGTTGTTGTTGTTGTTTTAATGTTGTTTGGACAATTAATTAAATGAATTGCAGCGCAAAGAAAGAGGTGATATGGGAAACTGGCCATTGCGAATGAATAATGCACATTAGGGAGACAAATATGAGCGCACATCAGTTGTGGTGAAGAAGGGTTGCATTTTAGGTAACCACCGGTATTTGAACAAGAACAATTAATGTATGCTTCGCAAAGTCATCCTCAAACACGCAATATTCTAAATTTTTGTAATGTGAGATATCGATATCGGCAGTTCCGATAAATAAGCCATTTTTTGGTGACAAAGGAACGAGTACAAAACTTCGGATCTACAGATCACATCGAAATCAACGAACCGAAATCTACTCGTCAAGCCAATCATTTTTATGTATTTTTTATAGAGTCTCCGACGTTTCCTAGTAAGTTTTAAAAGATTTGTGGCGATCTAAGTATACCCTGTTCAAAGTATAAAACAAAACTTGAATCTTGAGGTTAAGTAAAAAAGATGCTAAGATAATATTTTCATTACCTACAACTTTGCCTTAACACTTCTTCCTACAGAAATCGTAGTTTTGCATGAAATCCATTTTTAAACTTTAAATAACCTATTAGGATGTGAGCCGCATTCAAGTGAGGTGGTTCTGCATCGACTGGAAATAATGATAGTCAGAAGGAGCAAGGTATGGGCATAAGGCAGATGAGGCAAAATTACTTAGCTTCAGTTTTACAAATAGTTTTTGACCCGCCTTGAAACATGAGACCGAGCATTGTTGACGTGCCTACCTGTAGTAGCAATTTCTAAACATTTTTAGGAAACTTTTCGTTTCAATTTGATAACTCGTTGATGGTAACATCATTGATTAATGATTTCATCTGGTTTTAGAAAAAGAAATAATACACTACGTTCTTCTGATGCCACTAAATACGTAGAATGAATCTCTTGAATCTTGGATCACATGTTCCTTGGTGCTCTGAGGTGCTTGGTATTGCATATGAATGGAAACGGATCATTGCCATGGCAACCCAATTTCGCTAAGCGAAACCCTATAAATTTCTATAACGCAGCCGTTGACTGGACCTCCTTTAAAGGTTTATAGACAGGTTCTCAAAACAACTAAAGCCGTTTTTACGGAGAGGTCTTTTCGGTTTCGTCGCACTTTTGCCACGATATTCAGACGATTGATCGTCGGTTTACAGGCCTGAAGCATGGATCCATGACTTATTTCCGGTAATAATACGTTTCATGGCATCCTAGTAGTCGGAAAGCTTTGTTCACAGACATTAACGCGATCCTTTTTTTCAAAAAAATTCAGTGATTTTGAAACCAATCGCGCTTTGACTTTTCTTCGGCCAAAATGATTACTGAAAATTGTGTGACATTGTGTTCACCCGTACCACTTCTATATGAAATTTACTATCTCAGGAAGTACGGTAAATATATCGTGTACAAGAAAAACAACTCACACAAGAACTTAATTTTGATCGTTCTGTTTGTATGACAGCTATATGATTTAGTCGATCGATATTGGAAGTTCCGAAAAATGAAAACAAATTTCGTGGTATAAAAAGGCATACTTCTTCTTCTTTTTTGGCGTAGATACCGCTTAAGCAGTTATAGCAAATTTAAAACTCAAGCAGCTCACGACTTCGAAAAGGCGAAGGATTCCTTCTAAGGGTTGTGAGCCAGGATTCGGATCCGCCACGTAAGTAAAAACACCCCAAACAAAACTATAAAACTTTTCCTTACGTCTCCGGAATGAGAGACCTGAGTTTAATTGTCATTGCTTTACATTAATTACGGGGAGATGATGAAATAAATGTCAACCTTTAAAGGCTTGACTTTACTGGGGCCCTATTCTGTAACTCGATTCGAAAAAAAATTTACTCGAATTCGGATTTTTTATATTCTGTAACTCGATTTTCGCATTTTCAAGCCAATTTTCGAATAAAATATTCGTTAGCTTTTGAGTTGTAGAAAGCTAAAACGAAAATTGTACGTATATATTCTGGCACAGGGTGGTACAACTTTCGCATAATTATGAGTATAAAGTAGGTCCAAATTTCGAATAGAATACATTTACGAATCGAGGTACAGAATAGGGCCCCTGCTATGATTGTTGCCGTTAACAATTGTCTTACAAATTGTTCACTAAAGCCATAGATAAGCTGAGAAATAATTTTATATAAAAGCGCTCACTTAAGCACCTTCTTTAAATCAGTCGCTGAACAGCAAGAAATATTGCTTCGGACGAATAACAAGGAAAGGCAGAGCGCTGCCCCACGATAGGACGATAGTTTGCAGTCAGTACAGCCAGCGTCGTTTGAGAATGATGTCGCAAAGGTAATACATACAAAGTAGCGAGATGAACAACAAAGAATACTAATCCGATAGCACCGCCAGCAGATCGGCTTTTGGCTTGTGGCTCTACTGTGCCAGCTGAAAGGTTAAATGCTCCATTGTTGCTTAACAAAACACAGAAGGGTTCGTTGGCTGTACTGCCGAATCCGCTGATGGATTTTTGTATGCAAAGCATTGCGTGCGTTAGTCCATCACTTTTATTCAATTTCTAACCAATACAAAACAAATATTGGAAATAGTTTAAGGACTTGGCGAAGCAAGCGCTTAAAACGTAGGCGGCGAGAGCGCAATATGCCAAGAGAATAGCGCCATTTTGAGTATGTGGCAGCTTGGTGAAGTGTGTAGTTGAAGAGTTTTATTTATATTTCATTACACCGAAGAAGTTTGTGTACTTTGAAAGTAGTTTGGAAAATAATCATAATAACGTGAGGTCAGTAGTATGTTAAATATGCGGAAAAGTTTCAATAAACGGCAATTACTTTTGAATAACAAAGAGTTGAGTATGATGAAGTATTGGGTTGCAATTTTAAGTCGGATAGCGTAATGGAGCCAGCACGATTATGGTGTTATTAGAGAAACGAGTAAAGAGCCAACACGAAACGGACATATACATATAGAGGGTGATTCGTTATGTAAATAATGTAATTCACCCGCTTTCCAAAATTTATGGTGAATATAATCGGCATACTGAGTGTACTATTCGCAACGCCATCACCCATCTTGGAACTCAGTCTTCATTATTGGGTAATATTCGGCCGAATGGACCACGTCCGGCACGCTGTAGTAAAGAAAATATAGCAGCCGTATCTGAGAGCGTACAGAAAGACCGTGGAGAGTCGATTTGTCGCCGTTCGCAGAAAATAGGACTAAGAAACGACTTGGCGCATTTTACGTCGACATCTTAAATTGAAAGCGAATAAAATACAGCTTTTGCAAGAACTGAAGTCCCCCGACCTTCCCCTGCGACATCTCTTCGCTCTATGGGATCTTAAAAAGTATCAAAAATACCCGACATTTTCGAGCCAAATTTTGTTCAGTCGTGATGCCCATTTCTGGTTCAAGTAAGCAAGCAAAATTGACGCATTTAGGACGAAGAGCAACCTAAGGATATTCAAGAGATGCCATTTCATCCAGAAAAAAAGAGTTTGGTGTGGTTTGTAGGCCGGTGGAATCATCGGTTCACATTTTTTCAAAAATGATGCTGGTGAGAACCAGTCGTAGTGCTCTGAAGAGGCATCGAAAATTTGACTCAATGGTTCTACGGAGACGTAGCCGCTGTCAGCATTTGAAATAGAGACTCTTCAGAAAATAAATGCCAAAGAATGTTTTTTCAAATGATATTCAACGATCGCTATTAAGTTAAAAGTTTCCGTATTTTTCCTTTCAAAAAATAAGGTTCCTCGAATTGGATCACCACTTATATACATTTTATAGGATATCTGACGTTTCCTTCTTGATGTTATAAACTTCGTGATACAGGTTATGTACTCTGTTTTGATGTTCATGCATTCGGTCGAAATGAACAGAATTTGGAGAACAACCTTCTTGACAGACCATAACTCCGCCTGAGAAAGTGTATCTCTTCCGCAACTGTTAAAAGCGTTTACGCGAGCCCAAGAGTGGTAATGTCAAAAACTTAAATATCAACGGACAAATCAGCGCACGCATGACAGCGCAACAAAGTTTGAAAGACAAAAGACTGCTCCTATAAGGAAGGTTCGAAATTGTGAGACACGTGCGTACATATTCTCTCGAACCGTGCGGACTGCAAATGACAGAAACAGTTACAAATGTAAATATAAACTCAAGTTGAGAGTTCCTCTCGTTTGAGCACGAAAAAGCCGTCACAGCAGTGGATTAAACTTAAGCACAAAGGAGGCGAATTCAGCAGTTGGAGTACATAGTGGACGCTTGAGTCTATAGCAATGCCATATTTCCTAGCATGCCGTATATAGTATGGCTTTGCGCGTTCGTGTCTGCGTTTGTAGGAATATGGCGCAGCCAGAAAACGAAGTTAAGAAGCGATGCGAAAGTCAAAGTCACAACAAGCAAATGAGCAAACGAATACATTGCCTGCCAAAGGACCTTGTACGCAGTTGATATGACGGTCGTGGAGCGAATCGTAGCGAAGCGAAACGAGACGAGGCGAACAAAAGGATGGTCAGCGCGTATTGTCGTATTATTATGTCCAATTACTGTCGCAATTATGGCAACGAATTTACTTACGAACTGTCAGTTTGTTGCGCATGAAAGCACAGGCAAACTAAAAACTGACTAAAATAAAAACAAAGACATTACATGCTAGTACAAAAACAAAAACAAAAGTTGTAGTACTTTCGAGTATGGTTAATATAATATAGAGGATTACGATACACACGAGCATATTAAGAAGAGATACACATTATGTTAACACCCTAATGAAGTTGTGTTTTTATATTTTTGGGAAGATTATTGCCGGCAATTCAAAAGCCTTTTTTTTGAAACACTTAAATAGCCGTTTGTATTTGTGTATATACAGGGTGCTTTTCTTGGCATATGGTAAGAATTAAGCTTCATTAAAAAGATAACATTATGTTTTAAAGACGATTTCGGTGAAGTGACCACCGCGGCTGTTTACAATAAACTCCAGCTGAAAAGCACAATTTTCGACCAATTTTTCACAGCGGTTGGCGCGGTATATCAGCAATAACGCGCCGAGTATTCTTTTCTAAGGATTCAACCGTCTTGGACTTATCTGCATAGACAACTGACTTCACATAACCCCAATGGGGTTACATTGCTCGATCGTGAAGTCCACGACACAGACCTACGATTTATTTATTTATTGTTTCGTTGGCCTTAGAGCATGTACTGCCGTCCTGTTGGAACCAAAGGTCTTTAACAGCCTCCAACTCAGGCCGGAAAAAATCATTACTCATGGCTCTATATCGTTCTTTATGGATTATTTCATTATAGCCGGTTCCATTTTTGAAATAATATGGATCAATGAATCCCTCTTTTCCCCAAATTTGTTTATAAACATACCAATTCTAACAAGAGTGAGCTAGATCGCTGCACAAAACTCTCTTGTGAAAACGGTTTCAGTGGTCATCTCGTTTTGGGCCAATTAACCGAAAGTGCGACCCGCTTAATGGTCTTTCAGCTACAATTCTTGCACGATTTGGGTTTTGTAAGCCCGCAAACCAAGATCCATCCGCAAAATATTCCATAAATTGGATGAGTCTACCTCAATGGTTCGCGAAAAAGTCTATGAGCCGTCTATTTATGAGCCGACTATTTCGGCTCTTCTTTGATAGTTAGAGTAATCGTGTTACGAAACCGATCCATGGTTGCTTGAATTACCGACTCTGCTGGACGATTACATCAAGCAAACCGAAGTGATGGTAATAAATTTGCACGATTTACGAACGTTGTTCCAAAGTAAGTAAGGTTATACATATGTACATAAAGTATCAGCTATCAAAAAGGTATAATCCAAAAAATGTATTGCGTGATTGAAAACCTTACCTTACTCTAAGGGTTACCTCAAACTAAATTGTCACCGATCAGCTAAAATTAATTTGCTTTAACTGCGAACGGATGACAACAGATCTCAACCACCTAGGGCTAAACGAACTAATATAGAGGTGTTAGAGCTTCTTACAGATTTTTGTACTCTTGCAACATTTTGCTACAGAGTATAATAATTTTGTTCACCTAACGGTTTGTATCACCGTAAACTAATATAGGGATGATGTCAGGATGCCGACACGAGTTGAAATCCGCATGTTCGTCTGTCTGTCCGTCCGTTCGTCTGTCTGTTCGTCTTTCCGTTCGTCTGACCGTCCATTCGTCAGTCCGTCGTCTGTACGTATACAAGCTGTAACTTGCGTAAAAATTGAGATATCTTAATGGAACTTGGAAGATGAGTTCATAACTGGGTGTTATCGGAATACTGCCACGCCTACAAAACGTAAATAAGCGAAAACCTATAACGCGTTATTACTAAGCACTAAATTAAGATAAAGGTCCGTAATTTTGCACGGCGGATCACAGTAAAGGAAGCCCTTGCGGGCTCAAAAATAAAAAAGTTATTGAAATGGTTCGAGAACGCTTTTTTGGGATAAAAATTAGACAATGGGCGTCACAGCTCCCACTTATAGATAAAATGACATACCTCTGAACCAGCTCGACCGATTTCAACCAATACGTCTTCTCATATTCCTATGACGTAATGCGAAAATGTATGAATTCGGACCAACCACGCCTATTTCACTTTCCAGTGTTCAAATGGAGAAGTAATTAAAATAACGGTGATAAAACTGTCCAAATCGAGCTAAAACTGCTCAAGCCACTAGTTATTTATATGGGAACCCCGTATATATAGTTGACTTTGAACGAAAATATTGGTCAATTTATGCGATATATATTTGTAATTCAGAGAGAATCCTTTCCAGTAGCTCTGTTTATCGGAAATGGGTTGAATTGGGTCAATACTTCCCTAAGCCACTATATACCTAATACAAAGTTATTCGAAATTCCGAAAATATATAATTACTTGGAAACCGATTCACTGGTTGACGTTTTGTACCTTAAGTAATTTCCCTGGCTTTGATTCTGCTTAGTTAAAGGAATATAAAATGTTCGGTCTTACTTGTTAGATTCAAAAATGTGTGCGAAAAATATATTATTTTGACCGTCAATGTATTCGGAAATTTCTCGTTATACGATTTTTCCATTTATCATTTTATGATTTTTCCTTTCCATGCATATCTCCGCCATTATTCATGGAAAAGAGTTTAATTACTTGCGTTATTTATATTAGCACCGAAAAGGTTCATCTCCAGGGGATATGGATTGATATGAAAACGCGCCGATAAAGAGGGTTACATAAACATAAAAACACCCGACAGAAAGAAACAAAATAAACGGCAAACGCTGAGGAGACTATAATTAGAATGGGTCACATGTCCAGGTATTTGCAAACAGACATAACTGTATAAATACGTGACACATATCATCCTAATCATTACTGGCAGTTGACCTAACAGCCGATGCTTTGCTCACTCACCCGCGTCATTTCAAAAGCGGTGCGGCGCTTGCCTACTGCTTTGTGCTCAAAACATAACTGGCAGTTGTTGTGTTGTTGTTACTCAACAATGTACAACAAATTGTTCAATTATCAAAGGGCGCATCGTGCATACCCACACACTTGCGACGTGAATGCATAATTGAGACATTCGTGTGTACGCATTTGCGCTCGCGCGAAGTGTCAGGCGTCGGCTCGTTGTATGTGGAAGCACACCCTCACGGCCAACTCGTGCAATAGCAGCCACACCCCAGCCACCACAGGCGCTTTAAGGCCGGCCATCAACGCCCGCACACACACACCGCTGCTCAATGCCTGCGGAGTGGTGGTGTGTTGCGTGCCGCGAGTGTCCAGGCACTTTTGTCAAGTTCACAGGACATTAGGCAATTTGTACGGTTGCTGGTAATAATTGAAGTCATGAACATGTCATAAAGCAAAATCAGATTAAATCACAACTTGCCGGTGCGGAGGAGAGGCCCACTACTGTGTGTATACCATTTGTCTCATGTGACTGGACGAGTGACACAACGCAGTGTTGCCACTTTAGTTTTTTTTCACGTAAATTGCACATTGTTAGTGTCGCATTTGATAGTCTTAATGTCGGTGCGTTAATCGTTATGAAACGATCGCCGCAGGTGCGATTTAATTAATAAGCTGTACGAATTGAATAAATTTGAATTTGTTGCACGCGCGAAGTGTTGAAGGCAAATGAATCAATGGCAAAACTAACTTCAGGTAGGTTGTCATCGTAGTCATCTAACGATAGGCCCAAAAAACGAGCTGTTTCGTCGGGTTCGGACTATAGTTAGAAGGGTGTTAAATGAGTGGGTTTTGCTGGTCATACAAAGAGATGGTTGGAGTCATCAGGGGACCCGCTGCATGTTGTACATATATTTAGTATGTCGTGGTCTATTCTGGATAAGTAGGAGTTTAAATTGCTACAGTATCCAGAACGAAGCTGCGCAAAGACTCGCGGCAACTCCAGCGCGTTGTCTACATTCGATGGTAGCTTGACTCCAAGTACGTCATTCACGGAGAAGAAGTCGGTGTTGGTGTTAATAGTTCCACTTTGAAGGGTGGCCAGCGCATGTCTGAAGTTAAATGCGTTCGAAGTCTTGGTAGTGTACAGTTCGATGTCGTCAACATCAGACAAAGAACTGAAGAGATAGTTTCTAAGGAAGCATCTCAGTACAAAATCCCTGGAGAAAAATCGTTATGTTCTTTGGCCGGAAGTATGCGGTCCTTGTTGTGTAGGTGTTCGATCGGAGACATCAAGAGACATCCTGTTGTATTTCGTTGTAAACCGGAAATATCATGAGACACCACATCTTGCTTTTTCTTTCCCCCATGAGCTGCCGGTTAGCGACTTGAGAATTTTGTTGTAGCTTCGTATTTTGACAGTTATCACATTCGTATGTTGAGTGAATGACCACAGGCTATTGAATGTGACAACTAAAAGCATTATTAAGAGTCAAAGTTTTGACGTCATCGACTGTAAAGTTAAGGTCCAGTCTGTACTTCTTCGTCTAGTTTGTAGATATGGTCGCTGTCGATTTAGTGTTAAGCTCTTTGCAGAGAAGAAGCGAGAAAGACGGAGTACAACGCATCGACCGTCGTTAGTACAGTACCGATCAATTATCAGCGTACGACGTAAAAGAAACTCCCTCCGGTGATTGAGATAGTTTCGAAATATAGAAATTAAACAGAAGCATGGAGAGAACACCACGGTACAGGGCCCCTGTTTCATTCTTCTTTATTCTAATTATTCGCTCAGGTAGTTCATAGTCTACCTCAGTCAATTTTGGGGAAAGTGGGCTATGAACTACTTTAGTGAAAAAGAAGAATTCGAATGTCCTCGAGTAGCGTTGTTTGGTTGGCTGATTCAAAAAATGTCATAAGGTCGCTATTGATTTAGAACATGAACTATCTAGATTCTCAGGTCTCAGTAATTGTACCACTCTTCCGACTCTCAACACATCGGGTACTTCAATAGTGATAGACGATAGATTGAGCACCTTGGATAGGTCCGTCGAACCTAGTTTTTTTTGCATCAGCAACTTCTTCAACTACCAAGGCGGCCGAGTTTATGTTACCCGAATTTATCCGGATTTGAACCGCCCTATTTCGGCAAAATCTACTGATGATACTTTTTCCATCCAAACTTGATTCCGATCGCTCAGTTTGCGGCGGTGCAGACAAATGAGCTGTTTCTTTGGGAGGAAAGGACGTGTGCAAAACTCAGATCGATGTTAAAAGAGGATCGACACACACCACCTCTCCGTCGATTTCAAAGCTTCTTTTGACAGCACGAAAAGTAGCTGCTTTTATGCCGCTATGTCTGAATTTGGTATCCCCGCCAAACTGACTTTGAGTAATTCCAGAAGTTTCGTCAAGATCGGGAAGGACCTCTCTGAGCCGCTTGATACCAAACAAGGTTTCATACAAAGCGATTCCCTAACATGCGACTTCTTCAATCTATTGCTTCAGAAAAAATTCGTGCCTCAGAGCTGAAAATCATTATTATTAATTATATTATTAATCGATTAATCAATATCATTGGTCATAACAAACGCGCCGTTAGTTCGACAAAGTAGCGACGTAAATGGGTCTGGTAGTGAATGAAGGCGAGATGAAATATATCCTCTCATCAAACAAACAGTCGGCGCACTCACAACTCACGTCACTGTTGACAGTCATAATTTCGAAGTTGTAGATAATTTCGTCTTCATTGGAACTAGCTCTAACCTCAACTACAATCTCAACCTCGTAATACAATGCCGAATAACTCCTGCCAACAAGTGCTACTTGGGACTGAATAGGCAATTGAGAAGTAAAATCCTCTCTCGACAAGTCACTCATCATCCGCGTCCTGCTATATGGTGCCTCTCATGAGTAGGTGTTACGAATTTTCGGGAGAAAGGTTATGCGGAAATTTTACGGTATTTTGCGCATTGGCAACAGCGAATAACGCAGTCCATGGAACGATGAGCTGTACGAGATATACGACGACGTTGACATACTTAGTTGGATAGGTCTTGTCGTCCGAATGGATGAAAATACTCTAACCAAGCAGCGAAAAGGAAGAACGACGGGCGCACTGTTGTAAACTCACCTATAACCACGGAGGTGGTGTCTAAGTGAATAAAGAAGACAAAATTTAGCAAAACGCCTTTTATTATATGTTTACTGGAAAAGATTTTTATTTCTATAAACTCATAACCCGACTCGAAAATTTGCTTTCAAAAAATGTCTGAGTTAAAATGTTATTCAAACAATTTCGTTTCACCACTTTTACTTTCTTTTTTTCTTTTCTCCACCTGTTTTGTTTCCCTGGTTCTTACTTACGATATAACGCAGAGCTGTACCTCAGAGTAAAACATTTTCTAGATCTTTAGTTTTGACTTAGGACATAGTGCACAGCTGGTTCTCAGATAGTTCCATTTTTTCGCCAAATAATTTATTAAACCCAAGCGGACATCGTTATTTTGCTGCTGTTTGCAAAACACGGTGATTATTAGTCGAATGGACTTGCAAGGCACGTCTAGGGTAAATCCTATTTCTGTTAGGAAAGTAGAGGGCAAACAGAAAATTTGGTTATAAAGTCAATCCTAACAGGAATCTCACTTGGGGCCATGACTAGCAGAAGAAACATAGTTTTAAAATTTTACTAGCGTTCAGAAATGAGAGAGGTGTGTACTCTCAGGCTTATTGTTTCCTAATACACGCTGATGTCCGCCTCTATTTGTCATTGTTTTCTGTTTTTTTCGTTATGAACCGACAAGTTTATACAAATGTATATGTTAATTTTAAATTTCAGCGTTGTATATCCGTAGCTTTGCGCGCACCTCAGTTTCTTTACTTTCTTTACACTGTATTCCCTATTCAGATTTTGTCGGCGAAGCCTTCGAGGCCACTTCAGCACTTTCGCAATTCGCACGTTGTTGCAACAAATAGAAAGAATCAAAAGCGGCATAAAAACTCTTGCTCACATGTCCGTACATGCGACCACATACATATATACATATATACACATACTTATATTTATGCAGAACAATGCTCTGGACCCGACACCTCACTCTTTTCATGACTGGGACCCCACCTTCGTCCTTCCTCCGCGCTGAGGGTGCAAAAAGCATAAAATGTAAATACTCGCTGAGTGTTCTATTGTTGCATTTGTTTGACTACTGATGTTGCATTTTTTTCTGGCACAACTCATACGCCGTTATTTGCACATACACGCAAGTATTAATGTGTTGTTGTGCGCAGGATGTGCACCTCGAAATGGGACAAAACATTTGCATAACAATAAACGCACACCGGCAGCAGCGCGTCGAGCAGCGGGCACAGTTAGACGCTGGGCGCCCAGCTCCTTGCTCAGCGCTCAACGCTCGGCATTCAACTGTTAACACTTTTGAGTGCTGCAACTTGGTGCACAGTGTTGCCATGCGCTGCAGCAGCAATTTGGCTCACCAACAAAAACACAAAAAAAAAAAAACAACAAAAAAAGAAACACAACAAAACACCTTAAGCACCTGTATGTGAGTTAGATACTGGGCGGGCTGGTTGACTGGCTGGCTGACACATAAGACATGTGAGGGCTCTGCTAAGTGTGTGTGTGTGTGTGGCAAAGTGTTGTTGCATGTACGTGTGATGCATTTTGTTGCGACGCCAAACGCCGCGAATGGCATCACATTGTTTGCCACCTAACCAATGTTTCGTTGTTTTGATTTTTTCTTTATTGCTTGCGCCTCCGACATGTGTACAGTCAGCACCAGTTAGTGTATGGCAAAACAAAAAAAAAAAAACACCTGGTAGGCAAGCCAACGGGGGGAGCGGCTTGTGCAGACTGAGATTATGCATACGTTGAAGTGGGCAAAAGTACGAAAAAATACGAGGACCAGTCAGTAAATGCTAACAACGGTGGAGCCCGACATTTAGGCCAGCGCGGAGAAGTAGGGGAGCGGTTGAAAGGTACATAAGTGGCTCTTAGAAACATATGAGTGCGAAAAAACTGACGCACCAGACTCTGCGCTAAGAACGAGATGAATTTAGAAATGAATGGCTTTTAGCATTTCACATAAATAGTCAACGAAACAATGTGCCAAAGCAAAAGCACAGAATCACTTGTGCAACTAGAAATATATACATGTTTTTCCACCAACACAAATTTTTAAAAGTAATATCAAGGTTTTACACAGCTTTTTGCTGTGAAGAGTATGTGGCTGCATTCATAATGCTGAAAGATGTGACGAAAACACAAATATTGGGTAGTCGAAAAAGTCTTTTCGTATTTTGTCATTAGATGTCGTTGCAATCGTACATCTTCAGTGCTACCAATCACATTGTGTCATATCATATCATTATCAGTGTTAGGAAGGTGAGATTTAAAGCATAATTTAACCAAATAAAAATTAAATTGGGGGAAGTTGAAAAGAAGTTACACTTATTCAAAAATAAGTAAAAATAATGAAGAAATTCGCTTATTTTTTTTTTTGGTATTTTTGTATAAAAGAAGGAAGAATGCCACGCAGGGCACCAATGAAATTTATGAAATTGACGGAGACGATGCTGCATCAGTTCGTGTAGCACAACAATGGTTCGCTCGCTTCCATTCTGGAAATTTTGATGGAGTAATGTCTCTAGTGTCAAGAAAAAATGCATAAAGTCCAGAATCGACTAGAATAATACATATTTATTTATTTATTTATTATTATAAATATAAAAAAAAAGAATAAGTTGAAGTTTGATTAGAAATACGAAAAGACTTTTTCGACTACCCAATATATCCAGTCAATATGTCACATGTGCAGAATGTGTAATGATCGCTATAAACTGAATATCCGCCTACCTTAATTAGATATCAATTTAATCTAGCAAATGGTTTGGTAACTCATTGCGAATTGACTTTAAAAAATCTTGAGTAATTAGTAGACAAAGCGAAATTATTTAAATTTTTAGTCTTGCCACTTTTGAGCTAAATACTTACTACATCGAAGTTTTGTACTTACTAGAACTGCAGTTTTCTGATTTCTATAAAATAGACAGATTATTGGATATATGGAGAATACATACCTGCAAGAGAAAAGAGAAAATTCGTATGATTAGAATATATAAGTATAATATTTGTGCACACAATTAATAAGTGGAAAGGAAATAATAATAAATAAAGGGTCAAGCTAGAAAAATAGGAGTATTCTAAAATTTCTGTTCTAATGATATACTCAAAAGTCGAGGCTCCCCAATTCTTTAAAGAAAAAGTACAGAAACTTCAAATGTAATGGGGAATTTTTATTATCATTCGAAAGAATATTCTTTGGCACTTATATTTTAAAGATTATCTTTTCCAAATGTTGGTCGCGGCTACGTCTCAGATGGTTAATAGTTGAGGCTAATTTTCAATGACTCGTTCGAACATTTCGATTGGTAACTGGCGAATGACAGCCGTGATGTTTTGCTCCAGGACCTGAATTGAAGCGGAGTTGTCCGCATAGACTTAAGACTTTAAATATATCCAAAAGAAAAAAGTCTATCCATGTGATAGGACACGATCTTGGTAACCGTTCGACCGGTTCAAAATGTGATATTATGGTCTTGGGTTTTTAAACCATGTACCTGGAATGTCTGGTCACTTAATTGCGAAGGTACCGCTGTCAAGCTGGTTGGTGTTCTCGTTGAGTGAAGGCTGATATCACCGCTGACAAGGAGGTGGGTAGGTCCGTGTGGGATTCATGAACGGAGAGAGACTCCGTCGCCAAGTACTGGCATTCAACCCTGGACGAACGTCTAGCCACAAACCGCATCAACATATCCCTGATTTGCGTCCACGTCCCATCGATCATGTTGTGACAGACGTTAAATACTTCTCCAGTGTTTAAGAGATGTGTACGCTCCGAAGTCCTAACATTGACTCGGACCAATATTTTGCTGCAGCGAAGATACGTAAGTGCAGCAAAAAACGTACATCAACAAACACAAGTAAGGTTCGACTTCGAAAAGCTGCAATCCCAATAGACAGCCGAACGATTTTCTACTCGAATTGCACTCCTGCTCGCTGAGAGCCCTCATCAGCAACTCGGTATAAGGGAACTGTGGGACGACATTTCGAGCTCCTTACCTACTGCAAGGGAAACCATTGGTTTTCGGAAAAGGCAAAAGAACAGCTGGTTACCTCGCAACGTTACAATCGACCAGAAAACGTACGGGATAGGATAAATACTGAGAGTTGAAAAGAGAAGCAAAATTGGTAAGGAGCATGCCTCAATTTATTTTTAAAACATGGTTGACGAAAGCATGACCGTTGATTGGAATTTAAGTGTGCTCTGCTCTATCCACAAAACGGAAGACCCCACAATCTGGGCACTACCGTGGGATAAGCCTCCTCAACATTACATATAAGGTCTGTCTTATAAGTGCGATTTTAGATTTGAAAATCAACAATTGACCAGATTTTCTCCATGCCCCAAATCTGGGAAAAGACCTGTGAAAAAAGTAATGCATAGAATACTCTTAAAACTGACATAACCTGCCAGCGTAGTCCCTGTCTCTTAATTCGCTGAACTATGTCAGTGTCATCGTATAACTCATACAGCTCATCGTTCCATCGAAAGCTGTACCATAAATCTTCCCCAAAACTTTCCCTCGAGCACTCTTAAGACCGACTCATCAGCTGTTGTCATTGTTCATGCTTTCGCAAGATATAGCAAGACAGGAATAATGAGGGACTTATAGAGTTTTGTCTTTTTTCGTCGAGAGAGCACTTTATTTCTCAATTGTCTACTCAGTCCATAGCAGCACCTCTTGGCAAGAGTGTTTCTGCGTTGGATTTCGCGGCTGAAATGTCATTTGGTCATGTAGTTTGACTATTATCTGTGCACATGTCGGCCTGATTTTGGTGGCTTCGGCATGAATTCGGGCTTTATCTCGCAAGCTCATATTTTTGTTACCATGCGGCTTAGGTCTCTTACCATAATTTTTACGCTTTTTTTATAAATTTAGAACAACACCTAAAATCTTTCAGTTTTGAGAGGGTTTGACAAGTATTGTTCATTACAAAAGTTCAATTTCCAAAGCCGTTAGTATTTTCCCTTTGCTCATGCATAGAATTTTTGCGTGGGTTATTCAAATAACCGATTTGAGCTCGGAAAGATATCTCGTCAAATAAAAGAGTTTCTATACAAAAACTTAATACCGATCTATCAGTTTGTATGGGAGCTCTATGATAGAGTAATCCGATCCGCCAATAGCGGTGATGTGATTTTGACATCGCATGAATGTCATGGTTGTTTATGGGTTGATTTCAAAATTCTTCAGTGCTGTAAGGTTTGTCACTTCACAATGATACGTTTCACTTAGGTACAAGGCTTTTAAATTGTCCAAGATTATTACGCAAAATCACGTCCTGCGTTGGCAACTGTAAGATCTCTTCGAGAAAAACACGGTCATCACAATTCTGCTTCTGAGCACACTATTCAATGCATAATTTAAAAATTGAAAATGATCACAGGTATAATCCCTGCGATAGTCTGACACCTTTCTGTCAAGGAAAAGCCCATAGTGAAGGAAAGTTGCTGCAGTTCAGACCAGTGTTGTGGCCAATCCGAATCAGTCGGTTCAATGTCGTTCTGCGCACTTGGATTTATCTCCTATGACAACAAGGTGAATTTTGAGATGAGATTTGGCTCTGAATTTGTACAAGATTGAGCTGGTCCAAGAGCTGAGGCCGAAAGACAATTTGAAGCACCGTAGCTTTCCATCGAAAAACCATTTTTTCTGCATAACAGAAAAAAAACAGAACACATTTTGACCAAAAATAAGCATTTCTTCATTTGTGCATCACGTCGCTCTTGTTGCTAGACAAGAGATGCCGGTGATTCGTATATGGTATAAAGAAAGTATCTCCAAAGCTCCGATGTTTTCTTCGGGATGTTACAAATTTCGTGCCAAACTTAATGTACTCTGTTCAGGGTATAATAATAATATACGAGATCGATATTACTGATGTCAGAAGGAGAAAGTGGAGAGGCGTGGTAGAATATCTAAGGGATAAAAATTGTTTGTCTGGATTTCCGACAAAACTACGATACTTATAGAAAAATGGTAAACGACTAAGTTACAGGTAATTAAGAGATTTACAACTTCTTTATGAATACCGTTTCCACCTAACCTCAAAATTGAAGTGAAAAATTTAAACCACTAGCATACGATTTGTATATGAGAGTGTGGTCCACGGAAGCTCCTATTAATAAAAGTTCTATGTTTGAGCTAATTTAACTACAATTGATTGAGGGTAAATTTGTTTACAAGGAACTGTCCATACTGACAACTTTCATAAACCTTCGTTGTAAGGAAAAAAATTAAAATAAAATGAAAAAGGAAGAAAACACATTAAGCGCCACGCGAGAAAAATACTCATAAATTATCTATGTATTGGCAGTTTGTACGCCGAAGCAAAAGCACAAGCACCGGCAAGCATGTGGCCGTAAAGTCAAGGTGGAAAAACGCTGCTGTTGGAAGGATAAAATTAAATTGCTCATCAGCAGACAAAGCCAAGCGCCGGTGAGGAAAATGGACCTGAAGTGCTGGTTAAGCGCCACAATTGCCAGCACACATAAGTAGATTATGAACTACTCGTACATACCGCTCGCTATGGCTACACTCCGGTGGCAATAACAAAAATACGTAAAAATGTGAAAATCCCTATCTACCCGGGAACTGGAGTAAAGCGAGCATATAAACGAAAAACAAATGCTGAAATCGCAAAAACTGGCTTTGAAAAGAACGACAATATAGAAAATGAAGAAAATTGAATCGCAGACAACACTTTTGCAACGCCATGCCACAATCGATGCCGCTGCAATGTATGGGGCAGCAACACAAAACCCCGAAGCCATACACATATTGGAGTGCGCTTGTATGTGTGGGTCAGAGCTACCTGCAATGCCAGTGAATGTGGACTACAGCCACCTGAATTTATTTACATATTTCTGTGTGTGTCATTGTTGTTGTGCCTCGTTGTTTTTATGCATATTTTTTATTGCAGTGCCCACCGATAGTGTTTGTGTCCACTATTGACGCCATTTGTGACAACTTAACGTATGAGCATCCGTCCGAAGGCGCTCTAAGCTATACCACGAGCAGCCAGCACTCGCCCTTCTCTCTCACTTTACGCTGCTCGCCTGTGTTTCTGATTTCAGTTATTTTTTGTTCAATTCTTATTTTTGCACATACATAGTCATATGCTTGTATGTGTTTGTGTGAGTGTAGTTGGTTGTTTGTTGCGCTTCGGTGGCAGCCCAATAAGCCCAGTGAAGCATTGAGGATTTCCTTGTCTGACTAGCGTCAATTTATTACTTTTCTTTGATGCTGCCACCGTTGCAAAGTGATGTTGTTTTCGAACTTTGTGTGCTGTTTCCGTGATATACGTAGTTGTTGCTGTTTTTTTTTTTTTTTTTTTTTTTGTTGATATTCAACTCCTCTGAGGCCAGTGTGTACAGCTGCTTCAGTAATTTATATGAGACAGCTGCGGATTTTTGCACTTTTCTTCTTATTTCTTTAAAGGTGTTAAATGAAAGCGGATATAAGAATATAAGTACACACATACATACACCATATATTTTTTTATACATGTTTGAACATTGATCGGAAGATTATATATAAGACTAATTAACTAATATCTACTGCACCGCAGCTTGAATGCCCTGCACAAAAAAAGAAGTTTCCATACAAGAACTTGATTTTGATTGTTCAGTTTGTATGGCAGCTATATGCTATAGTAGCCCGATCTGAATAATTTCTTTTGAAATTGTAGCGTTGCTTTTGAAAATATTCTGTGCCAAATTTTGTGGAGAAATCTTGTCAAATGAAAAAGTTTTCCTTACAAAAACTTGATTTTGATTGTTCAGTTTGTACGAGAGCTGTGTGATATAGTTACCCGATCTGAAAAAATTCTTCATATGTTATAGAGCTTCTTTAAGCAATAATACTTTCCATATTTTCTGAAGATATCTCGTCAAACAAAAAAGTTTTCTGTACAATAACTTAATTTTAATTGTTCAGTTTGTATGGCAACTATATGCTAT
Source organism: Bactrocera zonata (assembly GCA_037783105.1). Classification (NCBI taxonomy): domain Eukaryota; kingdom Metazoa; phylum Arthropoda; class Insecta; order Diptera; family Tephritidae; genus Bactrocera; species Bactrocera zonata. Next base: position 25,657 of record JBAWJQ010004588.1, on the reverse strand, counting down.
AGTGGTTTGATCTTGAAGAAATTCTCGGAGATTGTGGCCATGTTTAAAAAAAATTAAACCAAATTTCACGAAGATTACTTGTCAAACAAACAATGTTTCCATACAGAGACTTGATTATGATTGCTGGGTTTGTATGGCAGCTATATGCTATAGTTGTCTGATCTGAACAATTATTACAGAGATTATACCGTTGCCTTTGAAAATACTCCCTACAAGACTTTGTGATGATATCTCGTCAACTAAAATAGTTTCCCTTAAAAGCACTTGATTTTGATCGCTCGGTTTCTATGGCAACTTTATGCTATATTGTGGCGATATCGGCGCTTTCGACAAACGAGTAGCTGCTTTTGAGTTCTAACTACATATTTTTCACTTAAATTTAAACGCTTCCTCTGTATAAAACTAAATTAGACAGCTTGTTCCGCTAGCAGTTGTCGCTGTTGTTTCGCTTTACACTCCGCTCACATAGTGACGATTATTCGCATACTAGAAACTCAAGCCTCTATTAAATAGAACAAGTGTTTTGTTCTCAACACAACATTTCGTGAGACCTTTCTACCTCTACATATCTAAACTACACATATAAATACCTGCATATATTTCGCGCCGCGCTCGAGCGCGTGAATATGATATTCAAGGCTTGCGGGAGCAATACCCAATGGCTCAGCGCATCACCTGTGTGATTAGGACATGAATAACGGCGATTTGAAAAAATGAAAAATTTCTTTGTGTACGAAAAAGTAACAGCAATGCTTAGTTAGAGCCTGCCACACAACAGCTGAACATTAATCAAGCGCAGGTTATGGTATGGTGTGCAGCATCAATATGGTGTGCCCTTTTATGGCTCTACTCGTACTAAAGGGCGCTCTTTTTGCGTTATGTAGAGATAGAGTATTGCGGATTCAAAAACAGTTGAAGGGAAGCTGTATGCGAATTATGGTTTATAAGTGGCTATTATATGGTTTTATCACATCAACTAATGAAGCTAGTATTAATTTCGTCCATTATCCACTCGTTATATATGCCGAACTTTGCAAGAGCCCATAGAGGGAAGGGGAAGGGCAAGAGGCTTCAGTTCTTGCACAAGCTATATTTTGCATGTTTCCAATTTAAGATCACGACGAGAATGCGTTCTATACATCGCGCAAAACACATTCTTTACAGAACGTGCATTTTCGTAATAATAGGTGATCTGTAAGGAAAAGGCTATCGAAAGAAATATACACTACATCATGTCTACTTGAATTATTGGGAACTGTGCATTAACAATTAGTCAAGTCGTTTATGAGGTCAAAAAGTATTGTTAGAAACTTGTCAAATCACCTTTAGAGAATGGTTGTTGGCCACTCGTGCTCAGGTGGAAATGTTTTAGAACACGATGAATAATGATAACAATTAGATAATCGAAAATATTTTTGTGCACCGCATAGATGAAGCGCACAAGAATTGCGAATGTGATATGAAAGAAAATATAAAAAAATGTCGGAGCTAAGTCGTCGCACTCGCATTGCTCGCCTGACCACAATAAGCGATACCAAATGAGAATTTGCTGCTAATGAATGACACAAAAAGGCCTTGCCTGAACGCAGTCTAACAGAACGGGCAAATATGGAAGTTAATGCTGATCGAAATCAGTTTTTTTTTATCAAAACTCTTACATTCTTTATTTTATTTATGAATAAAAAAACGCCCACAGACCTTTTTGTTGTCAAAATCTTCAGTTAAAATTCTTCAAATGGTGGATTTACTCGCATTTAGTCCCTCAGCCAACAGTCTCGTATCAATAATTTCACAGACTTTTTCCACCAATTCAGCAGTTTCTGGGCGGCATGGCATTTAGTCGTCATTTAAATCCTCACAATCATTCTTAAATCACGATACATCTTTTTCATTAATTCGCATGTCTTCGTCAAGTTTTCTTTTCAAGTTCAACACAAAATTTGATATTTAGTTTTTATAAAAAGAAACAATCACACTTTTTTATTGATAGAGGTTCGGTTACGTCAGATTAGGTTAGTTTGGTAGGTCAAAGAGCCACGCATAGACCAGTTTAGGTCCTTTGTGATACCAGATGGAGTACAGTTGCTGGGTTCAAAAGGAGTAGTCATGCTTTGGGATGTCTGAGTTTGACGCGAATTTCAACAAATACTGTGGCATCACTATCAATACTTCTTCCAGGGTATCATACCGTAGCTACTCAAGTTCCTTATAGAGTATTCTTGCCTATGCGGGACAAGTACACAAGAGATGATCCATTGTTTTCCTGTTACCTTGCTCTAGACAATTTCTGTAATCTTCTCGATCTGTCAGCCCCATTCTGCAGAGGTATGTCGCCACCAAACAGCGACCAGTTAGGCTTGATACAGGTAAATGCCGGTAAGACGGATATGGTGTACTTTACAAGTAGCCACAAAATCGAGACATGGAAGGAGCATCCCAAGTACTTGAGAGTAATTTTAGATAGCAAAATGATGGAAAGTCTCAATGTCGAAGAGAAAGTGAAAAAAGCCAGCCGTTGCCTTCTATACATATAGAAAAATACTAGGATGTACAAGGGGCTGCATGCGTTGGCATTACAAATGGGCAGTTAAGTCAATCTTACTTTACGGTGCTTTCGTGTGCTGGACCACCATCAGCAAAATTTCTCTGCTAAGATATATAGATAACTAGAATTTCATAAGACTAGATGAAGTACCAAAATTAGATATCAAGTCGCTCTTAAAGTTCGCTAAAAGCTTTGACGGCCTGTACGACGAATACTTCAACTCCAATTAAACTGAACCTGACATTTTAAAGAGCCGGTAGGTCTAGATATAGGATAATCCAACCTATCTTTCTAATGATGCAATTTTTCAATATAAAACCCTACATATTGAGTGAATTAAGTAAAAAAAAAGGTTCACTTTGAGACACATCTGGTTTATATCGTCAACTAAAATGCAAAACAACGTATCAACCAAAAATCGAAATTAAGTTTTTTTCTGCTTACGATTCACTACATCATATTATATACATATATGAAGCATAAAATTTTCAGATTTCGCTCTCAGATTTACCCAATATATAACCGTTTTATAACCAAAACTCAAATTTTCTTTCAATATCAGTGGTTATTATTACATCATTTTTCCTTGGCCTGTAAACTTATGAAAAATAGTGTTAAGTTATTTTTAATTTTAGGTGGTGATGTGCAACTGCAATATTTAAGACTTTAAGATTAAATTTAAGAAAATTTTAGAATTTATAAACTCTTGAATTAAATCTGTATATGAGCATTATTGTGATTGTTGAATTTAAGAATTTGCTTTTATTTTCTCTATATTTTCTATATGGCATGTGCGAAATTGTTGTGTAGTGTGTACACAATACATATGTATATGCTGCTGATAGGTGCTTGTGGCTGCTGTGTGTTAGGAAAAAATCTGAAGCGAACAACTGTATGCAGCGAAGTGGCAGAAGCACCGATAGCTGGAAAAAGGTTGGTGCGATAAATGGCGTTGGTGCCTGTGGCGTGTCGCGTACTTCAGCTGATTTACTTTAACCACACTTTCACACCCACTGAAATGTCTTGCCTTGAAGGCATGACGTCCTTATCAAACAGTGTATCGTAACAAGAAAACTCTGTGAAATTTTGCAGCCAACGAGTGTAAAAGATAGCCGCTGGTGTATTATATGCTTTTTTAATTCTATTTTATTGCTAAAAATCCAAACACGTGTTAAATAAATAAGTGTCAGCACAGAATAATTCGTTTTTTTGCATTTGAGTGATGAAAACCAGTTGCCTTTATAATGCCTTTCAAGACTCCGAAATTATTTGAAACACTGAACAGGGTATGTTAGATTTGCCAGAAGTTTGTAACAACCAACAGGAAGTGGTAGCAAATCTATAAAATTAGATATAAATGATCAGCGTGACGAGCTGAGTCTATTTAGTTCTGTGTGTATACTATTGTGGGCAAAAAATAGTAAGACTTTTTAATTTAAATTTTGCGTGAAAAACCATTCGTCGAAATATTTTTTTCTAGGTTGGTATGCCTCTCAATGATATCTGCGCCAAATGTCACATAAAAATAATCATTAGTGTTGAGTAAACATCAAACTTCTGATGCTGAAACATTATTCAGAATGGAAAACGTCTTAGGTGATAATTGTTTGCCGCGAGCAACTGTTCTTGATTGGTAGAAATTGTTCTAAGAGGGTCGAGAACACGTGGATGACGAACCACGTCCAGGACGGCCATCAACATCAACTGATGATCACTAAAGAAACTGGTACTCGAGAATCAACAATTAACAGTCAGCGATCTTACTAGTATCGTTGGAAGATCGAAAGGATCAGTGAAAACCACTTTGAAAGATCATTTGGGTCTAAGAACGATTGGTTCCAAAATAACAATTTTTTTTTTTGAAAAACAGCATCGCTTTAACTTCTACGAAACAATGCTTGCGCCTACCAGAATGGCATGAAACGTTTTATTACTAGAGATAAGTCGTGGAAATATGCTTACGCTTCGTAAACAGACGACCAAATACTGGCAACAATGGGCTGAAAAAGAGAAAAACAACGTCCAAGCAGTTTAAATATCAAGCTTATGTTGATAGTTTTCTTCGATTAGCAATATGTGTTGCACCCCGAATTGCGTCCGACTGAACAAACTGTCAACAAGGAATACTATTTGAGTGTTATGCGTCGTTTGCGCGAAGCTATTCATAAGAAGAGGCCGAAATTATGGGCCGACAACTTTTGATATTTACACCACGATAATGCACCGTCGCGTATTGCATTGATTCTTCATGAATTGCTCGCGAAATTTTCAACCAATGTCGTGCCGGAACTACTGTATTCGCCTCATTTAGTTCCGTGTAAGTTCTGACGATTCAAAGAACTCAAACGACCGCTCCGGGAAAGCCGTTTTGAATAAATTGAATTCTATTCCGGAAATTGACTTAAACAACTGTTTCGATGATAGAAAAACAAACGTTGGTTCGAATGGACTGGGACCAAGGGGGAATATTATGAGGAGTACGTTGGAAGAATATGTAAAAAATTTTAAAATTATGAACAAATTCTTATTAATTTTTGTCCATATTGTTATATGTTAACTAGTCCTTCAGTTTTTGAGATATCGATCTGGAATTTTGAGATATCGATCTGGATCCTTGCCTTTGCTAGAAACTGCTTATCCGTTGGAAACGTCGATATTAGACTACTGATAGATTTTCAGCCATTTACAAGCTAAAACCTATATTTTAATTATCAATTCATTACATATATGATTTATTAAATTTATGAATCCTCTACAAATGAAATACGAAACACGGGCTTAGCGAAAAAACACCTGGCTCAAACCTTTATCCGGCACGATGGGTTCATTGAAAATGTTTTGCACAATATTTAAGCAGCCTTGGAAGACTGTATTCGCCTTGCGAAAGCGGTTGCAAGAAGCCACGAGGACGAAATGACATCAAATGAATCAATGATGCATGCGACAAAATTGAAGCAGCACATTTATTCGGCAAAAAGTCAGCGCGAATATTTGGAGCGAAAGAGGTACGTATGTACGTATGAGGGAGCGGTATGTAAGGCGGCACGCAGAGCATCGAGGAACGACAGACGAGACGGCGGTGGAAGCCATTATGGCATGTGCATGGACAAGTAATCGATACCCACTACTGCTTGTGTGCAAGGCAGTGATTTAAGGATTTTTAACGAAAATCGCAAATACAAAAAAGGGGAAAATAAAACTCGCACATATATTTCTTCGACTTATTTTTTTAAATACGCTTCACTGCGTTAAGCAGCACAAGGGAGTGCGCTGTTGCATGCAAAATACAAATCCAGCTTTTGTATTTGCCACTCGTTTTCTCCACCTCCACCTCCACCTCTCCCTCTCTCTCTCTCTCTCTCTTTCTCTCTCGTATGCGCTTCGTCACTGCAGAACCGCTTGCCGCTTATCGTTTCCGCCGACCAGCTCACTGCCACTTAAGCTGCGCTTAACTGCTTTTGGTTGGTCGCTAACCGCAAATCGCGTACTAAACAAAAATCCTTTGTGCAGGGAAAAATCCAGAAATGCTCGCACCAAAAAAAAAAAACACAAACGCAAACGCGCAAATGCTTATAAATACTTCATGCAAATAGTTTGGGAATATGAAAGCGGCGTACAGACAGCAACCGCAAAACAAAACAACACTTTAAATAACTACTCACACAACAAAGAAAAAAACTTAAAAAAACAACAAAAATAAAAGATATAAAACAAAAAGTGAAATGAAAAAGCGCAGAGGAACCAACAAGAAAAAAAATGCAAATCCACTTATACGCTTGTCCCAAAAGCCAAACAAATCCGTGGGGCACATGCTACTCCCCCGCATGTGGCTATTTGTGCGTCTAATGGCAGGGGGGACGGCCGAACGGAAGAACGCGTGCTTGCTGGAACGCACTGGTCAACTGCTCACCGCAACAACGTTCGGCGCTCTGGTTGTGCGACCGCAGTTTTTAGTCTTTCCACTTTTTATTTATGTTTTTTTGTTATTGTTTTTGTTTTTCTGTTTTCGTTATTATTGTTCGCTGACCATCATCCTGTTGCCAATTTTGCCTATTTTTATGGATTATCTGTGGCATTTCGTGCTTTTTTGCTGCGTTCATACTTTGTTTGCATTTCACTTCGTGTTGCTTTCACGTCGCTTCTAGTTTCTTTCTGACGTGTATTTTACATTTTGTTGCTATTTATTTATTAAACAACTTTTGTTTAGCAATTTTTGTGTGGTTTTTAGTAAATTTTTCATTCGTTTATATGCGCTTTGTTAGCTTGGGATTTTAGCGTCGGCAGTGACCGCAAAAGGTTTTATGCTGAATTCGCAATGAACTTCCCCCTCCCACATCTCTCACATGTTTGGTTGGGACACAAATTGTTTTAATCAGTTGACACACTCATGTGCTCACATATTTGTGGTACGTGGATTAATGTTTTGAGGTTCTCCACACATGCTCCTGCCAGATATCAGTGCATGGCCTTGTGATCTGAGTTTTAATTTAATTAATTTGCTTTTCTAGTCTTGCTTCAACCATATGTTTCACATTTCGAAGTCTTCTACTTGAGAAGAGGTTTAATAGATTCACTACCAAGTTCAGTTGTTAAAGAAGATTACTCTGAATTTACTTGTGTAGGCTTATTTTCTTTGGAAAACCAAAAGTTGGCCGAGAAAGTGCTTTATAAAGTGATTATATAGGTTTACGGGTTTCAAAAAATTTTAATATTTATTAAATTCCACTCTAAAATATTGTCCTAAATTTTCAAGTTGATTCGAGTAATAGTTTCAGAGAAACATCCTTGAGAACTTGCTATGCTTAGGGCAAAGTCTTCACACGCATTTTTCTCGAAATTGTGTTTCTAAAGCCGGTTGGAAATAGAACTACTCAACTGATCTTCATGAAATGTTACACAGGTCTTGGGCGAAGGATTTGTTCTCGTTTAGAACTATTTGGAAAAAAGATCTCGCGAAATTTTCACTGAAATCTTAATTTTTTTGTAAAAATGTCTGACAAAAATTCAATTTTAATTTTTTGTCCAGTTATTCCACTTAAGATGATCCTGCCGGAAATGGCGTCGCAATGGCCGGCTTGAAATAATGTTTCCAAAAATGTCAGAACTTCTTTACAATAATAAGTGTTTGTAACAATAAAAAATTATAATAAAATGTTTAATTTTTTATATGAAAAATTAGTTGTAGAAAAAAGGCTGCTCTTTATCCGAGGAATCCCTTGTAACCCCTTAATAGATTCACTACCAAGTTCAGTTACTAAAGAAAATAGTTTTGTATTTATCTTTCTGGGCTGGTTTTAACATTCTTTTGTGGAATTTTTTAACGGCTTAACATGTTCACCAACAGCCTCCATTATTGGAAAAGTTTTCTTTGCAAAGCATATTTATTAAGGAGGCAAGTTTTCCTAATAATTTGGACTTTGATATTTTTTATTGAGGTTGAGTTTGAGGTTCTTTGAGGTTGAAAAAATAATTCCAATTGGAACCCAATACTATTAACTGAAATTTGCCTGCAGCTTGTTATGTTTTCGAGAGCCTTGGACGACTTTCACCGAACAACAAACACCAACCGCATTTTATCGCATTAGTCACAATTGACACTGAAACCACTGTTTATCTAACCACAAAGTTAATTATTTCGTTCATAACTTTAAATACAAATAACAAAGATTACGTAACTTTGAGTTGACAAAGGCAGTGTCCGGGTTATGCGCCATTAGAGGGGTCTGCGTGTTTAGAACAGTCTCACATGAAGCGGTCAGTATCATATCTGGTCTGTTGCATCGGATTTAATGGCTTTTGAGCTAAGTTAAGCCTTTCAAAAATTTTAAGTTATAAATAGGCGTTTAACACCTGTAGAGCGAGAGAAGCGGATCAGGCGAGATTCAATCAGTGGCAAAAACAATGGGATGCGACAGAAAAAGGAATATAGGCGCATAGGTTCATCAAGAACGTACCAGCCTGGACTGAGAGACAACACAAACAGGAAGACAGACTAATAGCGTTCCCGCAGGTCCAAATGCAAGCTAAAGCAGCCGACGTCCAGTTAAGGTAGATAATACTAACAGGGCGTGATCCCGGGAGAAGTGCATCTTTAGCGGGAAATTTTTTTAATATTTTTAAAAATTGCAAAACAAAACAAAAAAAAAATAAAAGAAATAAACTGATTTACTAGGCATTAGCAAATAACATATTGGGACAATCCAAGAGACGTTCATACAGCAATGCTGTTGGATCTTATTATACGCTAGTTCTAAAAGTTGTGTAAAGCGGGGTTACATGGAATCGTTCAGGCACTTTCACCTCCATTGTACAGCTTTTGCAAGAGTGAAGTTGAGTGTAAGGATCTAATGATCTATTATATAGGAATTATATATGAAAAGTAGTGAGCTTTACTTCCTTACTAATAAAAAAGAATTTTCGTTAAAATAGTAATCACCTGACAAAAACGTTCATCAAGGTTCCGGTTTTTACATGAAACAAGGAAAAACGTTAACTTTGTTTGTATTGAAGCTATAATGTATTTCACAAATACAAAATATTCTACATGAGGAGCAATGGTTCAGCTCAAGGATCGTTCAGTTTGTATGGCACCTACATGCTATATTGGTCCGATCTGAACATTTTATTCAGAGATCTCATAGTTGCCTTAGACCTAACCTAACCTTTTTCCAATTTCCTAAAAATATTTAGTCAAATAAGAAACTTTTCCATACAAGGACACGATTTTGAACGTCTTAAACGACGGACTCGTTCGCGTATATACAGACAGATAGAGAGACAGAAGGACAATGATAAATCGACTTAGCTCGTCATACGCTCATTTTTATATACATACATTTCATAGAATCTCCGACATTTTCTTATGGATGTTACAAGTCTTATGACTCAAAACATCGATTTGATGAGTCATCCGCCGCTTAGTGATAGTGCCACGGCATGTCTTCTATTTATTCCCGTACAAAAATAATTAACTGAAAGCTTCAGCTACTGAATTTTGTTTTTGTTCTGTAATCCCGAAATATAATAAGTAACCCTTATTACCCAATTCATACCCAATACATACCCCTGTTATACCCCCGATTCATAGAGTTATTTCAAAGTTTTTTTTTTTTGTTTTTTTGTTTTTTTTTTACTTTTTGTGAGAACACTAAAACGATTTCTACGATAAATATTTCCTTTAGATTTCTAATCCCAAAATATGAAAGGTAACCCTTATATACCCTGTTCATACCTAATATATATTCCAGTTATGTACCCAAGTCATATAGTTAATTCGAATTTGTTTTTTTGTAAGCATGTGTTATTACATAGCTCGAGCGACGTTGTTGTATATTTGAATACAAAAATTTCAATAAGCAGTCTTTCAACGGTTTAATATTGTATAGGTTGACATGTCTATAGAATATACGTGTATGTATATATATGCAACCTATACCTTAGGGTGGAACAAAGAAAATTTTTTTCTGAGATACCGTGAAAATAAAATAGAATAAATCTGGGGAAGTGTAACATTTTAATACTAATATTAGCTGATGTGGAATGTGATTTTTGATTTCCTTTGAAAATGACACAGGAATTTTTTTTTTAAAGAAGTAAACCTACAGCTTTGAAATAGACATTTTCACATTGTTTTAAATGTTATGAGCAGTTAAAGCTATGCATCATATGAACAGAGTATTCATACATGTGATTTATACATGCTGTGTTACTCATACGACATGGTGTACTATATGAAAACAATACATTTCATGCCTGACTTTAACTGCGTATAACTTTTAAAGTGTTACTCTTACGGAAAAAAAGTGTAAGACCATTTCTTAGCGCGGAAAACTATCTAATAGAATATTCCTTTTATAATTTCTATGTTTATTTGGATTTGAGCTGCAGAATTTATTGCAAAAGATCAAAAAACTCCTTATAATATTTATGAGAAAAGCCAAATGAAAAAATAGAGGATCTAAAATGATTTAGGCACAGTTTAAAGTCGGAAAATAAAGCACTTGTTTACATTAGACTTATTGTGAGCACTTGAAAACTATGCCTGACTTAAAAAGACAGAAGTCATGTTATGGAATTAGAAACACCTTAATAATTATATATACATACACACACTTATATGTATACATATATATATATATATAAACACTTTTATATAATTTTTTCGATTTCGTCCTTTTTCCGTTTTGTGTACTTTGTGCTCTTCATTCGTTAATGTGACTGCTGTCATTGTGGGTTTTTATGTCAAAAGCAGCCAACTTGCTCCCGCATATACAGCAACACACAAAAGCAAATTCACTCATGTAAATATTTTTTGCTGCCTATCTCTAATATTTCGCATAGCTGTGAATGTATTGTTGTTATTTGTTGTTTTTGCTGCTGTTGTTGCTCGAATGCTGCTCAATGGAGCAGCTGGCGCGAGCACGTAACGAACGGAGCAAAGCATGTAAGCCCTGGCGCTAACAATAAATGTTACAAAAGCAACAAGAACAACAACAAAAACAGACGTTTACAGCAACAACAAACGTGTCGTCAGGCGGCGGAATGCCAGCGAGTGGTGGGAGGACATTCAAAATGGTTATAAATTATGACGCATGTGGCAGCAACAACTCATTCATTTAAAATGTCATTTAAAAAACGCAAATGAAACTTTATGGGACTCCATAACCCCGCCGCAAACGATTTATTAAGTAAATATAGATACATACTTATACATTCGACTAACAGGCCAAGTGTGGCCGCCGCGCCTTCGGAGGCAGGGCAGTTTTTTTTGGTTTTCTTGTTTTTTCGTCTGCTCTTACTTCGACTTTTGGGGAAACGCGCTGCTGTGTGTTTTAACGCTCGTTGGCCTTAAAGGATTTTACATTGAACAGCAGCATTTCTGTTAATTTTATTATGCCCGCTCTCCTAACCCGCCAAGCAAATTTTTATCTATTACATAAGCATATTTTTGAAATTGCATGCGTGAGTATGGGTTTCGTATACACACATATACACACACCTGTCGTTGTATTGACATAAATACATTTTTATGGGATCGCGCAAGTTATAAATCAAATTAATTGCGTTCTGTGTTTGTGATGCTCATACCGCCACAACAACAGCAACAAACTGCTTGAGACAACGCGCTGTTACGCTGTACCCTTCTGGGGGTGGCGCAGTGTTTCACAAACGGTTTCTAAGTGCGCTTTAATTGCTGGCAAAAATCTGCTGTGCAATGAGAATTGTTCTAATTAGACTATGCACGTGGAATTATGTAATATTTATGTGCATATTGTATGTATAGACAACCAAATTTATATGTACGTATGTATTCATATGTTGTAACAGTTGTTACACAGCAACAACAATAATTTTGATAATTAAACAAGAAAAAGCCTTCAGAAAAAAAGAAAATGGCATACAAGTTTTGAATTTGATAGGTCAGTTTGTATGACAGCTATATATTATAGTGGTTCGATCTGAATAATTTTTCGGAGATTGCACTGTTGCTTTGGCTAGTATCACGTACCAAATTTCATGAAGATAACTGTTTACATAAAAAAGTTTTCCATGCAAGGCCATGATTTTGATTATTCAGTTTGTATGGCAGCTATATGCTATAGTGTTCTGATCTTAACAATTTCTTCGAGTATTGTAGCGTTGCTTTGGACAATAATCCTTGCTAAATTTCGTGAAGATATTTCTTCAAGTAAAAAAGTTTTCCTTACAAGCACTTTATTTTAAGGGATCAGTTTGTATGGCAGCTATATGCTATAGAAATGCAATTTGAATAATTTCCTCGGAGATTACATTACTGCTTTGGGTGACGATGCGTGGCAAATTTCGTGAAGATAACTCGATAAATAAACAAGTTTTCCATACATGGACATGATATTGAACATTCGGTTTGTATGGTAGCTATATGCTATAGTGGTTCGATTGAAACAATTTCTTTAGAGGTTATATGTTTGACTTGAAAAATAATCTCTGCCAAGTTTCATGAAGATAACTCGTCAATTAAAAAAGTTTCCCATACAAAGACAAGATTTTGATCGTTCAGTTTGTATGGCAGCTACACGCTATAGTTAACCTATAGCAACGGTTCCAACAAATAAGCAGCTTCTTGAGTAGAAGACAACGTTTGCAAAATTTCAGAACGATATCTCAAAAACTGAGGCTTTTTTTATAAGATCTCCAGAGTTTCCTTCTGTGCCTTACCAACTTCGTGACACACTTAATACAGCCTGATCAGGTTATAAAAACTCGGCGAGCGCGCAAGAGCTGCAAAAAAACGCGCACTGTAACAGACAAGCGCATATATAAAGCCTCAACAGCATACGTACGGTACGCATAAGAGAGGGAGTTGCTTCAGCCTTTGTTTATAATAACAAGTGGAAAAAGTTTCGAGATAAAAACGCCAAAATACACGCAGCCACTTATAAATACTTTTAAACATATTTACATGAAATTAAAATTACACTTCACGCTTCTGTTTACATACATATTTACATATAAACTTATGTGTAGGTATTTGTACATACAGAAAATGTGTACAGAAAAAAGTTGCGTATACGCACTGACGACAAGTAAAGCTTTGCCAGTTCTTAAATGCTACGCTATTTTTATCTTTGCCGTTGTTGTCTACATGTGAGCAGCACATGCGGCAAGCAGATGTCGTTGATTGTGGCGAGCAGTAAGAGGACGCGTATGAAGCAGAAAGGAGTGTGGAAGCATGTACTCAAATGCCGCACACGATGTCTATACGGGTTACCTCACGTTCGAATTTTACGAATTTTCTTAAATATTTTAAAAGGACGCCTCACTCTACATTAAAAACAAATATAAATATTTTTCTTAAATTGATATATCGCTACAACTGCTTAAGCGCTCTTGCCTAAAGCTGCCAGCAGTTGACTTCTCTCTGCTTTACTGCAAATCTCCAAAAAAAAAAAAAATCGGTAGAAGCTGTTTGAGAAAATAGGTGGGCACTAAGCATATACCAAGCCTCACAGCAACAATTTTACAACACCAAATTCACCATAATGAATGCTTGTAAGCGATTCCCGAAACTCGTCATGATTTTAATTACAACCCAACCGACGCTCGCCGCTTTTCAACCCACAAATTTGGCGCTGCATTTCGCATGTATCTTGTCGTATCGAGTTTTACTGACTTTCCCGCAACAAACACGAAGTTACGCCTAATTAATAGCAAAACTTCATGCACTCTGAACTTGTAAGTTGCCAAAAGTTGCGTATACGCCCTGTTGAGACAGTTCGGTACAAAGTTTACAAAAACGGGAAACAACGCATAACAAAGGCGGGTTGTGCTCTAAACGCCCCGAAATAGGAGCACAAAGCTGATTAATTGCATGCAACGCACACACACACAGCCAAGACAAATTTGTTTATGCTAATTTCGCAGAATAAATTCAAAATGAAGAAAAAAATATTTTTGCGAAACCTTACTAGAAGTGAAACTTGTATTCTTCTGTGGCAGTCTTCGCCACTGATTTCCTACAACACATACCAAATACATGCGTTGGGTTTCCAAATGACCAAATGAAAATTGCTTTACAGAATTAAATTGCTTTTAAGCGCAGTCAAGGCAGGAGAGCTGGCAAAAATCCTACGCACCGGTTTGTGTGGTGCGCAAAAATATTAGCCTGTAAGCGAGTAAAGTAAAATAATTGATGTTGTGTGGCACTCAACACTGCCGTTGCCACCTGGAGCGTTTATTAAAAGAAAATTATAACCAACCAGACGCTGGCAAATGCTCTGCTGCTGCACCCTAACCTCGACTTGGCTGCTTCATCGCTTGCATGCACGTATGCGAGGACATACACACAAGTACGAGCGCAAGCAAGTACGTGAGTATGCAAGTACGAGCTAACAGCTGCAGACATTTGTGACACTGGCTTGGCCAGCAGTTTGCTTGCTCGTTGGTATTTGAGTTCTTGCAACACCACACTGACGCCTGCGTTGCATACGTGGCTATATACCCACAATTCAGTTATATGTATATATGTGTGTGTGTGTATGCGGTGTGCCTGAGTGCGATATGCGCTCGCAAAGCGGATAATAATAATTCCACATGAAAGTGCCACTTGCTGCTGTTACTTGCCACTGCTGCGGCAATCACTAAAATTCTTATCTCATTCTGTGCAGTAGCGACGGCCAAGTTACAGTTACAGCAACGCATGCGGTTATAATTTAAATGTAAGCAATAACAACAGCAACAACAACAACTGCTGACAACACCGCAAGCATTTGAAAGTGTTCACAGTGGCAATTCCACATAGAAATGCCTTGGCTTTAGCTTTGGCTTTCACAAATTTCACCGTTGCTGTTGTTGCTGTCATTGCCGTTGCCACTGCCGGGTTGCTGATAAAAATCGTAGCTAAGTCCTTCTTTCCTACGTTCGTAAATAAACTGTAAATAAATTCTAATTGTGCAAAAGTAAACTCGAAACGAAAAAATATAAATATTTATTTGTAAATGAAGGCATGGAGAGAAAGAGAACTGAACTAAAGATATTGCTTTGATACGTTTTTGGCACGGTCAATTTAGATCTAAATTGAAGAAACTAGCGCTGAATATTCCAAATTAAGATACTTTCCATACAAATACTTGATTCTGATCGTTCAGTTTGTATTGCAGCTATATGCTGTAGTGATCGGATATTGGTAGTTCCGACGAATGAGCAGCTTCTTGGAGAGAAGAGGATATGTGTAAAATTTCATATTGATATCTCACAAACTGAGAGCCTAGTTCGCTTATAAACAGACAGACGGACATGACTAAATTGATTCAGCTCGTCGTGATGATCGTTTATGGATATATGGCATATATTTTAGAAGAAATAAAAAATTTTTCTCTGGGTTTTACGAAATTGTTGTTGTTGTTGGAGCGCCGAGTTGACAGTCCTTGGACGGACAAAAATTCTGTTTCGTTCCGGCTACTTAGCCTCGACTACTGTCGTGGAAACGGAATCCTGTGATTGTTCCTAGGCGTCCAAGCGAGATTGGTATTGAACTACTGTCATACCCACAAAACGCGCGTTACCAAAATGGGTCAAATCGGACTACGAGCAAAAAATAAAAATACTTTCTAATTTAAATCTTGCTCTGAAACCCATTCATAGTCGTGATTTTTTTTCAGGTTTGTATGGCTATCAGTACATCTGTGCCAAGTGTCACACCAAGATATTCATTAGTGTTTAGTAAACGCTTGTCTTTCTGAAGTACATAATTTGCATTAGACGACTTTTACGATGAATGAAACTATCCAAGAAAAAAGTTTCATTAAACTTTGTATGCAAATTTCTGATGCTGAAATGTTCAAAATGTTGGCCTTCGATTGTAATTGTTTGTCGCGAGCAAGTGTTTTTGATTGGTAGAAATTATAAAAAGAGGGTCGAGCACGCGTTGACGACGAGCCACGTCCAGGAATAGCATCGTTAAAATGTCGGAAGGATCGGTGAAAACCATTTTGAAAGATCATTTAAGCCTGCGATTGAAAATATGATTGATTCCAAAATTATTAAGTTTTTTCGTAAAACAGCGTCGCGTTAACGTCTGTGAAACAAAGCTTTTAGACCATCAGGTTTTGAGGAAATGTATTATTACTGGTTTTGAGTCTTGCATATATGCTTACGACCCGGAAATAGACGATCAATCGACCGAATATCGTGACAAAAATTAGCCGAAGCCGCTAAAGCTACGTCAAAGCATGTCAAAAATCAAGTTTATGTTGAACGTTTTGTTCGATTATCAAGGGGTGGTGAACTACAAATTCTTGTCCACCGGCCAAACTGTCAACAGGTAATACTACTTGACTGTTGTGCTTCCTTTGCGAGAAGCTATTCGTAAGGAATTATGGGCGGACCACTCTTCGTTTTGGCACCACCATAATGCACTGTCGCTTACTGCATTGATTCTTCATGAGTTTTTTGCCAAATTTTCAACCAATGTCGTGCCAGAACTACTGTTTTCACCTGATTTAGTTCCGCGTAAGTTCTGACTATTCAGAGAACTCAAACGACCCCTCAGGAGAAACCGTTTTCAGTCTATTGATAGCATTAAATGTGAATCTCAACGCTCATTGAAGGCTTTTCCGGGAATTGAAATTTATAAAATTAGAAAAACGTTGACACAAGTATATTGGGAACAAGGGGGATTAAAGGGAACGACGTAGAATAACTTAAGAATTTTAAAATTAGGAACAAAATTTTACCATTTTTTTGCTCATAGTTCTTTTAATATAACACAATTTGAAATTCTTTGTTGCTCATTAACTTTATATACATATATAAATCAAGTGTGAATGGCGTATTAGAAATAATCTTTTGCAAATAAAGTAAGTTTTTGGTATGTACTCTCACGTTTAAAAATAATCGAAATCGGACCATAACTTTCAAGTCATTGACACCAATTTTTTCAATTTTTATAGCTCGCCAAAATGGATATCATAGGTTCGAAATACGAGGTTTGACAATTAAGTAATGAGACTAATTTTATTGCCGCGCTTGTGGTAAGCCTGTGACCTTGAAATTTTTTTTCTCTTTCCGGCATCTCTCCCCTCTCCATTGATATGTGTACCACCGCTCTAGCTTGTTTAGTTCGCCTGCTGCGTCAAGTTCAGTAGACGTGTGTTTGTAGTGCTCGTCACGAAAATGGAAAAACGAAATCAAGAGCAACGAAATTGTAAGAGTATATGGTGATAATGCTCTTAGTCGTGGAAACCATACGCCAAAGCTTACAATGGTTGCCTCCGCGCGCCCCCCGCTCGAAAAAAGCTCGCATGAGCAAGTCGAAGGTGAAAACGATGATTATTGTCTTTTTTAATTGCCGTGGAATCCTCCACCGGGGAAAACTGTGAATCAAGTCTACTATTGCCAAGTACTCGAAAGATTGCGAAAACGAGTCAACAGGGTGCGCCCAGATATCGCTCGTAACTGGATCCTTCATCACAACAACGCGCGGTGCCACACCGCCCTCAGCGTGTCCCAGTATTTGACCTCTAAAGGGATTGGCGTGTTGCAACAGCCGCCTTAGTCGCCCAACATGTCACCCTGTGACTTTGTTTTGTTTCCAAAAACAAAATCGGTGGTCAAAGGAACCCATTTTGAGTCGATTACGGACATCCATGCGGCCGTGACGAGGGTACTCGCGGACATCCCAGTCCAAGCGTTCCAGAAATGTTACGAAGCATGGAAAACGAGCTGGAATCGCTCTATAGCTGCCCAAGGGGACTACTTTGAAGGGGATGGCAGAGTTGTAGAATAATTTTCAAATTTACGGTTTTTATGGAATCAGTTTCATTACTTAATTGTCATACCTCGTAAGCTCTAGCACCTATATTCCTAATATAAAAAGCTAAAAACTTCTTTTTGACTTTTTGCCGGTGAGTTGTCTTAAAGAAATTAAGTAAGAGAGCGTTTCGCTCTAATAACAATATGTTCTTGCGCCTAAACTGATTAAAATCAAGGCAATATTAACCCTAACCTCCTTGTAACGAATAAACGGATTGAAAACCTCCAGTTGAATTTATTGCCTAAAACTAAATTCCATTTTGCATGCTAAATTTTATTGAAATCGGTCCATGAATTATTACGAATACAATAAATTTCGTTACTTTAATATAGGTTTCATGGCGATTATATCGGCTAATGGATGAGCTATGTGAACGTCTATTTTTCGGGCATTTTATCTGAATATCTGAAAATATGGTTTGAATATTCCTAAAATATCTATGCACTACATGAAGCAATCCCGCCTGGGGAAGCAGAGGATGAGGAAAACCTTCACTTCGTTGGAAAGACCCAGAGGAGAAAGACCTGGCTTCGCTTGGAATATCCAATTGGCGCCACGAAGCGAAAAGAAGAAACGACTGGCGCGCGGTTGTTAACTCGGCAATAATCGCGTAAGCGGTGTCTACGCCAATTAAGAAGAAGAAGACGTGAAGCAACAAAGAATGAAATATTGAAATTTATTTAAAAAAGTAAAAACGAGAAAATTAAAAATTTGTGAAAAAATAACTTTTAGTGTTGGGAAGCCGCCACTTTTAAATTTTCTTTTAACGATTTTGAAGCATATTTTTCAGATAATCACTACAGGGTCCGACACTCGAAGTGTAGCCAATTAAAAACGCCATAAATTCGGTTTGGAAAGTTTTTTTTTTATTTTTTTTTAAGTACAAAATGTGTGAAACTAATCATAAATTCTGGACCAATTCACTTTTGCTCGATATGTCCACCTTTTGCCTTAACTATGGCCTTGGGACGGTCAAAAAATGAATCGCAAACTGCACGAATGTGACTTGCCGGTATTTTGACTTTCAATGGCTTTCTTCAGCATCTCGAGACTGGTGTATTTTTTATTTCGGACCTAGTTCTCCAAAATGGCCCAGAGGGAATAATTCATTGAATTCACATCTGGTGAATTCGAGAGCCATTGTGTGGTCATAATGAAGTTCGAAACGTTGTTTTTCAGTCATTCTTAGTTCACTCGCGCTTTGTCAGACGGTGCCGAGTCTTGTTGAAATGTCCATGGTTTGCGACCGAAATGTTTGTTTGGCCACGGCTTCAAAGCAGCCTCCAGCACACTTTCCCGATAATATGACGCATTTACTTTGACGCCGGGCTTGATGAAAACAATTCGAGAGCGCCCATCTGCGGTGACAGCGGCCCAAACCATTATTTGTGGCGGGTGCTGCTTCTTGGTGGCCAACCGATGACTTAGATTCCCTATCGTTTTGAGAGTTTACGAATTGCTCAATTGGAAAAAATTTTTCATCAGAAAACACCATGTTCGGAATTTGACCACTTCCGGCCAAGCGAAGCAACTGCTTCGCTCTCTCAAGTCTAACTTGTTGCTGCTTCGATGTGAGAACATGTGCCTTTTTGGAACTTTTAAGGCTTGATCTTGAGCTCATTTTTCAATATTCGTCGGATGCTGCGGTTGTATATTTTCAGTTCTTTAGCCATTTGATTGGCACTTCGTTGTGGATTTCGCTCAAGTCGCTTCTTCACTTTCCGAACCATCTCACGTGATGTTGCAGTCTTGCAATGACCACCTCCATGACGTTTTGCGATGCTACCAGTATCATTGTAAAGAGTGATGGTGCGATAAACAAAAACTTTCTTCACATTAAGGTGTTTGAGCTCACGAACAATTGCTGGCTGTGATTTTCCAGCTAAATATAAAGCAATCACACTATTATATTTGAATTCCATCGCTGATCACTTTTTTTTGTGTTCACTTTTGGCAAAAGGCTTTTGTACACTTGTGAACAATACTCCGAACTGTAAATCAGCAAATTTATAAACAGCTGATTCCAGCTGCGCGAACGGTGTGATGTTGGTTACACACGAGTGCCGGACCCTGTAAGGTAGAAATCATGACGACGAGGACACGGCTTTTTTCCCCACTACTTCAAGGACGCACAATTCAATGAATTTTTTTTTTTAAATAAATAAATAATTTTTAAATAATTCAAATGTATATAAATGATAAGAGAATGATTAGTAAAAATATCAAATTTTTTTTTAATGAATTGCCAATAAAAGCTTGAAATTCTGGCTATAGACTAAAGTACCCCTTTAATTAAAGAAAGTAATCAAAATGAGTACACTTCTTGTCCTGACATCAGTGTATCCATTATTAGTGAGTTTCGAGAACCCTGTTTACTTTAAAGTTGAAAGTGATTGAGTCAAACTCGTTTGTTTCTTGATGATAATGGCATTCCACAAATACTGGGTGAAGGTAGACAGAGAAGTGGATATTAAACACTCGATTTCTTATTTCAAAATTTTTTCAGTACCTGCAAAAACAGATTTTAATTGAAAATTCCTCAAAAGTGCTGGTAAATGACAATTAAAGAACGAAGCATTGCCGCCGCGATTAATAATTCTGTGAGAATGCCGCAAAGCTTGATACATACTTTCTAGAATAACGAATAAAATCAAGTGTTTTGAAATAGTGTCGCCTCTGCCAGGCATTTGCATAATCCTGCAGCTTTGCCGAGCAAGCAACAACAAATCGTAAACAGAGTAATGTATAGGCTTAGTGGCTTGTGAAGATTTACTGTGTCCAGTGGCAAAATTTGTCTCTCTTGCATTATGGCATTACAGCCAGTGTGCCGCCTGCACCTGTGCTGGCAATTTCGCATACACACCGCTGCAAGAACGCTCTGTGGCGTGTGGTGCAGATATGCAAAAATTGTTTGCTGCTCAACGCGCTACTTGTTGTTGTATATCTGTCTAACAGCACATTTCTAATTCGATTGCATGCTCGTATAATGTTGGCATATAAAGACCGAATGCACATATCTTCACTTTCCATGCACACACACACACACACACATGCTCGGCTTGGTGCACAAACAGCAAACACTTTGTGGCAATTTGTGGCATTGGAGATTTGTGCGGACAAGCATATGCAACACGCATACGCCAGTATTATGGACAGCACACAAACACATAATACAAATGCATAAGCAAAACACGAAGGCCGATGAAATGTGTCGAAAAGGTTTGGGGCTATTGGCATGCGTTGCCGCCCTCACTTAAAAATATTGACAAATGATCACGCAACGCCACACACAGCTTTCGAAGTTGCTGCTGTCGATATTTAAGAAGGAAATGGAACTTCGAATGTTGTGTCCCACTTCCACACAAACTACCCGCCTCTGATCTCAGTGAGAAGGGTTTACGGTGCGTGGAACTTGCCTGCTGATAAATGTTTGCATCTAATGGCTGGAAAACCGGACATGTTCATCGTAAACTGGCCAAATGCTCAGCCTTTACTAAGTGCTAACCTTACATACAAACATTTCTATGTTTGCGTAACAGCTAATAGCCACAAGCTGGCAACCTTTCACTCCGACACTTCTTCCCTTTTAGCTTTTATAGCTATCACTTCTCTTGTGTAGATTGAACTTGTGGTGATAGCCTCAGCCTTTAACGGTATTGGGTATTTGTTTGGGCGATAGGAATGCTGTAACCCTGTTTACTTTGTTTATTAATTTTTGGAAAACAAATTAGGGGTAAAATACACGAGGAAATGCAACTGCCGTAGAGCTGTTATTATGGTGTTGTAGAAACCCAGAAACTGAATTTTTGGATTTCGCAGAGTGCTCACCAGGACGTAATTTGCAGTGTTTCTGAAGAATGGAGCCATATGTAGAAGTTGACGCGAATGAGAAAAATTCCCGGAACTTCATTCCCTTGTGAGTGGCCAGAAACGGTGCTTTTACATATGGCTCAAACAGCTCACGACTTCCGATCTTTGACCAAGTATTCTCTGGTTAGCCAAAAAAAACATCCGCGTGGAGGCAAGCTAAAGTGAGAAAGCCAACCATCCCTTTCCAGAGTTGTGCGCTGGGTTTGGAAACCGCCATGCAAAAATAACGACACCAATGAGAAGGAAACAAGAGCCTGGCTGTTGCAAACTCGGCTATAACTGCGCAAGCGGAGTCTACGCCAATTAAGAAGAAGAAGAATTTGTATTTCTTACTTACCCAAGTGGTTAGGTTAGGCTAACAGGTCGATCTTCATATTGATCTCACGTGAACAACTTGGAACGGAGTCCATTGTGATGCCTACAATTCCTATATTATAGATCAAAAGGTCCTCACAAATCGTCCAAAAGCTTTGAGCTTATCACAAATTTATTAAACTGGGGAATCGGAGAATGCCAGTGTCGTCTGTGTTTTCTGGAGGGAGGTTTCAACTTCGTTCTTGCCAAGGCTGGACATTGAAGGACAATATGCCTTGATATTTCTATCTTACCCATACAACTCTGAAAACTTTCGTCCGACAAGATTTTTATCGTTACAGAATGAATGTCTAATAGACAATATCTAATAAAACAGCAATCTGGACTTTTCTAAGGGAAAGTAGCTCAGTAGATCTTATGCGTTTCACTCTAGGCCAAAAGGAACTTGCTGTCGCGCAGGAGCGGGTCGTCGACAACGTCTACCACGCACACGCGAGGTCCATTGCTTGAGTGTTGAACGCATTATGGAGATCCAAGTCGGTTCCATTCCTATATAGGCGTGGCAAGGATGCCACCTCTAGCAAGTTACAGCTATGTCCAAACACCAGAATGAGTCTGATGATGAAGTAGCTTAATGCCATTTCGGATGAAGACAGAGACTCCTTGATTAGTTTTGAGTCCACAAAGTTCGGTGTATTTAACGTGTGTACCTGAAACGATATCCTCACCTCACGGCTTGTAGAGCACTGCGGTTCAAATCAATGCAGTGATCAGCGCCCTGAAAATGTCAGGCATTTTGGCAGTGCGAAATGGACACACTAACCTTCTTACTTTGAACTTTGAGTCCACAGTTAGATCAGCGCTAGTAGCGCCGCTGTCGAAGTGAATACACACCTCCCTGAAACAGGCTGCTCTACGCAGCAGTACGTCTCCCGCCAGCTTAACAGCAGTCACTTCTGCCTGAAAAAACACTACAGTGGTCCAGTAAGATAGGGAGCTCTTCGTAGAAAACTCCCATACAGAAGAACTGTGGGCAAAATTTCTCGCTAGAATTTTAAGGAACTGCAGACTCTACAAGCTGACAAGCCAAAGAAGAAAGCAAAAAAAAAAAATTAGGCTGGAATAGTATAGGAGTGGAATTACAGAGAAAAATATTTAGTTGCACACTTTTCCAACGCCTCCACATATCTAGACTGAATTTAAGCGCTCGACCGAACCTAAAATGATTTTGAGCACACTAAACTAAATGGAGGCAAGCAAGCAAAGGCCAGCAAAGAAATGAAACAAGTAACCTTTCATGTGTAGGTGAACGTGGGTTCTCATCTACTTAGGCGAACAAACACGAATGCAACATTGTTTTATATTACATTGGATACTCGTAGCGGCTACTGGCGCTCATATGCCATTATATGCCCTTCAGGTAGATATAGGGCACACAGCTGGCCCTATATGGATACACGTATGTGTTGGTGCTTGCTAAGGCAAAACAACAACTGTATCATATACCATATGTACGCAGACATAATAAAATGCTAGCACTTTGCCTCTGCAATTTTGCTGTGTGTATGCCACCACATCATGGACGGTCATATTGCCTCTTATGTGTCCTTTGCACCTTTAGTAAGTTTTTCTTTAGACTCGCAGCAGCAGCAGCAGCGCACAACATTAGAGCGCCTCATAAGCCGAACAAAGCAAAACCAATAAATGAACGTATTGAAAAGAAGGATGCAGCTAACCTAAGCCACACAAAAGTTCTGAGAAGTGAAAAATGACGATGAAGGGTCGGTGTTGGTGCGGGTTGTGTTAGTATCTTGTGCGTTGTGTCTGAATTGCATTATTTCCAGCCGAATACACTGACGTTGTACACACACACACGTACCTACCCCACCCCGACTAGTGGCTTCAAGAGGCCGCTTCAATTTTTACAATGAAAGCGCAGAACTTGCGAAAGAAAGCCAAGGAAGTGAAAGCAGAGTGCCACAGACTGCTATAAAGATGTGTGCCTGTGTGTGTGTGTTTATACATCCCTAACGGTTCATTGCAAAAACATATTGAAAATTCAATACGCTTGCTTATTTTTCTGGATTTTCTTTTAATATGCACATATGCGTATTCTAAGTCGCCTCGCAATACAGCACAAATGACGTTGGTGCACATACACGCTGACGTTTGTTCGTGCTGCAACACTTCTTCGTTGTTACAACTTATTGTTGCGCCCTCTTTCTGACCTTTTTTCTTCCTGAGGATAGAGATAAAGCGGTGCTAGCGGGGCGCTTTGTTGCAGACATGTCGCTTGCTGCTGAAGAAAAACGACGAGCCGATAAGGCAAAATCTCTCCAGTGCCCAATATTAGAGAGTGAGAGCGTGGGTGTCGGTGAAGTGCGGCGAATAGTGCAACGCACACTAACTGGCAACAATGACAAAGAGTCTCTTATCCCAACAAGATGTTGCACAAATATGGCTACCACATGCAAATAACAACAAATTATGCTTCAAATTTCATACTATTTGGCAATAATAAATAAATACATTATCGCTTGTGCAGAGGACAAGTTGAGTAAACATCGGAACATCTGGAAAATGCTCACGAAATACGGCTCACATGGCAGAACTGGAGCTTAGTTGTTGGTCAGAAACGAACTTGTCGTTCTTCTTTCATCCAATTTCAGCAACAAGGAAGGTCTAGATGGAAGACGGTTCTTATGACAGTCGATTCTACGTAACCGGAACGAATCAGGATTTTTATTCGGCTAAGGACTGTCAACTCAGCAAATTTCAGATTTCTGCCGGTACAACAACCACAACTAGACGAAACACAGTACCGAGGAGAGCTCTGGCAGAGGCTAAACAAAGAAGAGCCGGCCTAATAAATAGTGTAGATGCCACGCCATCTGGAGAAGCTCGGATACAAATGAAAAAGATTAGTTGGTGGACATTGGAGTTAGATATATAGTAAAGGTGGAGGTTTTACACTGCGACCTACACTCCCTCCACTATATCACATATCGTCATCAAGGTTCAGCATCCTAAATAATTCTAGGAGTCTGCTGGGTGCTGGCAAATCAGATCCACGAACGGAAGACTCTTCAATAAAGACCGCAGATGTGACTCCTCCGGCGCTTCATAAGGTAAGACTGGTTATACACAAGTCCGCTTTAAAAAAAGATAAGAGACCCTGATGAAGAACCATTCTAGCGAGATATCCTTTTCCACCGGGGTCTGAGAAACGCAGATAGTAGTTAGATCATGAGCAGCGTCGTTGAAACTTCTGCTGGTTGCTCATTTTCCTTTGAACTATTCCGCCGAAGAAGTGTCACTGGGAGAGCTTCGAGAGGGCTACTCAGTTTTCTTGGACCTTCTGAATGAATTTTTCAAATTTTTTAAATCCCCTGGCCCTGATTATAGCGGCGTAAGTGCAGCGTACGACCAAGCTCTTCACCAAGCGAACTGTGTGAGATTAGACCATGTTCCGAGGACCCAGAGACCGATTAAGGTAGCGCTTATACCGAAGGCTGGAGAAAGCTCCCACGCCACTGTCAAGATTTCAGGCCTATCCTCGTTCCGGTTGAAACCGTGGGAGAGATTCATGAAACTTTACATTAGTAAAGATCCATCACATGCCATGTTTGAAGGGA